>NW_020769356.1:7426479-7617302 GCF_900518735.1 Pseudonaja textilis
TATATATATATATATATATATATATATATATATATATAATGTTTTCTGAGGTTCTCGCGGGTATTTGTATGTGGATCTTTGGTTGTTCAGGTTTTCTCCCGCGTAAGATTCGAAGTATCTAGGCAACGTCTCCTACCAGCAGACAAGGGCAACGCGACAGTGGTTATGAACACATCTGACTACCAAACCAAGCTAACCAACCTACTCCAAGACCCCACATACAAACCCCTAAAGACAGACCCCACCACCTACCTAGAAAAAACTACCAAATCCAAAATAAAAGCCTCCCCCATCAGTGAAGAAATCCAGCAAGGAATCATACCCAGAGAAAAATCATCCAGATGCCCCAAGCTTTATGGTCTCCCCAAAATACACAAAGAAGGAACCCCACTCAGACCTATAGTCAGCTCCATAGGCTCACCTCTACAAAACCTGGCCAAATTCCTCGCCAAACAACTACAACCCTATGCAGAATCCATCAACTCATACGTAAGAAACTCATTCCAGTTCATCGAGATCATAAAGAAACAAAACTTACAACCTAGCGACCTACTAGTAAGCTTCGATGTCATATCCCTCTTCACCCAAGTGCCAATAAAAGAAGCCTTGACAGCCATCCAAAACAAATACAACCCCCCCAAGCACATCCTAGATCTAACCAACCACTGCCTATCCAATACATACTTTACCTACAATGGACAAAAATACAAACAAATAGAAGGAGCATCCATGGGATCACCCCTCTCACCTGTCATCGCAAACCTCTACATGGAACACTTTGAAACACAAGCTCTAGAAAAATACGACCACAAACCCAAATTCTGGCTCAGATACGTAGATGACACCTTCATAATCTGGCCACACGGGAAAGAAAAACTGAACAACTTCCTCACATACCTCAACAGCCTACACCCCAAAATACAATTCACCATGGAAACAGAAGCCAACAATCAACTTCCCTTCCTAGATGTCTTGGTATACAAAAGATCCAATGGCTCCCTAGGACACACCATCTACCAGAAGAAAACACATACTAACCGCTATCTACATGCACTCTCACACCACCACCCAGCACAGATCAATTCCGTAGCCAAGACACTCATCTCCAGAACAAAATGCTTAGCCGATGAACAACACCAAAAAACCGAACTACACACTCTCACCAACGTACTTACAGCCAATGGATTCCAAAGAAAGAAGATTACCCACCTAATCCAAAAAGAAACCCCAACCAAAATCCAAGACAGAGAACAAGAAAACGGCAAAGCCCTCCTCCCATATATAAAAGGCACTACAGACAAAATTAGCAAGATCCTCCAAAAACACAACATCAAAACAGCATTCTGCACAAACAGAAAAATATCCACCATCCTAAGAAACCCCAAAGACAAAATCGAATTAGAAAACCAAGGAGTATACGAAATCCCCTGCACTGCCTGCCCTACCACATACATTGGACAAACTAACAGAAGAATAAGTGCACGCATTGAAGAACATAAGAACTCAATCAAAAAAGAAGAAATGACCTCTTCCCTGGTCCAACACCTCAAAGCCACAGGACATGAAATTGATTTTAAAAATACCAGAACTATCGCCAAAACCGAACACTTCAACAGCAGAATAATCAGAGAAGCCATAGAGATAGAAAAACGCCCACACAGCATGAACAAACGAGATGACACCTCCCGCCTTCCAGCCATTTGGAAACCCGCCCTCATGAACAGACGAGTACCTAACATGAAGAAGGACACCGGACCCACACCCATGAGAGCCACACAAGATGCCACCACCACACTTCCATATAGAAAACAGACTCCCACCCATTCAGAAAATGAGACACGACCATGGACCAGAAGCTGCACTGCAGCTGCATCACTACCCACTTCAAACCCCTCTGAGCCATACATGAAGCAAACCGACACCCACTATGAAGATGCAGCAGGACCACGTATTAGAAGCCAAACAGCAAGATCACAACTCACCAGCTCAAATCCCCCAGCAACTAAGACTAACCTGAGCACAACCAAGCCCCCACCTGAACAGAACATGCCTCCAACCAATCAGAACACGGCTAACCCCCCAACCAATCAGAACACAGCCAAACCCCCTACCAATGAGAACACACCCCCACCCAATCAGAACACAGCCAAGCCCCCACCCAATCAAGTCCCACCCCCACTGGCAGTTAAAAGGAGGAAGCAGCTGCAATCTCACATTACTCTGAGAAGCACAGAGCCGGAGACAGAAGCCTGAAGATGATGAATGAGACTTCATCGAAACGTTGCCTAGATACTTCGAATCTTACGCGGGAGAAAACCCGAACAACCAAAGATCCATATATATATATATATATATATATATATATATATATATATATACACACAAAATAAATTTATATTTTATTTTTTCATAGTATATGAATACCATAACAATTTAGTGCTCTCATAAGCACTAGATTGTGGCATATAATAATTCAAAATTGCACAAAATATAAAACATAACTTTAGGGTTGGAATTTTGATGATCTAGGAACAGAAGCTTCCAGAGACCATTCATAGTCAATGGCTTGCATTTTGTTAAGGTGGTGTCAAACTCAAGGCCATGGGGCTGCCCTGAAAACAGTGAAGGACTTGCCCGCAGTATCTCTGAGAGTGAAGCTCGGGAGAGCCGTGCATGGCCGTCCCAGGCTCCAATTTCAGCCGCGACAGCCTCCTGCAGCCCTCTGCCAGCAAAAATGGAGCTTGGAGGAGCTGCGCGCAGCTGGCCCCAGCTCCGTTTTTGGCCATGAGAGCTGTCAGAGAAAATGAAGCCCAGGGAGGCCGTCGCAGCTGAAAATGGAGCCCGGACAGGTCACAAGCGGCCTTCCAGGGCTCAGTTTTCACTGGCAGAGGGCTGGAGTCTGTCAGCCAAAAACAGAGCCTCAATGAATGACTTCAAGTTGGTCATACCCACCCTGGCCATGCCCATCCCAGCCATGCCCATCCTGGCTACCACCCTCCCAAGTTCAAACACAACCCTGATGTGGCCCTCACTGAAATCAAGTCTTACACCGCGATTTATAGGAATGAACTTTTGCAATACTTGTCTTGCCTACCAAGGGATAAGGACTTGTCTACCTTGTCTCCCTGGTCTACCAAGGGATAAGGACTTTTCCTGAGGCTTTCTTATCTCTATGTTTTAATACATTCCAGTTTCCCACCAATTTTGTCATATTTCTCTGAACATTGTATCTTTATCTCAGTTTCCTTTTGTCTTTGCCATACAGTAGTATAACTAGAAAAATATTCTGTATACCCTTTTTGTTCTGTTCACAGCTCATGGGTGAACATTCTTTTCTTCTCAATTCTCTCCCCAACTCTTTTTACAGCTTCCTCTTTTCCTGCATGTAATGATTCTTTATATGCAGCAGCCACAGATTTCACCCAACATCTATCCTCTTGCCTGGCTAATGCTTTCCTGGTTCCTATGAGCAAATACTTTGAGTCATATTCCTGTTTCTTTTCATAAAACCTTTTTTCCCTGACAAGAGTAGCCCTCCAGGCATTCTCACTCTTATGGGATAATGAAAAATCCCACCAATTGCTAGTATTCAGGAAAGCCTCTTGAGGATTGATAAATATGCTATTGTTGTCTTCTTCTGGTAGGCAAACTGTTGTCATGACTATTTTCCTTGGTGCCTTAGTGGACAGGAAGATTTAATGCTGTTATTGGTTGGGAGGTTTGTGAATTTTTATCTGTCCATTTTATTTTGTATTATTTGTATTAATTATAAGCCATTTAGAGCCTTTTCAAAATTGAATATAAATTGCAGCAATAAATATATTTAATTAGAAGGACAAAAAAGAATAGAATAGGATAGAATAGAATAGAATAGAATAGAATAGAATAGAATAGAATAGAATAGAATAAATTTTATTGGCCGAGTGTGATGGAAAGTCAAGGAATTGGTGCATAAGCTCTCAGTGTACACGCATACAACAACAAAGTGATAGGTCATAAATCATAGTTTAAATTATGATACAAACTACAAGTGATAAATCATAAGATACCAATAGGAGAAGATAGTAGGAAAGATGAGAAGATGAGAAAAGATAAGAAATGAGAAGATGGGAAAGATAATAGCCAATATGAAAGTCAGGTAGAAGTCTTCAAAGTTTTATATTTAGTAATATTTTCATATGATGAATTTGTATCTAAGCCTGTAAGAACCAGATACTGCTACTTATATTTCTGTATTCTATATTTTGCGCTACAAGTTCCCCTGCAAATGGCAGAAACAAATATCCTGATCAGAAGCCAAGAAAGCTATGAATATGCAAATTAGTTATTCAAAGTTAATTCAAAGTTACAGTAACAATGAGTCTTTAAACATGTACCCACACTTTAGCCTATAATGAGAATAAGCATGGATAAAAAAGCATTATTGTTGTGTGTGTGTGTGTGTGTGTGTGTGTGTATATATATATATATATACACACACACATATACATATACATACACACACACACACACACACATATATATATATTCGTAGATTTTCATGGGTACAGGTATGTAGGTCTAGGTGTGATCAGGTCTTTTCCCGTGTACTCTTAATCTTACACGGGAAAAGACCCAAACACACCTAGACCTACATATATAGACCTACATATACAGAACACACCTAGACCTACATATACAGATTCTGCCGAAACATCACCAAGATACTCTTAATCTTACACGGGAAAAGACCCAAACACACTTAGACCTACATACCTGTACCCGTGAAAACCTACGAAAACACACACACACACACACACAAATATATACATACACACACACACACACAGGTGAAACTCGAAATATTAGAATATTGTGCAAAAGTTCAGTTATTTCAGTAATGCAACTTAAAATGTGAAACTAATATATGAGATAGACTCATTACATGCAAAGCAAGATAGGTCAAGCAGTGATTTGTCATAATTTGAGATGATTATGGTTTGCAGCTCATGAAAACCCCAAATCCACAATCTCAGAAAATTAGAATATTGTGAAAAGGTTCAATATTCTAGGCTCAAAGTATCCCTCTCTAATCAACCAATTAAGCCATAAACCTGCAAAGGGTTCCTGAGCCTTTAAATGGTCTCTCAGTCTGGTTCAGTAGGAAGCCCAATCATGGGAAAGATTGCTGACCTGACAGTTGTGCAGAAAACCATCACTGACACCCTCCGTAAGGAGGGAAAGCCTCAAAAGGTAATTGCAAAAGATGTTGGATGTTCCAAAGTGCTATTATTAAAGCACATTAATAGAAAGTTATGTGGAAAGGAAAAGTGTGGAAGAAAAAGGTGCACAAACAGCAGGGATGACCGCAGCCTGGAGAGGATGGTCAGGAAAAGGCCATTCAAAAGTGTTGGGGACTTTCACAAGGAGTGGACTGAGGTTGGAGTCAGTGCATCAAGGTGCACACTGCACGATGCTTGAAGTCCAGTGTGAAGTTTTGACAGTCTGTGTTGATTTGGGGAGCCATGTCATCTGCTGGTGTAGGTCCACTGTGCTTCATGAAGTCCAGGGTCAACGCAGCTGTCTACCAGATTTTGGTGCACTTCATGCTTCCTTCCGCAGACGAGCTATATGGGGATGCTGACTTCATTTTCCAGCAGGACTTGGCACCGGCCCACACTGCCAAAAGCACCAAAACCTGGTTCACTGATTACTATGCTTGATTGGCCAGCAAACTCGCCTGACCTGAACCCCATAGAGAATCTATAGGGCATTGCCAAGAGAAAGATGAGAGACATGAGACCGAACAATGCAGAAGAGCTGAAGGCCGTTATTGAAGCATCCTGGTCTTCCATAACACCTCAGCAGTGCCACAGGCTGATAGCTTCCATGCCACGCCGCATTGAGACAGTCATTGCTGCAAAAGGGGCCCAAACCAAGTACTGAGTACATCTGCATGCTTATACTTTTCAGAGGTCCAATATTGTTTTATGGACAATCCTTGTTTTATTGATGTAATATTCTAATTTTCTGAGATTGTGGATTTGGGGTTTTCATGAGCTGTTAGCCATAATCATCACAATTATGACAAATCATGGCTGGAACTATCTTGCTTTCCATGCAATGAGTCTATCTCATATATTAGTTTCACCTTTTAAGTTGCATTACTGAAATAAATGAACTCTTGCACAATATTCTAATTATTCAAGTTTCACCTGTATATATCGGTATTTATGCTGCATAAATGCTTTCTAAATCACAAAATTCATTAGTTACTGTATCTCAGGAGTTCTTATAGGATCTGAATAAGATCTGAATATATTAGACAGAGCTGATAGTTTAACCAGCTTGTATAAGGATGGAGTTTTTGAAGTCCTCATAAAGATAGGTAAGAAATTTAATGAGAATAGGCAACCTATGATAGAGTATATGAATATGGTTGAAGCAAGGATGATTTGTAAGATTAGAAAGTCATGGTAAAGTTTAATAAAATGTACCAGTAGAAATTACATTCAAGTTAAATTTCCTCTGATCTCTTGCCTTCAATTTATTTTGCCTACTATTCCTTATTCTTGCTTTGTTAATGAATGCTGCATGCTGGATATTTATTCTTGTTCTTCTTTTTAGCCATTCTGCAGCTCCTGGATCTTTGCTGAAACACAGTTTTCTGCTATTTTGAAGTGGGAAACATTCTATCATGATTTAAAAATAAAGAATGTACCCAAAAATCCACACTCAAAATGTTGCTATACCTATAGGCATACTTTGCAGTTCTCAGCCCTATACCTGTGATTTGGCCATCAAATGTTTATCAAAAATTGTATTACATCACAGCAGACCTACAACACTGTGAAAAAATATTTGGAAGTTGTGCAAAAATATTGTAAATTAAGAATGCTTCCAGAAATAGAAGTGTTGATTTTTTATTTTTATCAATTAATAAAATGGAAAGTAAATAAACAGAAGATCAATATTCAAATCAATATTTGGGATGATCACCCTTTGCCTTTAAAACAGTATCAATTCTTTTAGGTACACTTGCAACAGTTTTTGAAAGAACTTGGCAAGGTTCCTTCAAGGTTGTTCCAAACATGTTGGAGAACCACAGATCTTCTGTGGATGTAGGCTGCCTCAAATCCTTCTGTCTCTTCAGGTAATCCTGAACAGATTTTGTGATGTTATCAGGGTCTGTGGAGGCCAAAACATCATTTCCAGGACCTTCTTGTTATTGTTTACACTGAAGGTAGTTCTTAATGTTGAATGAAGGCAAATATAGGTGTTTCATGATAATATTGCAGGATCCAATCAGGGTTGGTCACCAAGACCAGACCAGTCTTCTGAGTTTTTGGATTCATGATGGAGCCCATGTTCGAGAAAAGTTCAAGGAACTTCTCTTTAGCAGAGTGTGTCTTAATAACATTGGTATGTTTGGTGCCATTGTCCTGCTGCAGAATATATTTCGGGCCAATCACATGCCTCCCTGAAGGTATGGAATGATGGATAAGTATCTGCCTGTATTTCTCAGCATTGAGGACATGACTGATCCTGATCAAATCTCCAACTCCATTTGCAGAAATGCAGCCCCAAACTTACAAGGAATCTCCATGCTTCATTGTTGCCTGCAGACACTCATTATTGTACTGCTCTCCAGACCTTGGATGAACAAACTGCTTCCTGCTACCAGTATAGCCAAATATTTCAGATTTTGACCCATCAAATCCAGATCACCTGCTGTCATTTTTCTGCACATCAGTTCCTATGTTTTCATACATAGTTGAATCACTTAGCCTTGTTTCCACATCAAGAGGTATGGCTTTTTTGTTGCAATTCTTCCATGAAACCACTTCTGGGCAGACTTCTCCAGATAGTAGACGGGAATACTTGGGTCTTACTGGTTTCTGCCAGTTCTATGCTGATGGAACTGCTGGACATCTTCCAATGTCAAAGAGACGTATTTTTCATCATTAGATTTCCTTGACTGATCCCTGCATCTACAGTCCTCAATGTTGCCTGTTTTTTTGTGCTTCTTCAAAGGAACTTGAACAGCACACCTTGAAATCCCAGTCTTTGAAATCTTTGCCTGGGAGAGACCTTGCTGATGCTGTATGATTGACTACCTTGTGTCTTGTTCCAGTTTTGCCACGGTGTGTGACCTGTGATATGAAACAGTCTTCCACAACCTCACCCTAATAGCAAAGTTTGGATGTTCCTCAATCAGTTTTAAGTCTCCTAGGCAGCTGTTTCTGTTTATGATTGGTTTCAACTTACATATGAAACTAATTATCACTAGCACTTGCTTGGTATAATTGGCTAATCATACACCTGACTCTAATTCTACAAAATCCCTGACTTTGGACAAGTGTAAGAATTGATGCTGTTTTGAAGGAAAAGGGTGGCCAGACCAAATATTGATCTGATTTGGATTTCTCTTCATTTACTTTCCATTTTGTTAATTGATAAAAATAAACTATTAACACTTCTATTTCTGAAAGCATTTTAATTTGCAGCAATTTTGCACAACTGCCTAACACTTTTGCACAGTTAACACTTTGCAAAGGCATGCCAGACACCTCATTAGAGAGTCCTTTCAGAGATAAAATAACAGACAGAAACATACAACAAAAGTTCCAGGAGAAAGATCCCTGCAGGATTTATTCATACTGATTAGTGCTTTATTGTGCCCTGAAGAAAGTTCAGAGAACATAAAAGTTAATTTTCCTATTTTCATTAGAAACAAAATGTACCAACACCAGAAATATAAATTTATATTGTACTTGCAATATATTCTTGGGACAAAGTAACTTTTATTTGATTAAGTTGGCTTATCTCATCTACACTTCATTTTCTTTCATAATGAAACAGGGGATTCCCAAATAATCTTCTGTCCACATAATTTACAAGATCCAGACTTATTTGGTTCAAGCAAGCTATGATGTTATTCTCATATATCATAACAAATTCTTTCTGAAATATTCAATACAAATTCCTAAATTGTTGAACTTCACCAATATTTAGTGAAGTTATAAAATTATAAATTCATTATATAACTCCATATTAACTCAAAAAACCAAACCCCACCAAGTTTTGTAGCTCATATTTTCTAGGAACTATGGCATACCAAAATGCAATCTATAGCAAATTAAACTTACTACTTTACTAACATTAGTGCTGACTTATCTATTTGTGACTAACTTTCCCCAGAAATCTCAGTGGGTCTTAACATGTGCATGTTTTTTAGACTATTTCCACACCAATGATTTATGCTGTTTTATAGTGGGCATCCAGCCAATGATTAGATAATGGTATAAAATGCTATAAATCAATAGTGTGAAAATGGCTATACAGCTAAATTTAATTGAATTCAGGATGACTTCCTCCAATAGCACAATATTTAGGATTGTAATTATAACTTAAATTTAATTGGGATGAGTCCATCAACACAGCTGATGAGCTTTCTTCAGTCCATTAAACCATTCTTGTTTATTGCCAATGATTTCAACATTAAGGCTCCAAACAAAACAATAAATGAATAAAATGTACAGTGAAGTACACTGCAGTCATGCATATCAAGAAAACATGTTTTAATACAACCTTAAATGATTGCATATCCTCTTACTATGAATGTTTCAAACCCTGAATATCTAAGCATAAAAACTGGCTATTCCATTATGTTCTGCTGCGGCCCATACTACTACTATTGTTTAGTATGGTGGTATCTCATACTAAAATTGTTATTGTGAATCTCTTCTAAAAGAGCAGGACAACAGAACTTGATGAAGGGGCATTGGTGGCTGTTGCTTTGTATTTAAATTAAATGTACATTATATAACTTCAACAAGCTCAAATGCCACGTCTTAAAATCCACAACAAAGTTAACTTCTGTAAAGGAAACCAAAGGGAACGCCGTAGTATGTTAGAGAAATAAATGTACATTTCATCATTTTATATCTCTCTCCTTTTCCCTAAGGCACAAAAAAACAGCTGATGTTCCTGAATAAAGATTAGCTTTTACTAATTGCAAACTACCCGAATGTCATCTTGACACAAGATACACCTCATTTAGTCATAAGATAATTTGACCAAACTCCTCTCTAGAACACTAAAAATCTTCACAGACCGTTCTCATCCTTGACATTCGTATTTTGAACTGTTACCATTCAGGGAGGCATTACAGGTGTCTTAAAATGAGAATAGATTGAGAAACAGTTTCTTTTCCAAGGCAGTGATTATCTTGAATCAAACAGTGCATTTGTGATTTAGTTCTATTATTATTATTATTTTAATTTTTAAATACTCTGTAGTATGATTGTGATGTGGTGTTTGGGGCACTGTGCTGGAGTAGCTTTCAAATTTCATTGTATTCATGGAATGCAATGACAATAAATGTATTCTATTCTTTCCTTATTCTATTCTATTCTATTCTATTCTATTCTATTCTACTCTATTCTTTCTCTATTCTATTCTATTCTATTCTTTCCCTATTCTTTCCCTATTCTATTCTATTCTATTCTATTCTATTCTTTCCCTATTCTACTCTATTCTATTCTTTCCCTATTCTATTCTATTCTTTCTCTATTCTATTCTGTTCTGTTCTGATCTATTCTAAACATGCCAAGACAAAATCCAAAAAACCAAAAGGACAGTTTGGCTCCCAATGAAATGTGTTGGAATGGACACCAAAAAAAGTAGTTTTTTTTTTTAAAGTTTGTTTCTCTTCTGCACTACGATGCTAACCCTCTCCTACTTCGATCCGAGATGGGAAAAGCTCATCTCTAAACTAAAGCATGCCTGCTCGCGGGCGCGGGAATCAGAAGTGAGTCACTCTTCCAGGGAACTGATGATTCATCCATTCAAGTCATCCTTTTGAGGCCGAATTAACAAGCAAAACACACGTGGGTTCTAATCCACAAATCCTTTTACCCACAATCGGCAGGATTCGATACGGCCCCTGAGTTCTTTTAACTCCACCCACGGCTCCCCGATATCGATTTGCCTCTTATTTTCCTCCATGACGAAAGCACCGGGTTTGTTGGGGGGGGGGGAGAAGAGGAAAGGGGTAGAAAACCCACGTTCCCCCCCCCCCAAAGACAGGTGGTAATACACCTGAGTCCGTAGGTGACGTTTGCACCCCGAACCTGTTTTTTTTTTTTTAAATCCTCCCTTTGGACTCGGGCTGCACCTGCCAAGTCAGGTGCACGCACGATCGGCTGGTCAGTTTCACTTTTGGGGATTTCTGACTGCGCGTGTGCAGAGGTTTCCTCCTCCGGCTGAGCAGGGCCAGAAACATCGCACCCGAGGAAGAGAGAGAGAGGGATCCGGGCTCTCTCCTCTCTCTCTCCGCCCCAGTCCCAACTTGCGCCGCTCCTCCTCTTGTTGACCACCTTACATAATGTAACCCCGCGGGCTCCCAAGCAAACCAAAAAGTCAAGGAAAGCCGCCTTCGGGACGGAGAGAGGAGCAGACGCTTCCCTCAGAGACCAGCCGCCCTTCGCTCTCTTTTTTTTTGGCGGGGAGAATGTGGGGGGGGGGGGGAGAGGAAAAAAAACACCACACACAAAAAAAACCCCGACTGACGCCGACCGACGGGTGGCTGCTGGGCTAGAAAAATCCGGAATGGAAGAAGCGACGCAACAACGCCAGGCCGCCCTCGGCCCCCACGGGGGTGTGTGTGTGTGTGTGTGTGTTTGGGGGGGAGGTGTTTGCTTGGTCGCCCTCGGTTCCCCTTTACAGCCAACCTCGCCGAAGGGTCTCTTCGGGTCTCCTAACCCCCCCTCCCCTCCCCTCCCCTCGGGAAATGTCAGCCCGGCTGAGCCTATTTGGGAGTCACTCCGAATTAAGCGCGGGGAGGGGGGGCGGTTGTGAGGAGAAGGAGGGGTGTGTGTGTGTGTGTGTGTGTGTGTGTGTAGGGGGCCAAATAAGGAAGACGTTATTAACTCTCTTCGCCGGTCCTTGGGAAAGGCGGCTGACGAGCGGCAGTTCCCGGGTCAACAAGGCGCGAAGTGGCCGGAGCGGAGAGACGCTGCCTTCCCGCAACTTGTTCTGACGGGGTGGGGTGAGAGGAGTGAGTCGCTCCCCCTTCCCCTCTGCCCTTCGCCGGGCGCCCTTCTCTCTCTCTCTCTCTCCCTTCCCTCAACTTTCCTCCGGGAAGAGCCGGGGCAAGAAGGTTCCCTTACCTTGGATTTTCCCCTCCCCTCCCCGAAACGCCCCGAGAGCAGCCGCCGGACTCCTGTGGATGGTGCCGGGGGAGCGAAGAGGTGCTGCCGTTCAGCTGACAGGAGTTCCTGCCGGGGAGGGGATGGGGGGGGGAAGAAGGAGCGGAGCGAAGGAGGGAGGGAGGAGGAGGAGGAGGACGTCGCGAGCCTGAGGAGGAGGAAGGCTCGCGCCGCGGAGTGGAGGGAGCGGTGCGCGAGGAGGAGAGCGGAGGGAGGGAGGGAGAGAAAGCAAGCGGAGGACTTTCCCAGAGCTTCTTGTTTACGCATTGCTGCCCTGCTCGGTGCAACGCACAATTCCATTCTCTGATTGGACACAAAACTGGGGCACAGCCTTTCGCTGCCCGCCCTCTCGTCTCGCACGGCCATGGTGCGGCCGTCGCTCGGAGCCCTCCCACCTCCCCCACTTTAGGGAAAGGGGGCTGCGGGCAACTTTGCCCCGCTGATGGGACTTCGGCTCCCCGAAGCTCCTTCTGCGCACCAGCCGAGGAGCCAATGGCATCCAGCGGGCCCGCGAGCGAACGCAGCCCCGCGCAGGCGCGTCACCGCTGGTCCAAGCTCAACTCTCCCCCCCCCCCCCCCCCCCCCCCCCCCACCCCTCCGCCCGCGAGACATTCACACCCCCCCCCCTTTTTTTTACCCTTCCTGGTCCAGCCGCGCACACGCTACCAGGACGCTGGAGCAAGGAGCATGTGCGTAGCCCCCGACGCATGCTCCCTAAAGCTCGATGAAGGCGCGGTGACGCTGCTTGATGCCCTCAGATGTCCTGTTTCCCCCCCCCCCTCCGGTGCCTTTAATAGCGGCGGAAGTTCTTCGATTCGGCGGCTCCATAGAAAGGTGTTGGGTTCCTAAGAAGAGAAAAACTAGGATGGGACTCTATCGTTGTAGTCTTACCCATGGGAAAATAGAGCTTTAAGGTCTCCGCAGAGCATCAAAGTAGGAGTGTGTTGGAGTTTAGGGAGGTAATGTCTGTTTTCGCGTCAGTGCTGGCTCTGGAGACTGCCCGGACTGGTCCCTGCAATTTTCTTGGCAAGATTTTGGAAGTGGCTTGCATTGCCTGCTGCTTCCTAGGGCTGAGAAGAACGTGACCACTTCAAGGTCACCCAGCTGCTTTTGTGCCTAACTTGGGATCTCCTGTTTTTTTAGCCGGGACTAAAGTGGGACTAGAACTTGGGATCGCCTGGTTTCTTAGCCGGCTGCCTTAACCAGTACACCAAGGGTCTTCAAACTTGGCGAGTTTAAGACCTGTGGACTTCAACTCCCAGAATTCCTGAGCCAACATGACTGGAGGAGGAATTCTGGGAGTTGAAGTTCACAAGTCTTTAAAGCTGTCAAGTTTGAAGACCCCTGCACTACACAAACTGCCTCTTCCACCAGCAATAGGCAGGAAGCTTATTGTGGAGAATTTTGTCACCGAGGATTATCTGGAGAAATGCAGCCAGGGGCCAAAATTTGAGAGGTGGCATCTGTGTCTCTGTGTGTCCCTGAGATAGATCTTGCCCATCTCGGGGCATTTGATGCAAAATGGATCAGGAATTGGAAATTCATCCTTTATATAACTTGGTGCAATGGCTTGTGCTACCGTAGGTGCTAGGTTTGGGGTGGATGGGGAGGGGGGAGTATGGTTAAAGACTGGTCCTAAACCTGCCGGTATCTGGTGATCTGCAGGAGAGATTCACTCCAGGCTATGAAAGTCCTTTGAGACTGTTTAGCTCAATGCTGGCTGGAGAATTCTGGGAGTTGAAGTCCACAAGTCTTAAAGTTGCCCGATAGACCCAAATACATATATTGTCCCCACGATTCCCTCCCCCAAATGCTTCAGGGTAATCCTATTGATATAATGGATGGAGCCTTTAACTACTATTATGGTAGTAAAGAAGGTGGATTTGGCCACAAGATAATATGTGATTGGCAGACTAGACCTAAGGATTTCAAGTGATAGAGAACCTCCCTGACTGGGAAAATTACCTTCCCCAAAGGGCTTTTTAATTACACAGCATATTCTATAAAACTGTGAAAGAAAATGGAATTTTTCACTACCTAAATATGAGCCCAAGATAAGCCAAGAGCCTATTCAAAGTGGTGGTAAGATTTGACGTAAAGGTTTTTAACAAGAGCATTTCCCAGTAAAAATGCCTCCTTGTACAAAGCTCCTTAATGGCTTAGCCGGTCCTTATATTCCTGGATTGGTGCAAGATTTAAATCTGTATTTTCAGTCATACAGTTTTGTGAATTCTTTCCCTTAATTTTTTTAAATAAAAGCAAATCCAGATTGAAACAACTGTCAGGGCACATTTTCTCTCTCTCTGTAACTTGCCTATCATTTCCCCCACCCCACCTTTTCCCTTCCTTCAGTTGCTATTGCTCGGGTTGGAAAAGCATTTCTATTAAAAGACAAAGAATGGCATTCCTGCCTCCCCGTTTCTCCTTTGTTTTCCATTGCTGCTTGGAAATGTACAATTATTTGTTTACCAAATACTGCTCTTTATCTTTTGATAAATAATACTTTTATCCCACGGACTGCCATCAAGCAATCAATCAACAGTCTGTTCAAAGACATTTCAACCATCAACAGTCTGTTTCATCATTCAATACAACTACCTACCGAACAGACATTATACACTTCTGGCTAATCCTGATTTTTAGCAAACTTATTTTCATCTGTTTTTTTTTTCTACGTTGCTGGTCTCAACTCAACTTTCTCCAACCATTTGCCATTCAGATGGCTTGGGAATACAACTCTTTTTGGATCTGACATACTATCCAGGGGTGGGATTCAATTTTTTTGACACCTGATTCTGTGGGCGTGGCTAGGCATGACTAGGTGGGTGTGTCCATGTGATTGGGTGGGCGTGGCTTCTTTTTTCTTTCCTTTTTTTTTTTGCAGCATACCACCCCCCATTTATTTTGAGTCCTGGGCTTCAGGAAATCCTCCGGGGGGGGGGGCGTTTTTGCTCCCAGAAAGCTTCCCTGGGACCCAGGAAGGAAAAAAAATGGAGCCGGGGTGGCCTGCGCAATATCCCCTGCTCCTCTTTTATCCTCCTGGGCCTCAGGGAAGCTGCCTGGGCAAAGCAACTAGACAGCGAGGGGGATCCTGGCACAGGTGATCATTGGAACAGCTAATCATCAGGAGGGGAAAAAAAGAAATGCAGTCAAAATCCAGTCAGCGATGTCACGCATGCGCAATAAGGACTGACTGGGCAGGGAAGGGCAGGCGGGGAGGGGTGAGGCTAGCCAGGGGCAAATTTGCCGGTTCTCCAAACTGCTCAGAATTATAACAACCGGTTCTGCAGAACGGGTCCAAACTGGTAGAATCCCACCCCTGCTCCAAACCCATAACGCGAGACACCATGCTCCTTAGCAACCTATAATATAATGAATAATAACACCAGCAGCAGGAGCAACAAAGAACTGAGCCCTATGCAAAGTTATTAAAGCTCATCCCTATAAGAAATCCTTTGCTCTTCAAATTCCTGAGCCACTTATTAGTAAAAAGGTTTCGGCTTACTACTGCAAAAGTTTTGGCTGGAAAAACGAACAAACGGAATTGAAAGAAAGAACGGCATTGCAACACTTTAAAGACTAGACCACAACCCACCAATTTCTTCATAAATGGCAGATGTCACAGGTCTTTGAAGCCAATATGAAATAATGAGGATATTCATTATTTCTCAACTTCCTCTCACAGACTTTGTGAATGGTCATTTAAAAAAAAAAACAATCTGGCAGCATCAATTAAAAACCACATCTTGTGCTTTGTTTTTGTTTTAAATTGGGGTATTTTCATTGCTGCAGTAATTTAATAAAACTCTGTGGCTGCCTTGATTTTTGACAGATTTTGTTAATAACTGATATCTAGGCAATTAATTCTATTTATGCATAAATCAATTGCACTAAAATTCATGAATTATTTATTACAATATTTTCTAATGAATTCCATGTATTTGTCTTGTGTTATACATGTACTGTAATTCTGTTTCCTCTTTGTGTTGTTATATTTCCAGATCTGATTGTATGAATTTGTTAATGTGTTTCTATGTTGTAATTTTTAGTAAAGCACTTCAATGCTTTTGCGCATTAAAAAAAACACACACACATCTCCAAATGGAATAACTTTAGTAAGTCACAGAGATATCTTCATCTTCCTTCTTCTTTCTACATTCTTGCATGCTGCTTCCTGTTCTTATCTTTATCTCATGCTCCTGCATTCTACTTCCTGGTTCCCCGACCCCCACCCTGCCAAATGTTATTTTATTTTATCTGCACGATCGAAACTGCATCTACCTATTTTTCAAAGTCTCAAAGTCATGGGATTTTTGGAATACATTTAAGACAAAATGATAAAAACATTTCACCATATTACGTAGGTCAGAACTTTGGCAGAACTCACAGGAAAACAAATGTAACATTGATTGGGTTACGTCCTATTCTTTTCCACCAATCCAAGGACATATGCTTAAAAAACTACCCTCCACTGCAAAAATAGAAGAATTTGACTGAGCTGAAAGCTAGTTGTTTGGCTCAGCGTCAACTTCTCAGCTTTCATGGCTGGTTCTGACTTGGGTTAAATTCTATTAATAGCAAATGTTGCTGTTCAACCAGCAATTGAATTCTATTAGTAGCAAACAAAGGTACAGGTAGTCCTTCACCAATGACTACAATTGAGCCCAACATTTCTTTTACTAAGTGAGACATCTGTTAAATGAAGTTTGCCCCCATTTTACGACTTTTCTTGTCACATTTGTGAAGTCAATCATTGCAGTTGTTAATTTAATCTAGGGGTTGGCAGCCTTAAGCATTCAAAGAGCCACAAAGGTCCTAACTCGTCCCCCCCCTTCAATTCTGGAGCCCACCGGAAGTCCAGTTCCCTTACCATAGAGTCTCCTCCTAGCATGGCATCCATTTTCCTCTACCTGTCCTAACTGAAAGCCCTATCAATTACGGAGACAGCCAGCAGAGTGATGAAAGAGCCACATGCGTCTCCAGAGCCGTGGGTTGCTGACCCCTGATTTAGTCACAGGGTTGGGAAATGAATCTGGCTTCATCCTTGACTTTGCTTGTCAGAAGGATGCAAAAAGGGATCACATGACCCTGGGACACTGCAATTTTCATAAATATGAGTTGGTTGCCATGTGCCTGAATTTTGATCACGTGACCATGGGAATGGTGCAATGGTCATCAGTGTGGTAAACAGTCGTAAGTCACTTTTTTTTAGTGCTGGTTTAACTTCAAATGGTCACTAAACAAATTGTTGTAAGTCAAGGACTACCTGTATCTGTGGCTGGGGTTGTATATCATGCTAATATTAGCCCAAGTTTGTGACTTGGCATGTTGGGTGAACCATCCAAATGAGATGTCTTTAAGAAAGAATGCTTAAATAAGCCATAGTTAATCACCAGGCATACTGTAGATCCAATCAGTGGTGGGATTGAATTTTTTTTACTACCGGTTCTTGGGTGTGGCTTGGTGGGTATGGCAGGAGAAGGATACTGTAAAATCTCCATTCCCTCCTGACTCCTGGGGGAAGGTTACTGCAAAATCTTCATTCTATTCCCACCCCACTAACCTGCTTTCCAGCTCCGTTCTCCTGTGCAGGGCATCAGAAGAAGACCCAGCCGATCAGCTGGGACTGGGGAAGGCAGAGAATAGATGGGGGCGGGGCCAGTCAGAGGTGGTATTGGCCAGTTCTCTGAACTACTCAAAATTTCCGCTACCGCTTCTCCAGAATTGGTCAGAACCTGCTGAATACCACCTCTGGATTCAATCTATTTATAATCTTGCTGTCTTGCTCTGTCAAACTCTGCAGGAGAGCTGCTCCTAAGCAGGGGTGAAGAATCAAGGGTTATATAGAGATGGTTGCATTAAGACTCTTAGGATCTCTCACCTTAGAATATCACAGGGCAGGAGGTAATTATTAAGAGGTGTTTTCCAGAAAATTGGAGTTATAATTTCCATAATTCTTTGCTAATGGCCAAGATGGCTGAAGCTGATTGTGCTGAAACCTGAACAATTTGGATAGTCCCATATTGCTTGGTCCCCTGTTAAATTATTCAACTAAACCAAGGAAGATAGATTCACAAGGTAAAATCAATATTTATGCCAAGTCATAATAGTTGTGCATGAAATTATCACCACAGAAATATAAATATAATAAATGACATGATTATATTTAATAAATGACAAATATTGATAAATGACATGCCACCACAGTAATAGTTGGATAATAACATAAATTACTGATGTGGAAATGCTCTTTGTGATTCTGGGGAAGGAACTGGACCCTGATAAAGATGTCAATCTCTCCATTGCCCTCAAAAGTCTTCAAGGATAACCCCATACACACATTTAAACACAACATGTGAAAAGTCTGAAAAACTGGAGCATGATTTTCAAAAAATGGATCATGGTTTTGCTAGAATAGGGAATTCATGATTGGGGAAGAAATCCAAGAACTTTCCAAGTAACTGTGATAAATTGGAGATGTTATTAGATACTGCATTTAGGAAGAAGCAAAATATTTAAGTAATCTGATTATTTTCCTGCATTATTCTGGTGTTCATTAAGAAATAGGGAGAAGTGAACCTAACAAAAAAGATCCCACTACCAGGAGATAACGCTATCATTGTTAATAAAAAGGAGAGAGAGAAGAAGAGGGGGAAGAAGGAAAGGAAAAGAAGTTACAAAGGACAGAAACAAGATATAGAGAAACAGGGCCTATTTAGAGATAATGGGTGAAAATTTAACTGAAAAGGGGATTCTGTAAAGGTACATAAGATTGTATTGTTATATTAGTAATAGAAATAATTTTAGACAATTGGAAACAATGTATGATTAAAATGAGGGATAAAATAGTTACTGTAATCTAGTGAAATGTTTGTTAATAAAATAAATGAAATAAAATAAACGAGAGAATTGAATTAGGAAGGGATAGGAACATTTTAATTAGTTAATGTTTTATAAAATATAAGTGAAAGGGGGGATTAATTATGGGAAGCTTATAACTGTTCACCTAGAAGTATGATATTTAATTGAAAAGTAATGGTAAAGAAGTTAAGATTTTAATGAATATGAACATTAATGATAGAATTGAATTGGAATGGAATGTGTTGTTTTAATTACATATATTTATAATCTTTTTTTTAAGAATATAGTGTGTATTTTAAGAATGTACCAAGCAGAATACGAATGGAAGTTATGTATTATATTGAATGTTATAACTTTAAGGTATATATTGAAGCTTAAATAATAGTTAAATGGATAAAATTAAAAAATATAAAGGTGTCATACTCCAATCAGCAACTATAGGAGAAACTTTGTTTAATGAGAAAAGATAATATGAAATTGAAGCAGGACAGACAAAAAGTATAAATATAATGATTTGAATTGAGGCAAGATAATTAAAATAAAATTGAGAAAATTAAAAGAGGGGAGAAGCTATGTAGAAAACGTAAAATAGTAATAAGATATGGAATAGAACATAAAAATGAGCATGAAATTGAATTTGTGTCTGTACGAAGAAATGTAACCTGGGATTACGCTACTTTCAAAAAAGACGTTTTATTTGTATTTTTTTAATGTGAAAACTCAAATAAAATTTACAAAAAAAAAGAAATAGGGAGAAGTGAACCTAACAAAAAAATCCCACTAACAGGAGATAACGCTATCATTGCTAATTTTGTAATGACAGAAAAGTTTTCCTCTACATGAAACCTGCTGAACTAACATCCCCTTATGTTCTAAATCACCTTTTTGATCTTTGAATTCAAAGCACTTTTTAGCCCAACAGTATTGTCATGAAGCTATGTAGGAAAGCCCTAAATCAGCACTTTTTCACAATAGTTTTGCCAATAAAATGTTCATCAACCATGATCAGATTTTCATTTGCTAATATTCAAATTTGCAGTAAAAATTCTAAGACTGTATAATTAAGTTATCTGCATAACTTCTGCAGCTATGTATAATGTGCCTCTAAAGTCATGGGGAGAGAAAGCCTTAGTGGTTATGTTGGCATTAAGAATAAGAAAGGGCATTACCTGTACACTTTGCCTATTCAAATGTATGACTCTGGACAAACTTGTACAATAGTCACCAGGATATTGATGAATCATTTTACATGAATTGTACTTATGAGTCACTTTACATAAAAATGGTGGCTTGTGCAACCATCAATTTTAGAGTTCCAGTAGTACAATTTGAAATGTAGGAATTATCTATCAGGTTGCACGCTGCATAGCATTGAGATAGATCAAATATCATCTTGCCTGCACAGTTTGAAATTATTGTTTCCCTTTTCCTTCCTGCATTCCACAAAGCAGTAAAAATGGCTTTATTTTGTCATTCCTTTTGACTCAACTGAATGACCATGTGTAATGTCTATGGTGATTCTCAGTCATCCAGGTCATGGTTGTTTCAAAGGTGCTTTTTCAAAAGGCAACAGAATTATGGTTTTTGTTCCCTTGAGGGAGAAGGCGACGTTTTGCTTCTCATCCAAAAAGCTTCATCAGTTCTGGCTGGCTGCTGGGGTGGAGGGTGAGGGGATGAGGGAATGGAAGGATAACTTCCCGCCATCTAGACAAAACTAATGAAGCTTCTTGGTTGAGAAACAAAATGTTGTCTTCTCCTTCAAAGAGAAAAACATAGTCCAGCCGCTTTTTTGAAAAAGCACCTTTGAGACAACCATATATAATGGTTAATGTGAATAACCTCGGGAGACCAAGTGAAGAGATGCTTCTTCTGGAATGGTCAGATAAGAGAGATGGCCAGATAAGAGACAGCATAGCCCCCAGCTTCATAGTGGGCATAGCAAGAGGCCCAGGAGGGACTCTCTCTTAGTTTTATCAGGCTGTAAAGGAGACGGCAGGAAGTTCGTATTTTCAGACTTGCAAGATTCTACTAATCCAAATCTAAAGTAGAATTAGCTTATGTGATCATGTTTCCTGTCTGGTCTACCTGGTAAAGCTGACACCATGCTCACTCCAATGAGGCATGTCTGATTAGTTCATTGTTGTTTTTATGTTTGTTCTCACTTTGCTGCACACCAGCGAGAATAATTGTTTGAAGCAGTTTGAAAAATCAATGCTTCCTAATAATTTACATACACACACACACACACACAAACATTTTGTTTTGCAGAAGGATAGCTGTCAAAGAAGCCTTTTACTAAACTGTCTCACATTTACCCAACATATTGGTCATAAAGGGAACATATGACTAGGATTGTGGGCAATGAGTGAACATCGTCTTCATCTGTTTGTGAAAGAAAAGAAAAGAATATACAGGTTGAAGTAGATTTGAAAAGGACAACAAAAAAGACCACTAATGCAAAAGTATTCTAAAGGCTATGTGCATGTTAGAAATCATTGCATATTGTGTATGTATATTGATGAAGATACTTCAGGAACCCACATCAGAATAGTTAGACAGCTCAACTTTAGAAGAAAAGGCAGTCATTGAATTTAAGCTAAAAAGAAAAATATCGCTCCAAATCCCAAACTGTAAAAAACGTTGAATCAGAAATCATTGTTAAATAATGTATTTTATATTCAATTTGAAAGTAACTCTTAAATGGAGAGAGGCAGAAGGAGAGAGGGGGTAGAGAGACAGAGAGGTGTCACTACTATAGGCCGTTGTGTTAAAGGATTGTTGTATTTTCTTCAATTAATCTTATTCCAATCCAGTATTTCTCAATACTTTCTCAATCTCTTTTTAAAGATGGGTAGACATCGTCCCTGAATTCTCTAGCCAGCAAGCTAATTCTCCTTATGAGACAACACATAATGTTGTGACTTCTGTTTATTTTCTGTTCTTCACAGAGACCAGATACGTCTGTATGCTAGTCTTCAGTTATTAGCTCATAGCAGTGAAAACAAGGCATGTTTTGCTTTCTAAAATGTTTTTTTTAGAAAGGTAGAAGTTTCTTTTCCTCCTCATCTGCAAATAAAACTTTCAGCATGAAAATTCGCCCATGTCTGTTGTGCCTTTTTTGATCTTATAATTGTATCACGACATTTAGACAGGTGTGTAAACCAAAGAATAAATGGATTCCAGTTTGGGATTTTAATTTGGGATTTGGTGTGAAATTGCTTTCTATAAAAATACAAAGCAATACCTTTTCCCCTCCACCACATCCTTAGTCAAAAGATGATTTGAAAAAGCTTCCATGCAATCCAATTTGAATAAAAATACAAAGCAGAAAAAAAAGAGGAACAGTGACAGGTTTATTTTGAGAGAGACAATGGGTTCTGCTGATTTCGTGCTGCTTTCTTAAATACTCACTAGCATAGGAAAAAAAAACATATTTAAGTTTCTAATGCTGCTGTGTTGTTTAACATGCATGCTCCACGTTTTGTATTTTATGTCTGACAGGGAAGATAAAAATATATTGATTCAGTTTGATATTTTAACAAAACAAATATTAATAAAAAGCTAAGGACAGCTTATCAAAGCTTTTTTTTCACCTTGTTTGAACAGGACCTGTGCATATGTTGATCATTGAAGACAAAATTCAATTAAGACTGGATACATGATATCTAATCTAGTGACAGTAAGACACTGCGCTATGACAGTTAGGGTTGCTATAAGAACTGACATATTCTGAAGCCAGTCAGGAAGAAAGAAATTTGAATTTATATACATCTGGGTTACACAGGGCTTCAAAAAGCAATTCTCCCCAGTAGAGATTTAAACGACACACCTCTATCAAAGGAAACCCACTTCATTTCTGTCTGCAACAATGGTTTCTGTACATAAGCCATGCAGATGAGCAGTTCCTATCATATCCTTAGCCACAAGTCAACAATTAATTTCATGTTTATTTATTTTTCAAATTTACATTGCCATCTACCTCACAAAACAAGTGACTATTTATGTTTTTAATTAATTTATTTTTCTAGCACCAATGGCAATGTTATCTGTTATATTGCAGATTTGCAGCATGTTGACCTGGAATTCTTCTCTGAAGAAAAATCTAAAGGGCTTGAAATTTAAGGCTGTTCTGATGAACAAGACTTCTAGGTTATCTACAGGTAGTCCTTGATTTAAGACCACAATTGAGCCCATAATTTACATTGCTAAGTAAAGAAATGTGTTAAGTGAGTTTTGCTCCATTTTACAATTTTTCTTTCCATGTTTGTTAAGAGAATCACTGCAGTTGTTAAATTAGTAACACGGTTACTAATGTTTAAGTGAATCTGTCTCCTCCATTGACTTTGACGGTCAGAAGATTGCAAAATATGATCACATGACCCCCTGGGACAATGCTTCATAACTACGAACCAGTTGTCAAGTATCTGAATGTAAATCATGTGACCACGGGGACACTGCAATGGTCGTAAGGGTGAAAAACGGTCATAAGTCACTTTTTCAGTGCCGTTGTAACTTCAAATTAAATTACTAAAGGGATCTTGGAGGTCTTCTAGCCCTTGCTCAAGCAGGAAACCACTGCAGCATCCCACAATCACAGGATCAAAATTCAGATCCTTGACAACTGACTCATAGTTATGATGTGTCATGCCCTTGTTAGAGTTGGACTCTGAGGTAAAGGAGGAACAGCCGACAGGGAGTGAAGGTGTGGCTCCGGAGGTTGTGGAAGAGGCTGGAGAGGGGCAGAGGCCGGCTGGGCAGTCAGAGGAAGAACCAGGCCCATCCCTTCTTCATCCTAGGACACGCAGGGATGAACGGAGAAGGAAACAACTTGGCTTAAGAGGAAGGAAGCAGCCATGATCTCCCTCACTGGTTGCAGCTGGGGAGAATAGTATATAAGAGAGACAGTTAAAACAGCGTTGCCAGAAGCAAAGCATGTGTTATCTTGGTTGGCATCCTTTCAACAGACTGTGCCTTGTTACCTCCTTGAAGTTGGTAATTACTTAATCTGGTCCGTTGTGGAAATTCCTTCATTGTAGTTTGTTTTAGTTTTTCATTTCACGTCTGTCTGCTCATTAAGTTCAGACTGTATTGCTTTCTTTTGAAGACTACTTTTGAATACGTTTTATCTCCAACTGAGAATTATTGAATAGTGGGGCCAAGCTGGAGGCATTAAAGGACATTTATTTACATTTTGGATTTTGTTATGTTTGTGTTACACTCTGGGTCATCACATGATGGTTGCAGTGTTCCAGGCTCACGTTATTACCTTTTGTGACTCTGACCAAAAAATCAAGGGGGGAAGCCAGATTTACTTAACAACCGTGTGACTAACTTAACAACTGCAGTGATTCACTTAGCAACTGTGGCAAGAAAAGTCGTACATTGGGGCAAAAGTTATTTAATTGTGCTTGCAACTAGAGGACATCCTGTATGCCTAAAATTACTGTCTTTAAATAAATGTGTGTGAGGGGGAATCAGAATTCATTAAAGATATTGCAATCTGAAAGAAAAGAAAGGGATGGGAAGGACAGGAGTGAAAAGTTAGATAAATGAACTGAAGGAAGATTAAGCAACAATGGACCGAGTAAGAACGAAAGAGGAAGATGTTTGACGAACCTACTTGAGTGTAAGAGAGCAATGACACACACACAATCATTTTTTAAAAAAATCTGGAGAAAAAGGAGAGATGGCAGCAGATCCAAAAGTTTGCAAATAGGCTAGTTCAGTTGCAAGAGTTAATTTGATTACTCCTCACTAGATTAAACTGGTTTTCTGGAAAAGGCAATTTTTTTAAAAAAATCACAACTTTCTGCTTGAGTTTGCACTTGAATTACATTTTGTAGTAGATAGTTCCCCAAGGAGGTGAAGGCAGCATATCAACCCTTTTCAACTTTTCACTTTTTTGAGCAAATCTCTTCATTTTGAGGCTTCTTTTGAACTCAAAATAGCTTGACTGTGTATAATAGATATATATGTGTATATATGTAACATACATATTTGATGATATACTGTTGTTCCCCAGAGTTTGGAAAAAAAAAACTAAGTTACATGTTACACCAAAATAATATCATGTAAATCTCAGAATTTGTGCCCTATATTGCTAGTTCTTTAACCATGTTCTCTGTTTGGCACCTGGGTCTGTTTCCAACTCAGCCACAGTTCAGCAGGATTTGCATTAGAGCCAGCTTTCAAACATGCATCTTCAATGGAGAATTGTTTTTTTTTTCTTTTGCAGTTCCAAAGGCCAAATACAGTATCCATTAAGAATGTGGATAAAGAATGGGTGCTGGCTTTTGTGTCCATTGGTTAATTGAAGACTACTAAAGGATACATTCATGACCTCATTGGGTGTTCTGTACACTTTTGAGGTTCATGTCAATTAAGACAGTTGTGAGTCAGTCTCAAACTATTTCCGAAGTCATGAGAAACTAGAATAGTGGGAGCCCTGCAAATGAGTGGTTTCTTTGATTTTGGCTTAGCATGTGCATGAACCTATCCATTGTGGTTTGTAAACCATTGTTTATGGTTTAGCTGTTGTATTTCTTCCTTAGGAATTCTGCAGAGGATTTTGTTTCTCTCAAGTTGCCTAGTTCATCCATTGTACTTGATTGCTCAGTAAATATTCTGAATATTCCCTTCTCCCAATAATATTGTAACATACGGTATACTTAGCATTAAACTAGACAGTTGCCAAATAGATTAGCCTTGTACTTTACGCTCTATGTTGGCAGTCATAAATTCCATGGCTGCAAAATCAAGTTAGCTTTGCCGTGGATGACTCTTAGTTCTCTATTACAGAAGAAGTGTATGAGAACAGTAATCTGTCTAGAGAGATTTTAAATAAATTCTGTTTTTTAAAAAGATACAAAAGGAAAATTGAAGCTTTGAAATTGAATATCAGTACTTAGTGTTCCACGGGTGTCAAACTCGACCATATCGCAACATTTTTTGCCTATGCAGAGCCAGGGTGGGTGTGGCTTGCGCGTGCTGCATCTGGCCTGCGGGCTGCCAATTTGACAAACTTCGGATAGCAGATGAACAGACAAACAGATCCTGGCTGTAATTTTTCCTCAAATTGCTGATATATAGCAGTGGTGGGATTCAAAATTTGTTACTTCCAGTTCTGTGGGCGTGGCTTGGTGAGCGTCGCAGGGGAAGGATACTGTAAAATCCACAGTCAGAGGTGGGATTTTCCGGTTCTCCGAACTACTCAAAATGTCCACCATCGGTTCTCCAGAACTGGTCAGAACCTGCTGAATACCACCTCTGCAGTGGTGGTATTCTACCGGTTCGGCCCGGTTCAGACGAACTGGTAGCACCAATGAGCAGCGGAGATTGAACCGGTTCTCTCTACCATTCTGCTGTTGGGCCCACCCACGCTCCCATATTCACCTTTATTCCCTGCTTTTGAAGCGCAGCTTCTTTGTGCGGCACAGTAGAGTGCCGCGCGGCAGTTGCTAAAGCAACAAGGAGAGTGCAGGCTTGCAAGAGGTAAGTTGGAACGCCTCTGCGCCTGCGTAAAGTGTGCATTTGGCACATCCGTGTTCACTAAGCCACACCCACCGAACCAGTGATAAAAATCTTTGAATCCCACCATTGCACCTCTGATATATAGAACTTGGCTTGTTTCTAGCCAATTTAACGCATTTTTCTACCCCACTGCAATCAAAATGACTTTTGGCAATTTATGTACGTTTAATTTAAAACATACATGGTCAAACAAACAGAAAGTATAAACAGAAAGTAACAAACAACAGTAAAATCAAGAATCAGCCACAAAACAAGATGATGTAATAAAAATAAAAGTGAAAAGTTCCCGTGCATATAAATTAAAGGGGAAAACCATTTGATTTAGATGATACAGTAATTCTTACTTTAAAATGTACATTGATATTTACACATTATCATAGGAACATTTTACACATCCTTGTTAATTGGTGGTATATAAATGGCTGTTCTGGATTCACCTTCATCATCTCAGGATTAGCTAATGCACGAGAGGTTAGCTGTCATTTCATAGGATTACAAATATGTGGAAATAGTGATAAAAGGGAAGGGGGATTTACAGCTGTGAATCAGACACAGCCCCAAAATGTTTTCCGCCAAGCCCATGCATAATTTGAGAAAATGCCTTCCCCTTTCCTTCGTCTGGCTCTGTTTGGAGTCATCTCAGTCTTGGTTCTGAAATAAGATTAAGATTCTCAGATTAAGAGAAACTACGAAAGTTGCAGCAGAATTGCAATGAGTGGTCAAAAAGTCCACCAGAAGAATGGAGAACTTCAGATGCTGTGGAGTATATAGTTATAAAGGCAGGTGGCTAGATTTAGGATACAGCCATCATGCAGAAGACTATTGGGCAGAAATATTCAATGCTGAATATAGTGATTGTCCAAGACAATCCCATATGCCCAATTAAAGGATGAAAACAAAGTAATGTTGCAAATATAATGTTTAATCCATATCAGTGTTTCTCAACCTTGGAAACTTTAAGATATATGGAATTTCCAGAGTTCCCCAGCGACCAAGCTAGACAAGGAATTCTGGGAATTGAAGTTCACTTGTATTAAAGTTATTAAAGCTGAGAAACACTGATTTATATGTTCTTCATCTATCTACTACTAGAACGCAACAAGAAACTGAAATAAAATTAAGGATTTAGCAACTATACTCCACCAAGTCCAAGTCTTATCTAAGAATTACGATACTTGAGCAAACAAATCAGTATTATTTGACAAAATAGCAATTTTATTTATTGTATTATTTATTATTGGTAAAATCTCTATCATACAATATTTGTATATCAGTGAAAGTCTAATAAATATTTACTTGCAATATAACGGATTAAGGTAGTTCTTTCCACCTGAAATAATTATAGATTCTTTTTACATTTAATTTTAAAAAAAACCCAGTAAACCACCCGTGAAGGAAATGAAACTGTTATAATTATAAAAATAATAATCTAGCCAATTGAATTCTTCTATGCTTTGTGCACCATGGAAATCTATATGGAGCCACAATGAATCAACATTTTAGAGTCCGGGATTCATAGGAAAGTATTATCTGAGAATAAATGACAGAGTCTAGGAATGGGAGGTTTATCTGGTTAAATAAATGAAGTGAGATCATAAATATAACTTCTCCTTGGTCCCTTACAAAAAAAATTTTCTTGATTTAAAAATGCTACAATAAACATTACTTTTCATAAAAACATCACAAGTTCTGTCTGTATTTAGAAGTATCTCACACAAAAGAAGATGGATACTAAACAGCAAAGTACTTTAAAATATTTTGGACTTCACAATGGAACTTCATTTTCATTTCAACCTTTACGGGAGAATTTGGATGCTGAAAAGAGAAAGAAAGCAGTATTTTCATCGTAAAGGAAATATATAATTAATGAAAGGAGCAAAGTCCCTTAAAAGTTTAAAAGTTAAGTGCGTGCATAATTTTTCCATTTAGTTAATGGGATTTAAAGGTGTTAATTCTGGCTAGTGTATCTGTAGCTTAACACAAGGTAAACAAACTGCTTAAACGTCTCCCCTTGGAGTATTTATCCAAAAGCTCAAACTTCCTAGGAATGTTTCAGAAGCTGTTGATTTAAGAGTTTTTGTGAATTAACAGCACTGTTTATAAAGGACATGAATTCCATGCTGTTTCAACCATGTACTCTTAGACCCTTCCCAGATGTTTTGAAAACAAACCTGGCTTTTTCCTTTAAGAGCTATTTGGCTTGGCATCCTCTGTTGGCCTGGCTCATATGGTTTTTAGAAGCTGCAGTGCAGAAATTAAACAAGTTCTGGTTTCTCAGCTGCTTTTTTTTCCCAGGAAAAGCTTCTCTCACTTAATTCTTGCATGCCAAGTTACCTTGAAAAGCACTGGATAAACAGCCAATTTAATAGCAATAGCCCTTAAGACTTATATACCGCTTCATGGTGCTTTTACAGCCCCCTGTAGGAGGTTTACAGAGCCGGCATATTGCCCCAACACAATGCATCCTCACAAAGTTTCTTTTTTTTAAAAAAAAAGAAAACAATTTTAATCAATCACATGGGTATTAAGAAGGTAAGATAGTGTAATAGTATGCTTTGATTGCAACATGGGAAGGAATGCTTTATTATGAAATACATCATTTTTTAAGAAATAACAGGGGAAGTGCATTCTTATTCATAAAAGATCTACTCAGAAATCTAATTGAGCTCAATAGGAGTTACCACTAAATAGACATTTTTCAGTAGAGAATAATGGACCTCTAGATAACATGAACCGCAACTTTCACCATACCTTATACCAAATATAGATAGATAGATAGATAGATAGATAGATAGATAGATAGATAGATAGATAGATAGATAGATAGATCTTAGATTTATATACCTTTACAGCACTCTCTGGTAACTTTATAATATCAGAATATTGCCCCCAACAATCTAGGTCAGGGGTGTCAAACTGGCAGCCCACGGGCCAGATGTGTCATGAGCAAGCCACGCCCATCCCAGCTCCATGAAGCGGGAAAATGTCACAATACACCACGTGACAGCAATGTGACACGGCGAGTTTTGACACCCTGATCTCGGTCATCATTTTACCAACCTCAGAAGGATGGAAGGCCGAGTCAACCTTGAGCTCTGCCAGGATCGACCTCTAGGCTGGGGGCAGTCAGCCTGCAATACTGCATTTTAATCACTGCATCACCAGGGCTCCTAATATACAGCTTTATAGGGCTGGAGACCAACATGAGTACCACATTGTCCTTCAAGCCATAGAAAGATGGAGAAGAACAGCTAACCCCCAAAAGCCAGCAAACCCAAATAAATGCTAAAACAGAATATTCAATCCTACATTTAAAACAGGGTAATGCAAGATAAAAGCAGAATGGTGAACTATGTAATGTTAACTATTGATAGTGATATCCACAGCAATGGCATTAAGATTCCATTCCGGGACAAAAATTATATGCCAACCATAAACATTGATGCTTTTCTTGCAATAATACGTCTCTGTTATTGGGAGTTATTCCTCTTTCTTGGTTATGTGGGGTAGATATAAAAATAGAGGAAGCAATTCCAAAAGTGGCACCCTCCAAATATGATAGCATCAGAGGTGGGATTCTACCAGTTCGCACCTATTCGCTAGAACCGGTTGTTAACATTCTAAACAGTTTGGAAAACCGGTTGTTAGAAGAAATTACTGGCCTAATCCTGTAAGGAAGGCAGGAAGGAAACATTCTGGTGTTGCTTACAGAAACTGCCTCTTCATTAACCCTTATGACATTCTTGGCAGGACTAGACTTCCTGTCTCGGGAACTTCTCTGGAGTTTTTCCCCCCTCCTTTGCTGGTACCTTGCTTGTGTGAAGTGACCATTCAAAGTTACAATGGCACTGAAAAAAGTGACTTATGACCCTTTTTCACACTTACGACTGTTGCAGCATCCCCCCAGTCATGAGAGGCCAGGCGAGGAGCTGCGTGCCTTGATGTGAGTGATATTGAGATGGCCACACCCAGCCAATAACATGAGCACCAAGCCCTGTCCACCCAGTCACATGACCACCAAGGCATGCGGACAACCTAAGCCACGCCCACAGAACCGGTTGTTAAAAAATTTGAATCCCACCCCTGGTGCCAGCCCCTCCAACAGTCGAATCAGAGGAGGAGGAGGAGTGGGAGTCAGGCTCAGCATCAAGAGAACCTGAGAACTCCCAGGGGGAAGAGGGAACGGAGTTGGCAGAGAGAGAGAGAGAGAGGTGGATCCTGGGCCATCCGTCAGCCCTCAGATGGAGAGACAACAACCCCCAGGTCTGGAGGTGGCTCATGAGGAAGAGCAGGAACAGCTGGGTCCAGGGCCTCATGCACAGATGTGCAAAAGGCAGAGGAGAGGAGAGCAGTGGAAATCCTTGGGCCGATCCTTGGGAAGGAAGAACCACCACTGCTAGCAAAGCTCCCGTAGCTCTGGTTATAATTTACCTCTGCAGGGGGCAGAGATAAATAGGTGTGGCAGACAACTATTCCAGCCAGGTGTACTTGTTAGCCTGTGGGGAGAGAGAAACTTTTTTACCAGGGCTGCTGGCATTCCTAATAAAGGAATGTTTGAGTTAACTTCAGAGAATTTGCCGTGTTTGGGGAGCTGTGTCGGAACATAGACATTCTAGGGCTCAAACTTATTTTTGTGGCTCCCGCCTCCCGCATTATATCAGATGGTGGTAAAATGGTTGATTTTTAGCAACCTTATTTCTTGGTTTGTTTACTTATTAAATTTAAAGTCATTGATCAAATGAAGCAGCCCTTAGAGGCAAGGCACTGAAACACCCCACTCCCCAACCACAAAAATCTGGATCTGGACATTTAAATCTTACCTAAACCAGAGATGTCCCTGCAGAGTCTGTCGTTCAGACTCTACTATAAGACCATTGTGATTGGGGTTAAAATAAAGTAAAAGTCGCACCTTTGTCTGGCTAAAAATTGCAATCCTCTGTTCTACAATAGGCCAACCCACAAGCATGTGTTGTTTCTCCGCTTTGGTAATTTGTGGCAGTGATGGGATTCAATTTTTTTTACTACTGGTTCTGTGGGCATGGCTTGGTGGCCGTGGCAGGGGAAGGATATTGCAAAATCCCCACTCCCTCCCACTCCTGGTGGAAGGTTACTGAAAAATCCCATTCCCTCCTCATCTCACTAACCTGCTTTCCAGCTCCATTTTCCTACGCAGGGCAACAAAAGAAGACCCAGCCAATCAGCTGGGACTCAGGAGGCAGAGAATAGATGGGGGCGGGGCCAGTCAGAGGTGGTATTTGCTGTTCTCTGAACTATTCAAAATTTCTGCTACTATTCTCCAGAACCTGTCAGAACCTGCTGAACACCACCTCTGATTTGTGGGCGTCTCATTTTTAAGTGATCATAACAGCATTTTAGACTTTTCCCTGCCATTGTCAGAGTAACAAATGGATGCTTGCAGTGCTAATTCCCTAAAATGCAAATAGAAATATTATGCAATTTGGCATTCTGATAATTCTAAAACTAGTTAGGCTCATTTAGATACTGTAGGAGGTGAACTGGGTTAGTCTATGAGAGCCAAAAATCCACTTCTACAACAGCCATTCTGTTGAGGGAAATATTCTGGTCCTCGAAGCAGGTTGTCCTAACCTCTGTTTAAGGATCAGCACTTTCTGTTTTGAGATTGAAACACCTCTGGTAGCATAGGAACCAGATGCTGCAAGTTAACCCATTTTGATGTTTTGCATACAGGGAGTCCTCGATTTATGACCATTCATTAAGTGACCATTTGAAGTTACCGTGGCACTGAAAACCACGATGAACAACTGGTGCTTGCACATAACAATTGTTGCAGCATTTCCACAGACAAATGGTCAAAAATTGGCAACTGATATGCATTTACAGCCATTGGAGAATCCCAGGATCACAATATTTTCATCCAACCTCCAACAGCAAAGTCAATGAGGCAAACTGGATTTGCTTAACAACCATTTGTATCAGTTTTAGAAGACATATTGATACCAGATGCTCCCACGCTGCCACATTTTGAATCTGGGAAAAAGGGAGGAGGGAATTTCTTGGAGTATATGTAGTTAGACATAATAACATTCTTTTTCTAATTCAAGGTCATGTCATTTTGCACATAAGTGAGGGGAAGTCTCAAGTTGGTGATTGGGGCATGTGATGTGATGATGGGTGCAGGGGATGGATTGGTAGTTTTTACTTATTGCAAGGAAGCCCAAAACTTTTAGATTCGGTATTCCCCAGTTGTGCCAGTTTACTATCCAAAATAAAAGAACTTTTGAGAAGATGTCTTAAAGTTGCCAAGATTGGAGATCCCTGCTCTAAAAAAGAGTCCTTCCCTCCTAAAATTCTGGATTACAATGTACTACAATTAGTTTATTAAATTGAGGGATTACAGTATATGGTTTTGATTTCTCCTTTGTACAATAAATCTGACTTTCATCCTTTCAAATGGTTTCTTTGGGGCATAAAAGAACCAGCAAAAAGCTTTATAAGCTTCTGACCAAATTCAAGTCCTAATACGGTGTTAATATTCCAAAAATATTAAATAAGGACAGTTCTTTTGAAGTTCGGTTGCCCTTTACTCATATAGAGTTAAATCTATATTGTCAAATATGATAATGCTTTGTAAATGAATAAGGAAAGTATATCAATACCGATGCAATAGACAGAAAATTGCATGCTTTGAACCAACAAATGAATATGTATTTTTATTTCATAAGAATGAAGTTTTAAAAAGGCAAAAAATTAAGAAAAGATCCAATTGGCTTGATGTTTCCTTTTGAAATAAAGTACAAAGCTCCTGAGTTTATGAAACACTTCATAGTATAGCGAATTATCTGTGTAAGAGTAGAAAATGTTGATTTGAAGGTAACTGCCTTGCAAATAGTACTTTACATGAATAGTATTCCCAAGGCATATTTTCAGTTGAGAGCCCATTTGGTATAGTAATTAAAGTACCAGGCTAGAAACTGGGAGACTGTGAGTTCTGATTCCACCTTAGCAACAAAGCCAGTTGAGCAACCTTATGCCACCGCCAGTCATTCTCTCTTAACCCTAAAAAGAAAACAATGAAAAACATTCTGAAATCTTGACAAGAAAACTTCAGGAACTGATCCAGGCAGTCACCATGATCAATATTGATTTGAAGGTACATGCACGCACACATAAATATTTTGGTTGAGACATTTCAGGAAATAGTCTTTGATTCTTTTATCCAATGGAATATGCTGATGCTCATGTAAGAGTTAGGGCCGAGAAGGTTAATAAGCTAAAGTTTATTTTCTGTCTATCAGAGGGGTCTTTGTGACTTCATAGTTTTGATATATTCTAATTCTCCCCCAGAGGTGGTATTCAGCAGGTTCTGACCAGTTCTGGAGAACCGGTAGTGGAAATTTTGAGTAGTTCGGAGAACCAGCAAATCCCATCTCTGACTGGAGATTTTATAGCATCCTTCCCCTGCCACGCCCACCAAGCCACGCCCACAGAACCGGTAGTAAAAGAATTGAATCCCACCACTGATCTTTTTTTCTCCATGAGTAGCCCAAAGTAACTCTTGATGCTCTACAATTATACCATCAAACCTGTGGTGTTTACAATGTCCTCGATCCTCAGTTATAGTTCTCTTTTTGTTTCTGTGTGAACTTGCCAAGATAAGTTCCTGATTTCCACTTTGGGAAGATATTTTTTTTGGCTGAAATCATACAGGATCCTGTCACACAGTCTGTTATTAATATTAAACGGAATGCTAAAGGAAATCTGTCTTACTCATGAAACAAATTACAAATTAATCTGATTAAGATAGAGAGCAATGCTGATGATTTTCAACATTGCGTTAAGCTCAGAATATGCATCAGTGCCCTCTGCAGGATTTTCAAGGAATTACTCATTCAACAAATGGCAAAGGGTTCCAACTATGAACCCAACACACTTCATATTACAGGATCCAATGTGGGTCGGTCACTGGGAACAGAGGTTTGGTCTTCCAAGCTTTCAGATTCGTGCTGGAGTCCATCGCCAGGGAATTTCTCTCTGGCAGAGTGTGTGCTGTTCTCTGTGTGGTATTTACTTGGTGCCTGTTGTATATGGCTTCTTAGATGTTGATTGGAGTGTGTTGTTGATGGCTATTAAGTTATTGGCTGTTGTTTGCTTGTGCTGCCACACACAGAACATCACCCACTCTGCTGGAGAGGAGTTCCCTGGAGATTACCTCCAGCACAACTCCAAAAGCTTGCAAGACACAACCTCTGGTCCAAGGGCGAAATTCAAAATTTTTCCCTACTGGCTCTGTAGGCATGGCTTGGTATGCTTGGTATCAGAGTAAATAGCAACCAGGGGTGATTTTTTTTTACTGATTCAAGTCATTCCCTACCCGAGGTGGGCTGAGATGGTTGAAGTTCACCCCTGCTCTGGTCCCAGTAACCAACCCAGATTGAAACCTGCAATATTATCCTCGGACATGTATATTAGACTTCATATTGTTCATATTGAACTGAATCATTTCAATACTGATGCATAGATAGGCTCAGGTAATATATACATGATTTAGGAATATAAACCTGTCACTTCATCACTAAAAGCTTGATGAGCAATAGAAAAAGATGGGGGACACCATAACAGATCCTCTTATCTTCAGAGATTACTATATATTTGAGTTTTTTTCCAAGCATAAAGTTCAAAAACACCACTACTTTTTCTATCCTGCTTCTTCTAAGTCCAATTTTAATGACCATGGGTATAACAATTGCCTGCACAGTTCTGATCTTTTTAAGTACGGATGCCCTACAACATCGTAATATCTTTTCCAAAACTTTTATTGCTACCCTATCAAGTGTTCGTGGTATGTTTATTGCCTGCTAGTTCTTTCACTGTGGATACTGGTCTTAAAAGGCAGAGCATATCTACCACTTCAATATCTACTGCATATTGTAAATTCTAAGGCTGGTTGATTTGCCTCTTGTCATCAGTTTGCTCTGGGTATTTAATCTTAGTTTCACTTTCTCACTGGGTTCCTCAACTTTCATTATTAGAGCTTGCAGTTCATTTGCATTTTTATCTATCAGAGTATGCCATCAGCGTGGTGTAAGCTATTGATGTTTCTTACTTTAATTTTAAAACCGTGCTCAACATTTTCCAATTTAGTCCCTATCCATATATAGTTAGAGCAGGGGTAGGATTCATTTTTTTTAACAACCGGTTCTGTGGGCATGGCTTAGTTGGTGGGTGTGGCTTACTGGTCATGTGATTGGGTGGGCGTGGCCAACTGTATGTCACTCACATCAAGAGCGCTTCTCCTCGCCTGGCCTCTCATGACAGTGGGGATGCTGCAATGGTTGTAAGTGTGAAAAATGGTCATGTCACTTTTTTCAGTGCCATTGTAACTTTGAATGGTCACCAGTTTTAGACCAAAACTCAAGAAGGGTATGTAAATTCACATTTTAATGTCAATTTTCTAGCTATCCAAGAAGCCTTGCTGAATGTCACTCATCTTGGTTCCTTGTCATTAAAAGCTTCTTTCTAGCAGCTCTGCTTCATTATTCAATTATTTCTTCAAAGTGCTAACTCCAACGAGAGTATTTCCTCCCAACAGCTGTGTAAAAAGCTTAAAACAACCCTTCCCCTTTAAGAAAGTACCAGCAAAGGAAAAAAACCTCCTTCTGAGACAGTAAGTCTAGGCATACTGCCAAGATGTAAGAAGGGTAGAAAAAAACAAAAGGAGATTTCTTCCAACAACCGATTCACCGAACTGCTTAGAAAGTTAGCAACCGGTTCTAGAGAATAGGTGAGAACCTGTAGAATCCCAACCTGATTTAGAGCGTAGGTTGAATAAGGAGAAATATGGCATTGTTCTCCCTTGTCCTTTGTGGGTTTGGAGCCAGTTTTTTTTTCCACCATTCTCTGACTGTACATGAGAAAACCTATATACAAATAAGAAAAGGGGACATGATGGCTCAGCAGTTAAAGATGCTGAGTTGAGCTGACAGCCTGGGTTTGAGACCCAAGCTCTGAGCAAGAGGGTGAGCTCCCATACTTGCCTCACCTCCTGCCACTTTGCAGTTCTATAGTAGATTAATAGGTACCACTTTGGTCAGAAGGTAATAGCCTTCCATGTGCTTTTGGTGTGTGGCCATGCTGGTCACATGACCATGGAAATTGTCTTTAGACAATGCTGGCTCCCTCAGCTAAGAAATGGAGAGTCAGACATGGCTGAAAGGGAAAAAATTTTCCTCCTCCTCCTCCTCCTCCTCCTCCTCCTCCTCCTCCTCCACCACCACCACCACCACCACCACCACCACATGAGAACAGTGCAAATAGGAATTCCTGTTGTCAAAGCACATTCCACAGTTTGACAATAAACATCCAGACTATAATTCATGCAATACATATTCTTTTGTTTTCTCAATTATCCAGCACGCATCAACAATAATATGCCTTTTCTAAAATCAGCTTGAACACCTGGCATCTCCTTTCGATGTAGGGCTCAAATCTGCATTGATTGATCCTTAGCATTATTTTGATAGTGCACACGAATAACAGAGTTGGAAGGGACCTTAGAGGTCTTTTAGTCCACCCCACTGCTCTGGCAGGAAACCCTGCAGCATTTCAGACAAATAGTTGTCCAATCTTTTCTTAAAAACTTCCAGTGTTGGAACATCCACAACTTCTGGAGGCAGATTGTTCCACTAATTAATTGTTCTAGCTGGCAAGAAATTTCTCCTTAGTTCTAGGTTGCTTCTCTCCTTGATTAGTTTCCATCCATTGCTTCTTGTCCTGCCTTCAGGTGCTTTGGAGAATAGCTTGAAGTTGACTCCCTCGTCTTTGTGGTAAACCCTGCAATATTGGAACACTACTGTCGCGTCACCCCTAGTCCTTCTTTTCATTAAACTAGACCTACCCAATTCCAACAATTGTTCTTTATATGTTTTAGGTTCCAGTCTCCTAATCATCTTTGTTGCTCTTCTATGCACATGAAATGAAATTTCTTGTTGTGCTTCTCCGCCAGCCGGTGCAGCTGGCAATGGAATCAGACAGTGGGGAAGAATAGGGACCAGTCAAGGAGTCTGGAGAGGACTCAGATGATGGTCCTGCATCCGATGCAGAGATGGGAGTGGGGTGCTGACTCTGGAGCCTCCGGAGTCTGGCAGCAGCGAGGCAGAGGAATAAGGGGAGTCTGTTTCCAGTGCACGTGTGTGCAGAGCTGCTAGAAGGTGAGAGCAGCTAAAACAAAAGGGGCAACTCGGGAGTAAGGCTGGGAGCTCCTCCCATAAGGTATAAAGGTCAGGCCAAGATGATGAAACCTTTGCAGGAAGCAAAGTAGTTTGAGCAGTTCAGAGTCATTCTTGGAGCTCTTTGTACTTTGGTTGGTTTTTTTTGTACTTTGATTTCTAGTTTCCCTAATACTTCTGTTTTTGGCAGCACTTCACAGAACTGAAAGGTGTATCTCGGGGGACTGACTGTTTGAGATTAATTCTGGCTGGGAATGAAAACAATTCCCAGTGTTGCAATAAACTAAGTCTTGTTTTTAAAATAAGTGTGTGTGTAATTACGGTTTAGGAAGCCTGCGTCAGAACATTTCTAATGAAATTAGGAATATTTGTATGATAATTTATGCATTCAGTTATGTCTCCTTTTTTTGGTACTGGTATGTAAATTATCTTCTTCTAATCTATTGGCCACCGTGTCATTATTTAATTTTGCTGGCATAGCTTGATTAGAACTTTTATTGATTCTTCTTCTTTTATTTGCCATATTTTTGGGAATAGTCCATTAATTCTTATAACCTTCTGACTGGGTAATGATCAGTCTGTTGTTCTACTCCATTTTATAGTACCAGAGATTCTTGCAAATAGGGAACAACTTGTAAATTTTAACAGCTTTCTGAAATTCTTAATCAAGTTCCTTCTTGAGATATTTAATTTTCTTGGCTTTGCTTCTTTTATCTTTTTGCAATTTGTTCTGACAAACAATTTTTTAGGGGGGGATTCCTTGGTTTTTGGCAGGATCTGTAAATGCATTTGATAAATAAAAATGGTAGATTTGCCAAAATAGGACAATTTGTATGTACATTTATAGGCAACAATGGACTTAGCAAAATTAAATAAGCGAATATGCACCATTGTTTCATTTCCGCAATATTAAAGATCCTAGAACTAAGATGTTCTTAAAAAAAAACTTTTATTGTTTTATCAGTGTATAAAATACAAAGAAAACAAAAATAGGAAATTAAGGGAAGGAAAAAGAAAGGGGGGAATTATGATGTACAAGGGAAGAAAAAAAAGGTATTGACTTTCAACTCTTTTTAGCACAGTACAAGAATAACATTACAACCTCAACTTTTTACTTTTACACAATTGTATATAACTAGCCATTTCTATAACAAACTGGCAAAACCAAAGTCAAAGTGTGTGTGTGTTTAATCTTTACAAATTATCATCATTTATATTAACAAAATTCATTGTATTCTTTCAGATTCTTTAACCTTAAAGGGAATTTTTTTCTCCCATCCATTTTAAAGCGCTAAACTTTTTTAAAAAAACTATTTCTAAAATTAAAACATTCTAATACATCTTTTTTTAACCTCCTCTTACAATACATACTTTAAAGTTAACTTTCAGACCAATGAAATTCCAACTAACTCCAATTAACTCACTAAAGTTAGATGTTCTTGATGAAGTTCAGATTTTCTTTTTGCCTACCACAGATTTCTAATAGATAAAACTGTTCTGAAGCTATTTCATATAATCTTTTTATAGAGCTATGTCCTAAATATTTTTGTCCCATTCAAAAAGCAGCCTTTTCTTCTCATAAAAGAGATCAAAAACCTTCCTTTCCTTAGACATTCCTACCTGCCTATATTTAATTTGGATATTAAAAGATCAGGTGACTTGCTTTGATTGATATGAAGGGCATTGTAGATAAGTCACATGGAATTTACCAAGAACAAATACGCAGGTTAATTGAGTGGATCTTGTACTACAACTTCAACATTAATTGTTTATATGCTGTGTTCCTTTATTGAGGCTATGAGAATTGAAATTCTCCTTTGCTCAAAATAGTCCCTAATTGTTCTTTCTCAAGAGTCTGGGATAGATGAACTTGCTGCATCCAGTTTATCAACTATGAGCATTTTCGGTACATACTTTCACTTCTATTTTGCAGATTTGGGAGATGACCCATGAGGTTGGAAGTGAGTAATTGAGATCAGTCAAATATCTTTGGTTTATTCATTGTGTTTATTCAATGTTTATTCAGTGTGACCTCCTGCAGTTGGACATCACCCTTGGGGGTGTCAATTGGCTGTCAATGCCCTCTGATTCCATTTGATCCCATAATGTGCCCTACTCTTTCTTCTTCCTCTCCTCCTTTTGGGAGGGAAATGTGATGAGACACAACTCTAAGCATTCAGATTAACTGCAGTGAAACCAAAGGATGGAAGCAGGTCAGAAAGATTGGTGTGACATTAGAAGAGCAAATATATCCCAAACATCCTATTTTCATAGCTAACAGTAGATGCAAGAGAAATTTGTTTCATTCATATTTAATTTTGCATGTTCAAAGCAATGCACAAATCAAAGCACAATTATTCTTTAAAACTGGAAGGTCTCTGAATTCTGCAATTCAGTTCAGCAATGAAATTAACAGTGTAGATATTGAAAAAGATGTGTGTGTGTGTATGTGTGTGTGTACAGACACACACACATATATTAAAGCAGCATTTAGGATTACAATTTTAAGAAAAATTAAAAACAAAAATTTGGAGATACATGTATGATATTATATGTGTGTGCCTGTATATGTGTGTGTGTGTGTGTGTGTGTGTGTGTGTGTGTGTGTGTGTTATTTTGTTTTAATAGGATAAACTAAATGCACACATGGAGAAATGAAAAACTAGAGCTGAAATCAACAGATTTATCCATTCAGTTATTTAACGCTTGAATAACATTATAGAAAACTGAGAGATTTTCAATCATCTAGAAAATTGGTGGAATTTTTAGATCAATATATTTCCTTTTTCTTTTAAATTAGAAATGTTACTGTTCAAAGTCATATTTTTCCCATTTAGCCGATATGTGTGCATCCATTAATCAGCAGTTCACATTACTTGGGAATTTGCTGGCATCTATAATGTCCAGAATAATTTTTTACTTTAGCATTCCACTTTTTCATCTAAATCCCAAACTTTCTTTTTTTAAAAAAAAAAAAGTGTAATAATTATGGAGGCTAATTTCATTTTGGTAGAAGGAATGCTCTGTACCAATTCCTAACGCAATTAAGGAACAGTACGATGATCCCTGCAAGCTGTAAGATGAAATAGCATCACTAATTGGACGCTAACAATCCAGCAGAAGTTGGAGGCCGGGGAACGTGAATGAATGTATGGCATGTTCATATGAATGGGATCTGCACGAGAACCAAAGTTTTGGTGAAAGTCCTTGCCGGAATCAAATGTTCTCTCCCATCTGGTTTCCTTGTGTCCTTTCCCCTTTTCGCTTCAGTCATCCCTGACTCCATTGCAACATCTCATATATGTATATTTGGAGAGTCCATTTCAGATGGCATTTCATCTGACAAAAAAGAAATAGTGCAGTTCTGGGCTCAGAAATACAAGAATGCAGCTTGGATTAAGAAGGTGGAGAAGTCGGGGGGAAAAGGAGCTGAAATGGTGGATAAAAAGACAAGGAAGGTTAAGAATTGGCCAGCATCAAGAGAAGATGTACTGCATGGCTTTTTGGGTTGAAACATCTCGCTAGTCTGTCCCTACTCATTGCTAAGCAGCTTAACAACATACTGCAAAGAATTGAAATTGTAGATTGATTAACATCTGGCAAAATCTACTTGATAATTAAGGATCCAATGAAAGGGATCTATAAATCAATTACCTGCTTACTAGAACTTTAAAATGATGTGTAGTAGCTGATGGAGTCCAGCAGCATCTACTTGAAAGTAAGCTCATTCCACCTGAACAGAAAAAAAAAAAAAACCATCCAAACAGCAGAGGGATAAAAGATCAACTCCTAATTGACAAGATGATTTTGAAAAACCGCAAGAGAGAGAAGAACAACTTGAATGGAAGAGAGAATTTTTTTCAAGAAAACTCACTTTCAAGGAGACCTACTATCACCCCCTGCTGGCTCAGCAGGAGCTTGTCAGCTGGAAAGCTGACAGTCCAAGTTCGAGACCCGAGCGCCATGCAATGGGGCGAGCTCCCGTTACTTGCTTCAGTTCCTGCCCACCTAGCAGTTCGAAAGCATGCAAATGTGAGCAGATAAATAGGTACCACCTTGGTGTTAAGGTAGCAGTGCTGTGTGCGCCTTGGCATATAGTTATACTGGCCACATGACCATGAAATGTCTTCAGACCACACTGGCTCTCTTGGTAAAGAAATAGAGATGGGCACCATTCCTTAGAGTCGTACGTGACTGGTCAGGGAAAAGCTTTACCTCTGAGGACTAGGAATGATTATTTGTCATCAGAAACTTAGAAACTCTTGGAATAAAATGCAGATTGCTCCATCTTCATTGTGGAATGCTTTTTTTTTTTTTTTGGTAGCAGTATTTTCACTGCATCCCCTGATTTCTTCATTTTCCAGAAGACCAGACAATTTAGTCAATTTTTTGTTTTTTGTTTGTTTTCAGGGCTGAGCCCTGTCATTTTTATTACTGTCTTAAAAGGTAGGTGAAAAAACGTAAGCTTCTTTATTGCTGCAGTAAAAGGATTTTTTATTATAGGTCGAATGCTCACTTTTCATTCATCTTTCAGTGTCTCCATTGACAATGCCACCTGGCATACTCATAAGATTCAGCAGTAAGTCATTCATTTTGGCATATCATTTTACGGACTTGACACATTTCCAAAAAGTGGGTTGGGAGAGTTGAAGGACCTGTGTGAAATTTTACGTCTGTGAAGGGAGATAAATACTAAGCCTTCTCCACGAAAAAAATGATTTTCTTTGGGAATAGTCTTTGCAAAACCTGAATGGGATAAAGGCTATTTTGGAATATTGAATCACCTGCATTATTACTCTTAAAGGACTTTGAATAGAAGATGGAAGAAATAAAACTTTAAATTGTCAAATTGAGCATGGGAGTCATACAGAGCAACTTTGGGGGGCAAAAGTGGAAGGAGGGAATAAATGTATGCATTTATATTTAAAATACTTGTATTTATACCCACATTAGGAACCACAATCCTAGACGGCTCATAAAGCAACACTTGTCCTGAAGCAACACTTTCTCCCAACTTGGTATTTTGATATTTTACATGCTTAAGTTGCAATTATTTTCTTCTTCTTCTTCTTCTTCTTCTTCTTCTTCTTCTTCTTCTTCTTCTTCTTCTTCTTCTTCTTCTTCTTCTTCTTCTTCTTCTTCTTCTCCTCCTCCTCCTCCTCCTCCTCCTCCTCCTCCTCCTCCATCTTCTCTTCCTTCTCCTCTTCCACCTCCTCCTCCTCAATCACCTTATCATTCTTACTCAGACAATTACAAGTTTTCCATTCTCCTCCTCCTCCTCCTCCTCCCTCTCCCCCTCCTCCTTCTCCTTCCCCTTCTCCTATTCCTTCTCCTCCTTCCCCTCCTCCTCCTCCTCCCTCTCCCTTTCCCCTCCCCCTCCCCTTCTCCTCCTCCTTCCCCTCCTACTCCTCCCCCTCCTTCTTTCTCTCCCTCTCCTCCTTCTCCTCCTCCTCCTCCTCCTCCTCCTCCTCCTCCTTCTTCTCCCTCTCCTTCACCTTCACCACTACCACCTCCTCCTCCTCCTCCTCCTCCTTCTTCTCATCACTAGCATTGATCCCACTTTACACAGCATTGAGAAATTAAAGGAAAACATCCAAACTGAAGGAGCTTATACTGTTAAGACCAACTCACAGGAAGGGGAAAGAATTAGAAGCAGTCACAAAAGTCCTGTATCTCTATAGCAGTGTATCTCAACCTTGATAATGTGAAGATGCATGAACTTCAACTCCCAGAAGTCTTCCAGCCTGCTGGCTGAGGATTTCTGGGAATTGAAGTCCACGCACTTTCACATTGCGAAAGTTGAGAAACACTGCTCTATAATATAGTTGGGCCATTTGGAATAAGGAAAGCAGAGTTCACATTCCTACTAACTTTCTGCTCCCTGAGTGTATTCACATTGCTTGCTTTCCCTCAGCCTGTGTTTCTTTCCAAGCTTTAATAAAATGCTGGAGTTTTATAAACAAGGAATTGTAAACTACATGCAAAACATTAAACCATGATGGATGGGCTCCTTTATCACACTAAGCCAACCTTCCCTACCCTACAGTTGTATGAATCACAACTCCCAGACCCCTTAGCCAGCATCACCCCTGCTGAGAATTAAAGTCTAATATCTTCAAAACACTCAATTTGGGGAAGGGTCCACTAAATCCCTAACAATTCTCATTTAAAACCAGTGTATTTTCTATCCATTATATTATGTTAAGCTGCTTGTTTTTATTGTTTAAAGGCATCTCTGAAATGGATAGAAGGCCATGAAAGGGTTTATTGTACTAAATTTAATGTTCTGCACTATTATATCTATTTGAAATGGCATTATTTTAGAAAATATCCTGCCTTCTTCAACTCTTTTCTTCCTTATTTCAGCTAAATGTTGCTGTTCCTATTGGTAATCCTAAGGGTTTTGTTGTTTACAAATGGAGAAAATACAATTCTTTGTATACTTGTACACATTTGGGTCATTTCTGGACTTTTACATGGGATTTTTTTTTGTTCTAGATTCCTCTTTTTCACATTTTTGTCTCCTTACCCTTCTTTTACTGTCTCTGCTATTGACAAATCTTCTTAAAAGATATTTGGTTTGGCAAAGTAAAATCAACATAACCTAGAACTGTGCAATATACAGGAAGGAAAACATTTAAATCAGGAAAGGAATATATTTATTTTTCCCCTGATCAGTTTTGGGTGCATTTTTTACCCTGGCATAAATAAATGCAATTTCTCAAACTGCTTTCCTTTTATAGTTGTACTATTTGAAGATTAGAGCTCATATTCTCATCTCTTTTCCCTTGCTTTTTTTAGCTAAGCAAGAACCCTGTACACAAGGCGTTCATAACATTTCACAGATCTTGCTGTTGTTATGGAAATTGGTCCTTTTAAAAATCGATGGGCAAATTCAGGCCCTGCCAACCGTCTCTTGAAGCGAAAGGTGTGCGTCACTCAAATTATTTGTTCTGCATTATTCCATCCTGACCTTGTTGGCATCATGGGGAGGAAAGGATTATTATTAACATCTGCCTACCATCAAGAGAGAATTTGCAAGTAAAACAAAAGAACCCAAGCCAAGATGACATTGCCAAACATATTTTCTCATTTCTTCAGGGTTGTTTGCTATGTTGACTTTTTAAAAATGAGTATTTCTTTTCCTTATGGTTTTTCTTTTTGCCCCACATTGAATTTTATTTTCCCCCTCCCTCCCTCCCTCCCTCCTTCTCTCTCTCTCTCTCTCTCTCTCTCTCCCTCTCTCTCTTTCCTCCTCTCTCATGCAAAACTCGGCAGCTAATCTTTTCTGGCAGGGACACTTAACAAACAGTTACATAAGGAACTATATCCACATATATTTTGCATATTTGCCCAGGCAGAGTTTGCTCAATGATTCTTTTTAACCAAGTCTAAGTAATCTTTTCCAGGGTCCATTTTAATGAATCACCCACAAATGTAAAACAGCTGATAGTTATTAAAAAGAGTTGAACTGCATCCCTATGAATAGGATTACTCTATGTCCCAGACTGACTGGGATTGTCCTTGAGTCTGGACAGCTTGACTGGATTTATAAGAAATGTCTTGGACAATACATTTTGCAAAGATCCACCAAAGATGAAAAAGATGCAGATTTAACCATAGGTCATACCTTGCTCCTGCCTGGCTCACAATGGCAAAGGGTGAAGCAAGTTGCCTGAGAAAGGGGAGCAACTTTTACAAGAGTGCTAAACATGGCATCTTTGCTTTTCTCCTTGATTCAATGCTTAAAAGTATAGCAAGTATATATATGAAGTAAACACACAAATCAGTCATGAGCTGAAGCATTTAGTTGGGACTGGAAAAATAATACGATGGTCAGCACTTGCATTTCCTTTTCAAGACAGCAAAAAAAAATCACTTGGATTATGGAAGGGGAATGGAAGATTATAAGGGATGAAAATTTGCTCAGGTCAGCTTTTGATAGGAATTGGCCACATTTTCACAAGAATGGCCTTTTTTTCCTGAAACCAGAAAACTTTTGTTTTTCGATCTGAGTGTAAGAAAAATAGCAATAGCACTCAGACTTATATACAGCTTCACAGTGCTTTTATAGCCCTCTCGAAGCGGTTTACAGAGTCAGCATATTGCTCCCAACAACCCGGGACCCCATTTTACTAACCCCGAAAGGATGGAAGTCTGAGTCAACCTTGAGTCTGGTGAGATTTGAACTGCCAAATTGCAGGCAGCCGGCAGTCAGCAGAAGTAGCATGCAGTGCTGCACTCTAACCACTGCGCCACCACAGTGCCCCAAAAGGAGAACTGCTGCGTTCATCTCTTCTGCAACCATAGTTTTAATCTTTGGATATTAAAGATCTGAATTTGAATCTGTCATCTATTCATCCTTGTTGCTGATGCAGAGAGAGGTCTGTTTTTTTTTTATTTTTTTAAATGCTTCTTCATCCACAGCAGGTAGATTCAATGTGGTTTCTAAAGAACGTTCCCATTAAATCTGGCCCATGCAGATGAAATTTCATTAGATTTATTGATACTGAAAATATGAATTTATCCAATCCTACCATTTCTTTTTTTAAAAAATGGAACAAAATAACTTTACATTTGAAGAACATACTGTCACAAAAACTTTTATGTCATACATATTTTGTTCAGTGGCCAAATTTCACGTAGCAAGATGATCACTAAGTAAAATGGCAACTGTGCTTATGGACTTTTTTTAGCTTTTTTTTGTTTTACAAATTTGTAAAGGTCATAAATGTGAGGATTGGCCATAAAGGTACTTTTTCATCACTGTCATAACAGTATTGTCACTATATAAAGCAGTCTCCAACTGTGTACCTACACACAAATTATGTCATCTGTATTATTGGTGATTTGCCTAACTATTTTGATTTCTATCCTGCAAATGATTTTTCCCAGATGTCATCAATCACAATTGAAGTTGCCTTCATGACAAATACATTAGATTAAGCTCCTTATACTGTAGAAACTAATCATGCGTTTGGTACTTTGGGATTTATTAATCCCATATTAAAACATTAGTAGCTGAGTCTGGGAAGCAATGTGTCAGCCTTCAAGATCTTCTACTATTGCTTTGCATCTTTTGGCTGCCATAAGTAGCGGTGGGAGGAGGGGGTAGAGTCTGGGAAGCGAGCTGGAGGTGTTACATTCTAGTGTTGTATAAAATGAGGAGGGGGGAGTATAAATTCTTGCTTAGGTTTCTATTTCTCGTTTAGCTTTCTTTTTTCCTGCGCAGCTGCAAACCTTTATCAAAATATGCCAAGGTCAACGGACAGAGGCCTCATCACCACCTGAAGATGTCCACATGATCATATTCACAACTTTTAATTGGAAGAATCACTTGAACTATTGGGGGGGTGGGAACAATTCCATCACTTTGTATATGTGATTTGCGCACCTAATTCCTCAGATTCAGAATTCTATGGTTGCTACCACTTCATTTTCAGTAAAAGATATCTTTTCTCTAATCTAAGGAGTCTAAGTATTTCTTTCTTGAATTTTGAATGGAGCACCACATGACACAATGGTTTGACTGAAGCTAACTATTCATTTCTCTCAGGGCAAGGACCTTTCCAGGGATTCAACAACTGATGACACCAGTTCTCCTTTTAGTAGCTTTATAAATTTTCTCCATGTCTCTGAGTTTGCTACAGGGTGATTTGTTTCTTTCTACTTTAAAGTGACATTTAATCCGGCCACTGGAGGAAGGCATTAATCTGTAGCCTTGGTCAATTTATGGCTTCCTATATAAGTAGGGGGCCTCACCATACGAGCCATTATCTTCTCCTGTCATGGATTAGAACTGTTGATTGTTCTTCTTGCCGGTCCCGATTCACTGCCATCTCCTCTGTGATACAAGAGATCATTTTAAAGCTGAAGATGCAACAATAGTTTTCCATTAGTGAGAGTTTTTACTTGATTCTCCTTCAGTTCTCCATGGCATGTCTGTGGAGATTCTCAGTCATCCAGGCCATGGTTGTCGCAAAGGTGCTTTTTCACTTAACAACCACTTCATAAGCGCATGACACAACATAGGAGAACAAACACATCAGAATTAGATTCAGCATTTAAAAGAAACACAGGCCACTCGTTTGAAGGCAGCAAAGTCCACATTATGGACAGAGAAGACGGCTTGTTTGAAAGAAAGGTCAAAAGAGGCCATCTATGTGAAAATTGAACAGCCCTCTCTCAACGGGGGGAGGGGGAGCTATGACATCATCTATCTCCAGTCTACAACAAAGTCCTTTCAACAGTTCCAAGAAGGCTCCACACAGGGGTGGGATTCAACCAGCGTTACTACTGGTTCGGTCATTACGTTTTACGCTGCATGCGCACGTAGAAAACCTTAAGCTGTGCCACCTGGACAGCTGAAAAACGCTGCGCGCAGATGCACAGTGTTTGAAAAGCCTCTTTTTTTCCTGCTTTTTCAATCTCAGCTGTGCCGCGCAAAGCAGCTGAGGTTGAAAAAGCAGGAAATAAAGGACAGGTAAGAGCCCAGGCGGGCAGGTGGGCCAAACAGCAGCCAACACCAAACCGGTTCGGTGTCAGCTGCTCTTCAGAGCTCCCAGTTCTATAGAGCCGGGCAGAACCAGTAGCATCCCACCCCTGTCTCCACATCAATTTGCACCACTCAGGTGACTCTGACGACACAGATAAATCTCCAGGTGACCTTAACGACCTGGTAAAAGAATGCAAATGACTAGCTGTCTGCAAGGAGTATAAATTCTTCCATTCCCAGTCAGAGCTGAAGAAGCTTCTTGGATAAGAAGGGAAACGTCCTCAAAGAAAAACCAGAAAGTCCAGTTGCCTCTTGAAAAAGCACCTTTGGGTTCTCCATGGCATCTTCAAACACCATCACCTTTTTGAACCATTTTGCAGGCATTTGATATCGAAAAACCAGTTTTGGTGTAATTTTTACCTTTGCTGTGAAAAGAACCATCAGGAGGGGGATGATGAAATTAAGTACCATGTGGGAGTTGGCTGGGTACTGGTTTTTGGACCCCCCTCCCCATATCAGAGAGGAAGTCCTGTCATGTCAGATCAGTGGTGGGATTCAAACACTTTTACCACCAGTTTGGCGGGTGTGGGCTTGGTGGGCGTGCTTTGTGGGTGTGCACACACTTTGCATGCACGTGCACACCAAATATGCACTTTGCGCAGGTGCAGAGGTGTTCCAACTTACCTCCTGCAAGCCTGCACTCTTCCAGTTGCTTCAGCAGCTGCCGTGCTGCACTCTTTTGTGCCGCACAAAGAAGCTGCACTTCAAACGCAGAAGATAAAGGTGAGTATGAGAGCCCAGGCGGGCAGGTGGGCCCAACAGCAGAGCAGCAGAGAGAATTGGTTCTGTCTCCATTGCTCATCAATGCTACTAGCTTGGCAGAACTGGGCTGAACCGGTAGCAGGGGTGGAATTCTACCAGTTTGCACCGATTCGCTAGAACTGGTTGTTAACATTCTAAACAGTTCGGAGAACCAGTTGTTAGAAGAAATTACTGGCCTAATCCTGTAAGGAAGGCAGGAAGGAAACATTCTGGTGTTGCTTACAGAAACTGCCTCTCTGTTAACCCTTTTTACGTTCTTGGCAGGACTAGACTTCCTGTCTCAGGAACTTCTCTGGAGTTTTTTTCCCCTCTTTTGCTGGTACTTTGCTTGTGTGGAGTGACCATTCAAAGTTACAATGGCACTGAATAAACTGACTTATGACCATTTTTCACACTTAACGACTGTTGCAGCATCCCCCCAGTCATGAGAGGCCAGGCAACAAGATGCATGCCTTGATGTGAGTGATATTGAGTTGGCCACACCCAGCCAATAACATGACCACCAAGTCCTGTCCACCCAGTCACATGACCACCAAGCTACGCCCACCACCTAAGCCACGCCCACAGAACTGGTTGTTAAAAAATTTGAATCCCACCCCTGACCGGTAGCATACCACCACTGTGTCAGATCATGAAGAACACTGCTCATTACAAGGCAATGGGAAAGCTCGCATCAAACAATGTAAATATGTTGCTGACAATTTGGGGATAGGTGAAACCTGTGGTTTTAGGATGGAGGACCATTGAGAGCTGTCACTATCTACTGACTTGCTCATATAATATTGCAACATGTGATTCTTCTGAGATCTTTTCTTTTCACAGGATCCTTTGAGAAAAGCATAGAAAGTTTCATGACATCATAAAAGTAAGAAATACGCCGCTGTAACATTTTGAAGATTGAAGCCTAAGGATTTTATAAAAATGGATTATTGTACACAAAGACCTGTGTTAGAGGTGGCAGCCTGGTGTCACCATGTGTTTTGCACTATTAATTCCACCATCTTTTGTCAAAACTATTCTGTAATCATGGTGAAGGTGGGAAGCAAACACCTTGGAAACTCCTGAATGTTGATTGTGGCTTAATTGCTTAATTAACTTTGAAGTTCCAAAAAACTTCTGTGGGTTAATGTTCTGGAAGTTCTGAGGCAGATTAACAACAACAAAGAAAACAACAACCATAGAGAGGAACCAAAAAAGAAAGTATAAAAATAATCGCTGTAACTTGATTGCAACCTGCAAGTGCCGTATTTCATGTTACACTCTCAAAAAAAATTTGCTTCTGCTGCAGCCTAGTTTTGAACCCAGGATTTTCTTCTAACATTACCAAAATTGTTTATACTTATGAAAATATTTATTTTCTTTTTGTTTACTATAGTCTTATTTTTCTTTCTTTTCGCTTTCTTTTTTCTTCTTCCTTTTTTCAGTCTGGATTAGTTTTTTACCGTTTACCTAAAACAGGTAAAACCTAAAACAACTTGATTTCATTGATGGTCACATCAGGGTTGTATCTGACCTTGGGGGAGTAAGGGCACCTGTGGGGCCCAAGCACTCTGCCAGCAAAAATGGCCTCCCGGGCTCCATTTTAGACTGCGACAGCTTCCTATAACCCTCTGCCTGCAAAAACGGAGCCCAGGAAGGCTGTACAAGACTCTTGCAAGGTCAATTTTCAGCTGCAACGGCCTCCTGAAACCCTCTGGAGAGGCACCACGGGTTGGTCCTTTGCTGTTAGCAGGTCGGCCCCATGAGTCAGATCTAAGCACCCCATGGGTTAGATCCATCCCCTGGGCCTTGAGTTTGACACCCCTGACCAAAAAGATTACTTTAATTTTAATCTTATACATGAAGACGAATATGTGTGTTCTGCTAGAGAAAAGTTCCTTTAAAAAGGGGTCCAGCACAAATCTGAAAGCTTGGAAGACAAAAACCTCTGGTCCCACTGACTGACCCAGATTGGATCCTAAAATTTTAATCTTTAATAAAATTGTTATAAAAGAAATAGGAACAATATTTGTGCCAAGTGTATATTACACTCCTTGTGGTGAGACTGACTAGAATAGGCACCCAGATTATTTTTCAGCTCAAGATTTAAACCCTTTAAATCTTGAGCTTCATTTAAACTCTTTATTTAAATTTAAATCATACTTTTTTTTCATACATCACAATTTAAGTGCTTTCCTATGCTGAGAAACAACAGTGATAAATGTAGTGATATTGTAGAGGAGGGAGTGTCAGAACCTGAGGGGCGGAGTTAAAAGAGAGATCAGCCTAGAATCTCTATGTAGCCACAAGCTGACTAAGTCCAACCATTCTTGAATTCTGTGGTTCCTTATTTACCTCCAATCAGGTGCTAAACATTAGTTGAGAAGCTTCCTGTTCGTAGGCTGTTTAGCAATAAATCAGTTTAATTGAACCTTCAGATGTTGACCTTGTCTTTCATGCCTGAAAGATATGTGTTATTCATTTTCAATTGTATTATAATTATAGGGCGCGAAAGCAGTGATATTCTTCTTTTTTATAGAGATGTGTAAGGAAAACTGGCATTTGCTGCACACTTTGTGATCTGTTGGGATGAAAGTCTTCACGATTATAGTTAGCTCTGATGTCAAGAATTTGGGAAATTTGTAATCTCAATACTTCTAAAGGTACTAGATTAGGGATTCAATTCTAAAACTTTGGATACTCTGGTTCTCGCAAATAGCTAATAAGATAGTAAAGCTATTTTCTCAATGATACCCTCTCATATTGTCAATGGAAGCCCATATGGCTGAGACAAGGTATTTTTAAAAAAGCTTTGTGTGTGTGTGTGTGTGTGTGTTTGTGTGTGAGTGTGTGGCCTGCCTGCCTGCCTTCCTTCCTTCCTTCCTTCCTTCCTTCCTTCCTTCCTTCCTTCCTTCTCTTTCTTTCTTTCTTTCTTTCTTTCTTTCTTTCTTTCTTTCTTTCTTTCTTTCTTTCTTTCTTTCTTTCTTTCTTTCTTTCTTTCCAAATCATTCAATTACATCACTGACTGCATCAAGATAATTGGTTAGGAATGATCTGCAAAAATGGATATCGCACCAAGGAATATTCTGGAAAAAAAATGTGCACATACACGGTGGAGGTTATTTTGGAAAACTAGGATATCCTTCAACTATTTTAGAATGCTGAGTGAGCATCTATTTGTCTCCATGGTGGTAATTGTTTTGGTTAGATATTTTCCCTGAGTGTAATTTGTTATGGGATTTGCTCAAATTGTAGCATGTGTTTCTTCTTCGGAGCAATTTAATTTATGTGTATGCATGCATAATGAAATCACTTATCCTCATTCGTCCTAATAAGCTCATAGCAAAATGAATATATTTGAATATTGTAACATGGGGAAATGCCTACTTCTTTAAAGTCTTTATTGATTCCATGTACTTCACCTTCATTTAAAGCAGTGGTTTCCAAACTTTTTCAGTCCACCGCCCCCTTGGTGCTACAAACTCAACCTCAGTGCCCCCCACCCAGGAGTGGGATTCAAATTTCTGTGGGCGTGGCCTAATTTGAGGGTGTGGCTTCCTGGTCACGTGACTGGGTGGGTGTGGCTTCCTGGTCACGTGACTGGCTGGTGTGGCTTGCTGGCTGGGCATGGCTTGCTAGTCACATGATGGGGTAGGTGTGATTTGGTGGTCATGTGACTGGGTGGGTGTGGCCAGGTGACTGGCAAACCAAATACAAATGGTCCTCACTTAATGGCCGGTTGTTTAGCAAGTGTTCTAATTTATGACTGGCCTCCCCAGAGATACTGTTTTTGACCTGTTTTTGGAGTTTTGACAGCTATGCACACACACACACACACACACTCCCTTCTAACCCTGCTGGAGCAGGTCATTGCACTAGAATCATCAAAGCATCTCTGATTAGATTCTAGCAGTGAATAAAATCTAATCAGAGATGCTTTTCCAATTCTTGTCGATTTGTTTTATTTGTATCTCATTATTTTATGTTGCTGAATTGCATTGACATATGTGTCCCTTCTTGTGCACAACCCAGAAGTTTTTGTGATTCTTTGCAGCAAAAATTACTGACCTCTGGCTTTGCTCGACTTTTCAAACGTGTGGGCACTGCCGCGTTCTAGGTGCTGGCCCCACAGGTCCACCCCATTGAGCCCACTGCACTGGAGGGACCTGCCCAAGCAAGTCAAGTCAAAGGGGTGAGCCTGAGAGAGGGAAAGAGAGAGAAGGAAGAGAGAGAGAGAGAGAGAGAGAGAGAGAGGGAGAGGGAGAGAGAGGGAGAGGGAGAGAGAGAGAGAGAAGGAAGAAAAGAAAGAGAAAAGGGAAAGAAAGAAAAAGGGACAAAGAAAGGGGGTGGTGGAAGGAAGGGACAGAAAGAAAAAGAAATAAAGAAGGAGGGAGGGAGGGAGGAGAAAGATAATGAGATATCTAATCTAGTCCAATCACCTGCTCTAGCAGGGTTAGAAGGGAGTGTGTGTGTGTGTGTGTGTGTGTGTGTGTGTGTGTGTTCTCCTTGTAATTTACCAGTACATTTTGGTTTTGCCTTCTTCAGAATTGGCACTGTAATACATTGGGGAAAAGTAATTTTTAGGGTGGAGATCTGGTCCAATGGATCCCATTTAAAGCCTCAACAAAATGTGAGAGCTTCCTGATAGTCTTGGCCATGTTTCGTCCACAAAACCTTTAATAGAAGCCAAAGAGGTTTCAATGTGCTGGCAAAGATGCAGGCAAAGATGTTTCAATGTGGAAAAGGGCCTCAGTCTAAACTAGGCCTCATTTCAATCTGATGCATCAGGTGTGTGTTTCTCTCTCTCTCTCTCTCCCACCCTCCCCTTCCCTCCCTCCCTCCCAGACAGGCTTTGCTCTACTTTCCCAATGTGCCTGCGGGGCTGGCGCTTCAAACATGATGGATGGATGGATGGATGGAGAGACAGACAGACAGACAGAGACAGGTAGGTAGGTACGTAGGTAGGTAGGTAGATATATTGGTAGATAAATAGGTAGATAGGCAGGCAGGCAGAACTTTCGGATGAATGTATGGATAGGTAGGTAGGTAAGTAGATTGGTAGATAAGTAGGTAAATAGATCTATATTGGTAGGTAGGTAGGTAGACAGAAAGACAGGTAGGCCGGCAGGTAGGTAGGTAGGTAGGCAGGAAGGCAGGCAGACAAACAGACATTTTGGATGGATGGATGGATGGATGGATGGATGGATGGATGGATGGATGGATGGATGGATGGATAGATAGATAGATAGATAGATAGATAGATAGATAGATAGATAGATAGATCTATATTGGTAGATAGGTAGGTAGGTAGGTAGACAGAAAGGCAGACAGGCAGAACTTTTGGATGGATGGATGGACGGATGGACGGACAGACGGACGGACAGACAGACGGACAGACAGAAAGAAAGAAAGAGTGCGAAAGCGATGGCACTTTGAGAAAGTAGAGCAAAGCCGGAGTGGGAATTGAAGTCCACATAAGTTGCCAAGATTGAGAAACACGGGCTGAATATATCAACCCAGCCATTCTGGTTTAGGGTTTAGCATGCTGTTTGATTCCAGCTTAGTCAATGAATAAACCATGGCTAAGATCTTCCTGCTCCTTAATGCAGCTGCCCCTCTGCCCCTTCTCCAGCCCCCTTTGGCATCCAATTTTGCAATGCCAACCTCCCCGGGGCAGCGATGCAGCCGACCTCACCCTCTTTGCTTCAACCCAAGGTCCACTTCCATCGGGCCAAGCAAGGGGCGGTACTCTGCACACGCTCAGAGACTCCCAACTTCAGTGAAGCGTTCCGCCCATCTTTATGCTCCGCCCAGGAGGAGGAAGGCGTGTGGAAGCAGCCCAGACCAGCAGAAACGGAGGGAACGATAGCTTGGAAACTAAGCAAGCAAGCAAGCAAGCAAGCAAGCAGGCGCAGGACTCAGTCAGAAGAACCGGGCTGCAGAGAGAGGCTAGGTTCTAGGTCCGGGATGGCCACATAAAGCCGAACCGAACCGAACCACGTGCCTTGGAGAGCCACAGCTGCACCCATCCGCATCCTGCGCGCAAGCCTGGCTGGCTGGAGTGGCGGAGGCCAGGTGGGCGCTGCACGCTCCCTTGTTCTCCAGGGAAGGGGGCCCTAACGCCGGGCCAACCCACCCCTTTCACTGCGCGCCTTGGGAGGGTTTTGCTTTCGGGCCTTCTGGAGCGCCTCCGCCACTTTCACCGGAGAGGGCAGCTTGCAAGCTAAAGCGCCCTCTTTCCACCACCTCCCACCTCTCCCCCCCCCCCCCCCCCCCCCCCCCCCCCCCCCCCCCGGCTTGGCAAAGCTCACCGTGCGCGGGTTCCGCATTCGAGGCGCTGGCTACAGAGCGATGAAACAGTCAATGGGCTGCGTGGCCGGCAGTCAGTGAGCCTACGGGGCCGGCACCTCGAACACCCCCCTGCCATGTCTTAGCACCCCCCCTGCCAGCCCCCTTGCCTCTTACAGCCCCCCTAAGGAATCCCACTGCCCCCCCCAGGGGGTGGTACCGCCCATTTTGGGAACCACCGATTTAAAGAGAATCACAGAGGAGCTTTGAATAGCATTCCTTTTATCTTTACTACTATCCTGAGGTTCACTTGTCTGAGATAAATGTTGCTTTATGGAGAGATTAGAAACAATTGTTACCCGATCTCTCCTGGGTTTTAGTCAACTATGAGCACTAAATGAATGTAGGTGAAGCCACTTTCAACATCCCTGGATGCCTAGCGGTTCTAAAGGTCCTTAACGCTGCAGGCATATTCATTCTTATTAAAGTTTTCAACTATGGGTGAATTTCTAAGTGCACTTAGTTGAACAGGCTCACATCAAAAACTCTCACCATCAAATGCATTAGGTAGGGCAAAACCTGGCAGAACTTCCCCAATTCGGTTTAATCTCACCTCTGCACGGGATGAACTCCTTCAGAGGGCTTTATTTCACACATTAAAAATATCTGGACTAAGATAGGTCTAGATTAGCAGGTAAAGGTAAAGATTTTCCCTATCCAGTCGTTTCTGATTCTAGAGGGCGGAGCTCATCTCAGTTTCTTAGCCAAGGGAGCCAACATTGTCTGAAGACATTTCCATGTTTGTGTGGCCAGCATGGCTATACGCTGAGTGCACAGAACACTGTTACCTTCCCACTGAAGTGGTACCTATTTATCTACTCGCATTTGTAGGCTTTCAAACTGCTAGGTTGGCAGGAGCTGGAGTGAGTAATGGGAACTCACCTATTTGTGCCGCAATCAGGTCTGGAACACGGACTGTCAGCTTTTCAGCTGACTAGTTCAGTGCCCCCTGGATAATCTGTGTGTGTGTGTATAGATAGATGGATGGATAGATGATAGAGATAGATGATAGAGATATAGTGCAGGGGTTAGGGTTAAGGTAAGGGTTAGGGTTAGGTTCGGGTTCGGGTTTAGTGTTCGGGTTCGGGTTAGAGTTAGGGTTAGGGTTAGAGTTAGGGATTCAAAATTTTTTACTATTTAAAAAGTACCGGTTCTATTGGCATGGCTTGGTGGGTGTGGCAGGGGAAGGAAACTGTAAAATCTCCAGTCAGAGGTGGTATTTGCCGGTTCTCCGAACTAATCAAAATTTCTGCTACCGGTTCTCCAGAACCAGTCAGAACCTGCTGAATACCACCTCTGATATAGTGTGTGTTTATGTATGTGTGTTTGTGTACATACACCCATTTGAAAGACATTTAATACTGATTTTGCTTCTTTAAAGGAACTTTAGCTTTTGCCTTTTAAAAAATCCACAACGTTATTAATTAAAAACGCAATCATTGAACATTGTGTTCTGATACTAATAGAACAAATAAGGGAGGAATCTTTTTTTAGAAGAGAAGTCACAGGTGGATGCAAAGTGTATGTAAAAATTCTTCAATTTAAATACTTGCCATCTGTCCCTAAGGGGTTTATCACTTTAGCTGAGTGCCACTTGCAGGGGAAAAAAAATCTATTGGGAAGTATCAGTACAGGAACAAAGAGCTCATATCTCTTAAAAAACGCAGGGAAATAACTTCTTATCTGATGTAGATGATATGATGGGTGGGGGGGCTCTGTGCTTGAACAAACACCTCTGCCTCAGTCACTTTCAATGTGGCCTTTTATCAGCTGTGCAGTGCTTTGGATCACAGGGTTTCCCTTGTGTTTACTTAAGATCCACCAGTCTGCCAAATTGCTTCTGACATCAATGAATAAACTGAGCTGCTAAGAACTGCTCGATCGGATAATATATTTGGCTCTGGTGCAGCTTCTCATCCTCCTTTCAAAGAACACCATCTGGCCCAAGGTCTTCCCATCTAGACTGAAACCTGGAATTTCATTTGGAAAGAATTATATCACTGTGAGATGATTGAGTTCTTTGGTCCAAAGACTAAACGTAAGAAATTTTGAAGGGAGTTTCTTTTTCGTGCTAGTTATCAAGCTAGAAGAACAAAGCCATCATCAGGAATGCGAGGCCATGTGATCAGAGGGGATATTCAACGGGTTCTGACCAGTTCTGGAGAACTGGTAGCGGACATTTTGAGTAGTTCAGAAAAACAACAAATCCTACCTCTGACTGGCCCTGCCCCCATCTCTTCTCTGCCTCCCGAGTGATTGGCTGGGTCTACTTTTGTTGCCCTGCACAGGAGAACAGAGCTGGAAAGCAGGTTAGCGGGGTGGGGAGGGAATGGGATTTTGCAGTATCCTTCCCCTGCCACGCCCACCAAACCATGCCCACAGAACCAGTAGTAAAATTTGAATTCCACCACTGCACGTGATTATATGGGCAGCCATATCCATCTTATAACTAACTAAACATAATAACTGTCAATATAAGGACCACCCAACTCAGTCTATAAACTTTTGGAAGGGGAAAGCATAGCTTAACAAGAAAGCAAGGCCAGAAAAAAGTGGCAGTGATGAGAATTATTAGTTTCATTCATGGTTTTGTGCTGTTTAAAATGTAGACAAAGAGCTCAGAGTATATTTTAGAATATTAGCCATCCCGCATTGCTATTAGCCCGTAAACTATACAGTGGGCTGGGATAGTCCCTTCACATGACAGAAAATATCTTGGTATTACATTTAAAAATTTCTCTACGATATCAGATAAAAACCAAGGATTGCTAGTGAATTAAGCTGTTCCATTCTTTTCCCTGGCTTCATGCCTAAGGCTGCACTAGAACAGCTTTGCTGGCTAAGGATCTCTGGGAGTTGAAGTCCACAAGTCTTAAAGTGGCCAAGGTTGGAGACCCCTGCACTAGAATATATGAGCTCCTTTTTAATGTAGCCTGGTATCTTAACCACAACACCAATTTGACCTTCCTTTATGAATATCTTCCTTAAAAACAGGCCTCAAGGGAAACAAATAAAAAAATTAGAACTCTGAATATTAAGAATATGCTTTGGTGAAATTTTGATGGGGTACAATCTGGTGATACCCATTGTGATAGCAAAAGTGAAGTAATTCTGGCCGTCCTTGAAAGTGAGCTTGAAGAAGGTCAAAAAATATGGTTCCATAATCTATTGCACACAATCTATTGCATTGATCCCTTCTCAGATCATGCTGTGTAATTTATTCTTGCAGGGGACTAAAGCCAGAATGGAGAAATCTAAGTTAAAATATATTATCAGTTCCTTCAATCATGTAGCTCATCACGTAGTCATGAAATCTTGGCCTTAGCACTGAGATATATATATATATATATATATATATATATATATACACACACACACACACACACACACACACACACACACACACACATATACACATATACATATACATATACATATATTTTCTCAAGTTTTCGCGGGTACTTACATGTATGGCATTCAGCTTTGTTCGGGTATTTTCCCGCATCATTGTAGTTGTGCTTTTAAAGTTGTAGCAACGTTTCGGCATATACAGAAGCCTGATGATGGCAGATGAGATTCTGCCGAAACGTTGCTACAAATTTAAAAGGACAACTACAATGACGTGAGAAAATACCCGAACAAAGCTGAATGCCATACATATATAGATATATAGATATATACATACATACATACATATGTGTGTGTGTGTGTGTGTGTGTGTGTGTATATATATATATATATATATATGGATCTTTGGTTGTTCGGGTTTTCTCCCGCGTAAGATTCGAAGTATCTAGGCAACGTTTCGATGAAGTCTCATCATCTTCAGGCTTCTGTCTTCGGCTCTGTGCTTCTCAGAGTGATGTGAGATTGCAGCTGCTTCTTCCTTTTAACTGCTAGTGGGGGTGTGACTTGATTGGGTGGGGGCTTGGCTGTGTTCTGATTGGGTGGGGGTGTGTTCTCATTGGTAGGGGGTTTGGCTGTGTTCTGATTGGTTGGGGAGTTGGCCGTGTTCTGATTGGCTGGAGGCGTGTTCTGTTCAGGTGGGGGCTTGGTTGTGCTCAGGTTAGTCTTAGTTGCTGGGGGATTTGAGTTGGTGATTTGAGCCGCACTGCAGCTGCATCACTACCCACTTCAAACCCCTCCAAGCCATACATGAAGCAAACCGACACCCACTATGAAGATGCAGCATGACCACGAACTCGAAGCCAAACAGCAAGATCACAGCTCACCAACTCAAATCGTTAGATTCTTCACAGCCTGGCAAAATTTGTTTTGCCCGGATTGTCTGTCAAGAACTGCTTTTTTGTGATCTTATATAAGATTATGTTTGTGTCACCAGTGATGGCAACTGGTTGTCATGTTCTTTAGTTGGTCTCTTGTTTATTGTCTTTGATTTTCCCTAACAGTGGAATGTTTTTCAATGGCTTTTACTTTCACACTATGTGTCTAAAAGTTTCACTTTCTACCTATTGTTTCTTTTATTTTTCTTATATGTACCCATTTCATGTATTCATAACTATGTATATACTTATACCTATTATCTTGTAAGTGATTGACAAATCAAATTTAATAAATAAATAAATATAAATAAATAGATAATTTGTGCCTTTAAGAAACTCTCTAGCAGTGAATGATTTGTTCTTGAAGTCCAAGGCGTTCTCAGAATTTCTCTCCAGCATCAATTTCTCTTTCTAATTTGTCAAAAGCCTACACCAGTGGTTTCTCAACTTTCGCCATTTTAAGATGTGTGGACTTCAACTACCAGAATTCTGTGGGCTGGGGAATTCTGGGAGTCCACACATCTTAAAATGGCGGATGTTGAGAAACACTGATACATGATCCAAGTCACTGTTTTTATGGCTCTTCATTTCTTCAACTCCAAGATTCATCAGGTCTTCATTTTCTTCATTAGAATTAGAATTAGAATTCTTTTATTGGCCAGGTGTGTTTGGACACACAAGGAATTTGTCTTGGTGCAAATGCTCTCAGTATACATAAAAGAAAAGATACATTTGTCAAGAGTCAAGAATCATCAGGTGCAACACTTAATAATAGTCATAGGGTACAATAAACAATCAAATCACACTAGGAAATAGTGAATAAAAATTGTAAGGATACAAGCAACAAACTTACAGTCATACAGTCACAAGTGGGAAGGGATGGGTGATAAGGAATGATGAGAAGATTAATAGTAATAGTAGTGCAGACTTTGTAAATAGTTGGACAGTGTTGAGGGAATTGTTTGTTTAGCAGAATGATAGTGTTCGCGGAAAAAAATGTTCTTGTGTCTAGTTGTTCTGGTGTGCAGTGCTCTATAGCGTCGTTTTGAGGGAAGGAGTTGAAACAGTTTATATCCAGGATGTGAGGGGTCTGTAAATATTTTCACAGCCCTCTTTTTGACTCGTGCAGTATAAAGGTCACTCAGCTATCACAGAAAGGCCAACTGTATTTGTCAGCTGAGACATTAGTGTTTAATGGCTGTCGGTAAACAATAACTGGAAATAAGTTGAATTTTGTTTTAGAAATTGAGAGATTATGATGCTTCATATTCAAAAAACAAAAGAATCAAGAATCCAAATCTTGGCAGTCAAAAGAAACTTCTACTCCGAATCCAAATTTAACTTCCAGTTTGAAATTTCAAGTCTACTATTTTTAAACATGCCCATAGTGGTACACCTAAAATAACCAACGTGAAGATCTTAAAAGTGATCCATCTCAGTTTCTTATCACAAAGGAGCAGACATCACCTTCCCAAAGCACAGAAAGTTCACACTGTGGCAGATATGCGGAGGGCAGGATTGTCCCTGGGTGACACGAAAGCCAACCCTGTAAACAGCATATAAGTTTTAGCAATCAGATATGCCTTATGAATCCCCAACAGCTGCATCTGGGAGCATTTTGAAGGATAAAGTATTTGTATTCTATATGTATGGGCAGGTTTATAAGACAAAATGAGAGTAAAAGAAAAGAGAGCAGGAGAAAGGAAGCCTGTGGTTTGATAATTGCTTTAGTTTGCTCAGTCAAATCCTATCATTCTACAGATAATCCTTGATTTATGACTACCATTGAGCCCAGAATTTATGTTGCCAAGTGAGAAAACTGTTAAATGGGTTTTGCCCCACTTTTGTGACCTTTCTGGAGAGTTGTTTAAGTGAATCTTTGCAGTTGTTCTTAGTAACCTGGTTAAGTGAATCTGGTTTCCCCATTGACTTGGCTTGCCAGAACGTTGCAAAAGGGGATCGCATTATCCCAGGACAATTCAACCACCATAAATAGGAGTCAGTAACCAGGCATCTTAATTTTGATCACATGACATGGCGATGTGCAACGGTCGTAAAGTGTGAAAAACAGTCCTAAGTCACTTTTTTCACTGCCGCGGTAACTTCAAATGGTCCCAAAACGAACTGTGGTAAGCCAAGGACTAGCAGCTGGAAAATAGTCTTCGACTGAATGCACACTAATTTAAATGTGTTTATTTTTCTCCAGCGTGGTTGGGTGATTTTTAGCTCAATGACTTGATGCTTTTTCAAGAGGCTGCGGGAGTTTCTGATTTGTCCTTTAAAGACGTTTTGTTTCTCATCCAAGAAATTTCTTCAGCTCTGATTGGATGGTGTGGAATGGATGAATTTATACTCCTTGCAGATATTGCAAGGAGTATAAATTCATCATCCGCATTCTTTCAGAGAATCATTGGTCATTTGCATTGGTCATTTGCATTCTTTCAGAGAACCGTTGAGGCTACCTGGAGGTTTATCTGAGTAGTATAAATTGATGTGGAGCCTTCCTGGAACTGTTCAAAGGTGTCATGCCCCTGTCGCAGTCTGAATCCGAGCAGGAAGGTGAAGAGCTGACAGGGAGTGGGAGTGTGGCTCCATTGGCTGTGGAAGAAACTGGGGAAGGGCAAAATCCAGCTGGGCAGAGCAGGGGAGACATAGTACAAGGGAGAGGGAGCTCAGAGGAAGACCCAGGCCCACCCGCTCTTCATCTGAGGGCATGCAGGGAGGAATGGAGAACAGAGCAACATGGGTTGCGTGGCTTATGGAGGAGGAAAGGGCCCTGATCCCCTTCATTAGCCATAGCTGGGAAGAGAGTTTAAAAGAAATGCATGCTGAGTGTGGCAGTTGCTGGGAGCAAACGTGAGTTATTTTGTGTTGATTTTGCTTATCTGTGTTCCTGGTGTCTTCCCCACCGTGTTGAGTTATTGCTGTGCCTTCATGTCTGGAATTCTTGCTCCTGCCTTGCTGAACTAATTACCTCATTTTGCCTTGATTGGACTTATTGTTAAGTTTGAGCAATGAGAGGCTGAACCAGAGCATGAGTGCAACAATACTTTATTAAATAATAAAGGGCTGACCGTGCTTGCCAAGCCTGGAACTGGCTCGCAGCAATCAGCGGCTGGTTGGACCCCGCAGCCTGCTTTTATAGCTGGCTGCTGGGGAGAACCAACCAATGAGGAAAGGGGGAAGAACGCCCACTCCAAGTGAGTGGACCTGAGTGAGAACTCCTATAGTCCTCAGGACATAACACCCCTTCCCCCCAGATGCGAACATGCATAGTCTTTGAGGTAGGCAGGAGGTTTATGTTGGCGCCCGGAACGGCGTAGTTCTGGAACATTGTCTGTCCGTCCGGGGTCTGCCTGGGTAGGCAGAGTCGGCAAAGTGTCCCCAGTGTGCCCCTCGGTTTGGGCCTGCCCTGGGCTCGTAGGGTTGCTCTCTGGGAATGTGCTCTCGCAGGCTGGATCGGGCTGGTCAACTGTCTGGGCGCCGCTGTCTGTGTTCGGGCTTTCTGAACCGGTTGAAAGTGTGGGCTGATCGCCGGGCGTGATGTGGATGTGAGGCTGAGGATGAAACCTTCCCTCGTCTAGAGTCTCTGGGTCCCTGCTGGCGATGGTGCTGAGGCGTCTGCGCAGTTGGTCTATGTGCCTTCTCCAGATGCGGCCATCCTCCAGTCTGACCCAATATGATCGCAGCCCGGTGATGGCTACGATCTCGCCCGGGATCCACAGGGGGTCTCCAGCGAAGTTCCTCGCGAAAACTGGCTCCTGTAAGATAAAATGTCTAACCCCTGATGAGGAAGCGAGGGGGGTGTCAGGGCAGTATTGTGGGTGTAGTCTGTCCAATACAGTCCTCAGGCGCCTGCCCATCAGGAGCTCAGCTGGGGACTTATTGGTGACTGAACAAGGAGTTGAGTGCTGGCTCATCAGAAACCGCGAGAGTTTGTGGTGCCAGTCATCTTTGTTGAACCTTGCCAGGGCTTCTTTGGTGGTCCTGACGGCCCTTTCAGCCAGCCCGTTACTGGCAGGGTGAAATGGGGCTGTGAAAATGTGGCGGATACCCAGGTTGGCAGCGAAGCGGCTGAACTCAGTCGATGCGAACTGTGGGCCATTATCGGAGACGATGGAGTCGGGTAGCCCGTGCGTAACGAACAGGCGTGTCAACACGTTGGTGATTGCTAGTGTGGTGGTCGTGGATAGCTGCGCTACGTCAATCCAATTGGAATAAGCGTCCACGACCACCAGGAACATCTTCCCATGCAGAGAGCCCGCTAGGTCGATGTGGATTCTAGACCAAGGGGCGCTGGCGTTTTTCCATAGAGCTGTCTCGAGTGTCCAGGTTGGGAGGAGCTCCAGTCTCGGCTCTCACAGGCTGAGCTTGAGATTGAGGCACGCCTCTCACCATCACGTGGTCCTCCGGGCGTGCCCCAGTTTTTTGCTCAGCCTCGTGGCAGTCAGGCTGGTTTTCTTTTTGCTCCTGGTCGTTCTAGCACCTCGTGTTTTCTTTTTTTTTGATCAACTTGGACTCTCAGACAGCGCAGGAAACTGAGGTTTGAGCTCCCTAGGGAGCCTTTTTCTTCTAAGGGGAATTGTTTCACTATCCTTTTAAGGGAGAATCCAGCGCTTCGAGCGCTGCCCCCCCCCCCTCCGATTGCTGCCTTTTCACTCCGTGCGAAGCTGCATCATTTCTTTCCTGCCTGGTTTTGTTCTTTGGCCGTTTCCCCCCCACGAACGCCCTCTAACCCAGGGAGATGCTTCCCTGCCTCTCCCAGGTACTTCTTTGTGGCCTCCGGGCCTTTTTAACTTCTCCTGGGTGATAGCCACCACTGGGGATTGCCTCGTCATTGCGCCCTCCATTTTGGGCTCCCTGTGGCGTCAGCCATCTTGGGAGTGGCAGGAGTCGCCGCCATCTTGTGTGTGGCCGCATGGCCGGGCGCCATTTTTCAGAGGCCTATAACAGGGTTTTTCTTAATGTTTTATAGGCAGACTCCGGACTGCCTATATCCTTGCCTGTTTGCACTTAGTTTCTATCAGGCTAACCAGGGTTAGTTGGCTCTGTAGCCCTTCCCCCAGCAGGCGAGTTAGCAGCTCTGCCATCCCCCTTCCCCGGTCCGTCCGGCAGGGGTAGTTGCCTGGCGTTCAACTTTTGGCTAATTGGCTTCTGGGCTAGGCCCTGCTATGCAACAGCCTCCTATTTTAAATACAAAAAAATTTTTTTGATCAAAAGGGGGGTGCGAAACGTGCGCTAGGATCCCCGGCCTCTACGTAGGCCGCATCCAAACGTGCAACTGTCCGAGGACCCGTGATGGCACTTTACTTTAAAATTTTTGGTTGGTAGCCCCAGGGACGCCTGCCACTGCTCGAGGCCTACCTGCAGGCCGCATTGTGTTTGATTCCTGGGCAGATCCTTGGAATGTCCAAATCCCTGCTGGTACCTTGCAATCCTGCCTTGGTACTCCTCTAGATATAGGAGTCTACTGGCTACACAGTCTCTCCCCAGCAAGGGAGGTAGCAGCTCCGCCATCCCCCTTCCCTGGTCCGCCCGGCAGGGGCGGTTTTTTGGCGTCCATCTTTGGCAATTGGCTTCTGGGCTAGGCCCTACTTCTCAACAACGTGCAAAGCACCTCTGTTGCCCTTGACCTAGGGGGGTGCGAAACGAGTACTGGGTTTCCCGGCCGCTGCTTAGGCTGTGTCCAGCCTTGTTAATCACCTCACGTTAATCAAGAACTTTTCCTCCTTTCTCCTCTCCAGATGGCAGACGACAATGCATCTCGTGGCACTTCCCTGAAGGCCAAGGCTAAGTCTCACCACCTGCGCAAACAAGCACAGGAAACATCCAAAGCCTCTCAAAGGGATGCCCTTAGGCGACACAGGGCCCTTGAAAAGGAGATTGACAGATGCTCTAAGGAGTCAAGCTCTGTGCCTCTGGACCCTTCCAATCCCACTCCCTCTACCTCCACCCATCCTCCCTCCTCCCCTGCTTCTGCCTCTTCATCGCAGCCTGGACAGGCCCCTGAGGCCACCTTCCCCCCCCGCTGCTCCAGGTCTGCGCCCAGAGGAGCCTCACCCACCCCCCACGGTGGAAATCCCCGAAAATCTCAAACGAGCGATGGAGCTGGCCATCCGGCACGGGATAGCACAACAGTTTCAGCAGCTGACCGGTCTGGCCCCTAGGCCTGAGGCCCCCGAGGCTCGAGGATCAGCAACTTCGCATGGTCAGGTAGCTCTCCACGGGGACTTGACCCTGCCCTTGGAGATGGAGGAGATGGAGGCCCAGGAACTCGGGGACCCTACCCTCTTTGGGGACGAGGAGGATCTCGAATTGGGGTCTGTCGTAGACAGTGAACTCCTCTCGGGAGCAGGCCCCCCAGAAGGGGACATGTCGGAGGACGAGGGCCTCTCTCCAGGCCAGCCCGCGTTTCTGGGGCTGTTTAAACCACATCTATTTAGGTCCCTCCTGTTCAAGGCCAGGAATACCTCGGGCCTGAACCCTCCCCCCCCACCCAACCCAGCGGCATCGGGGGTTCCTCCCGACTCCATTTTCTCCCAGCCTGTGGTGGAAACCGAAGTGATTCCTGTCCCACCCATATTCTCTGACATGGTCTCAAGGCAGCTAGCCTCCTCGGGGCCTCCTCCCCCTCCCAACGCCCAGGACAAGCGGTTTTTCAATCTTGAACCGCAGTTCTCTACCTTGCTCGATCCCCCCCCTGTGGACGAGCCCGTAGTAGGTCTGGCCTCCCGCTCAACTCCCAGCGAGTCCCTAGAAGCTCTCCAGCCCGAGGACAAACGAGCTGAACTGGCCCTGCGCCGCGCTCATCTCTCTGATGCCTGGGCGGTCAGGGCCTCCATGGCCGCGTCTTTTTTCACCAGAACCTCCATCAAGTGGCTCCAGCAGCTCAAGCAGCACGTCCCCGCAGCTAATCTCAGAGCGCACCAGGATATTGCCAAGATCCTGGCCGCAGCCGAGTTCTCTGCAGACGCCACCTTCCAGGCTGCAAAATTCTCCACCAGGGCCATCTCGTCCCAGGTCACTGCCCGTCGCCTTCTCTGGCTCCGCCACTGGCAGGCGGACGTAAAAAACAAGGCTAAGCTAGCATCAGCCCCCATCTCTGGAGGGAAGCTATTTGGACCGGTTCTCGACCCATTCCTGGCCGAGACCCGCAACAAGCGCAAATATCTCCCTTCTCTTGCTAGGAGGTCTGATTTCAGAGGTTCCTCTCCCTCTTCTCGCCAAGGTTCTTCCCGCTCTTCCTCCTTCCCCAGGTACTACCAATCATCTCCCTACAGGCCTCCTGACCGATCGGAACCAGACAGGTCCGGAGGCACCTCGTCCAGGAAGCCCTCCCGGGGATCCGGGAGAGGTTCGTTCCGTCGTTCCCGATAATGCAGTCGCCCCCAGGTGGCTGCCCCCTCCCCCCCCCAAAAAAAAAGAAAGAAAGAAAGAAAGAAAGAAACAAGTATAAAAACGAGGAGAAGGAGAGAGAGAAAGCCAATCCTCTTCAGGCTTCTCGCCTAGTCTGGCTCCACTCTGACACTTAACTCCTGCAAAATCTCTTTCTCTTCAGCCTTGCCCAAACCGTTGGGGAAGCCTAATCCTCATATCTGCCTTACCTCTCCATACCAAGACTCCCGGTAGACCATATGGCTCCCGGACGCAGGCTCATAGTCTGGAGCACCCTTGTCCTCCTCACCTTGCCCCAGGGCATCTGGCCGGCAACACATTTATCCCCACCCCATGTTAGCTGGGGTTCCTTCTCTGGGCCCCCGGCCCACAGCCTCATAATCCAGATACACGGACCCCTTGCCCTGGTCCTCACTATTATACCCTTATATATTATATTATACCCTTAGTTCCCTCTGGGGCGGTCCTCGGTCAGTTGGCTCTTGAGCAGGGCCGACCGCCTCGCTCTGGGCGGAACCAAACTTGGTCCCCACTAGCACAGGTCACAGTTTGGGAACTCCTTACGTCTCCCCTCCATCACTCTGACCTGGAGTTCTCTCAGGGGGGTTCCCAACAGGGTCTATCCCATAACACCCTAGGGCGTCCCATCGCCACCCTCGCAACGGTGACCCTCCGGTTATTGAGGGCGCCTCCCCTCACTCTGGCTAGGTCTTCTCAGGGGAACTTCCATCCTCGCCTCTGCCCGGGCTCCTCGTACCGGGTCCCTAACAAGGTTTTGGCCGCTCTACCTAGTCTCCTTGCCCCACGGTCTCAGTAAGCATCCGTGGCATCCCCAGCAGGGCTACCTTTAGACAGCCCCGTCTCCTTCATCAGGCCCTCTCGTTGAGGCATTCCAACCTCCAAGGGGTTCTCCTGTTGGGCGTGCCCTCCAGCGGGTCATCAGGGTTCCAGGAGAGGTCCCATTCCAGACGGGAGCCCGCCCGCAGGACTAGCCAAGCTTTGGTATGTCCCAACCTGGACACTCGAGACAGCTCTATGGAAAAGGGGCGTTGGTTCTTACCTGATACGCTTCTTTTCGTAGAGCTGTTGAGAGTGTCCAGCCCCACCCGTAGGCCGTCTGGTGGGAAACCCTGCTGTTCGACCGAGCAAACTAATATTTTTTTCCTGAGTAAGATGAGAACAGGACCTTCCTTCTCGTCTTCGCAAAACTGGGGCGCGCCCGGAGGACCACGTGATGGTGAGAGGCGTGCCTCAATCTCAAGCTCAGCCTGTGAGAGCCGAGACTGGAGCTCCTCCCAACCTGGACACTCTCAACAGCTCTACGAAAAGAAGCGTATCAGGTAAGAACCAACGCCCCTTTCCCATCTAGTAGGGGTGGCAATGGGGGGAGCAGGACGGGATTCCTGGCAAATGTTGCAGGAACTTACCCAATTGACAATGTCCTCGTCTAGACCCGGCCACCACACGTAGCTGCGTGCTAACGCTTTCATTCTCACGATGCCAGGATGTCCCTCGTGCAACGCTTCCAGAACTCGGGTACGTAGTGAGGCCGGGATGACCACTCGAGTGCCCCATAGTAGACAGCCCTGCAGACTTGACAGTTCCTGCATGCGAGTCTTAAAAGGTGTGAATTTGTTATCAACATTGCCACCCGGCCACCCCCTCCTCACCCAGTCGAGCACCTGGGCGAGTGTTCGGTCTGTGTTGGTTTTAGCAGCAATGTCCATGGCCGTGATGGGTAGGTCCAACTGGGTAATTTCGAAAATAGCGTGGACAGGAGCGGGGTCTTCAGCCGGGGCCGGCAAGGGGCAGCGACTGAGGGCGTCAGCGTGCGACAGTGTTTTGCCCGGGCGGTGTACCAGTCTGTAGGAGTAGGCTGCTAGGAAGAGAGTCCACCTTGTCATCCTAGGGGAGAGGACTTGAGGGGTCTGCTTGTCCCCGGCTAGGAGACCCAGGAGGGGTTTGTGGTCAGTGACCAGCTCGAAAAAATGGCCGAAAAGGAATTCGTGAAATTTTTTCACGGCTGCAACAGCTGCTAGGGCTTCCTTATCAATCTGGCTATAATTGCGCTCCGTGGTAGAGAGCGTCCTTGAGAAAAAGGCGATGGGAGCTTCGGCGCCATTGGGAAGCCTGTGACTTAGTACCGCCCCGATTCCAAAAGGGGAGGCGTCAGCTGCCAGTACTAAAGGGAGGCTAGGGTCGAATTGAATAAGTACCGCCTCTGACGTGATTAGTGATTTGATGGCGTTAAAGGCATGGTCTTCCTTGTCCCCCCAGTGCCATGGTGACTTTTTATCCAGTAATCTGTGTAGGGGTTCAGCTACTGATGCTTTATGGGACAAAAAGGATGCGTAAAAGTTCAATAGCCCCAAGAACGCCTGCAGTTCTGTTTTGGAGGTTGGAGTGGGTGCCTCGTGGATTGCCTTAACCTTGGACTCCAGGGGATGAATGCCAGAGGCGTCAATTTTATAACCCAGAAAGTCCACCTGTCTAGTGGCAATGGTACATTTTTCTTTTTTCAACTTGAGGCCATGCTGTCTGAACCTCTCTAACACAGCTCGAACTCTTTGGAAGAGTTGGGGTCTGTCCCTGGCCGAGACTAAGATGTCGTCGAAGTAGGGTACTACACCAGGGAGGCCCTGCAAAATCCGCTCCATGAGGGATTGAAAAATACCCGGGGCCACACTTACGCCAAATTGGAGACGCTTGCATCGGAAGGCACCCCTGTGAGTGACAATTGTCTGGAGTTCCGCTGTTTGGTTATCTACAGGGAACTGCTGATATGCTTGAGACATGTCCAATTTAGCAAAAATGGTGCCTGGTTCGAATGTGTGTAATAAGTGTTGGATGACGGGCACAGGATAAGCGCTAACTTGCAGAAATTTATTGATTGTCGTCTTGTAGTCCGAGCAAATTCTCAGGCTACCGTCTTTTTTGAGGGGTGTGACAATGGGCGTCTCCCACTTGGCGAAATCTGTTGGCTCAATGACCCCTTGTTTTAATAGTTTATCCAATTCTGCATCTAGTTTTGGCCGAATAGCGAATGGGACCCTATGCGGTTTTAGTTTGATTGGGACTGCTTGGGGGTCAACCGAGAATGAGATGGGGGTACCCTTATAACACCCCAGCTCTTCGCTGAATACGTCTGAGTAATCAGCGAATAAGGAGTCAGTGTCTGAGGTTGAGACAGCATGGACTCCTGTTAGCCCTAGGCCGAGATGGGGAAACCAATCGAGCCCCAATAAGGTGGGTAGATTGCCGTTAACTACCACTAGAGGTAGGTGGCCTTTAAAAGCTTTAAAACTGACAAGGAACTTGCCTCTGCCGATTACAGGAATGGTCCTCCCCTGGTAGTCCTTCAGGCCAAACTGGCATCTCTGGAGCCGGCTAGTGGATAGGCTTGGTTGGAGCCTCTTAAGGGTGTTCCACGAGATAATTGAGAGCGCTGACCCTGTGTCAACCTCCATGCGGCACGGTTTACCTTCTAGGGAAACGGAGAGAGAAATTTTACTAACAGTGTGGCACGTGTGTTTGGCAAGGTGGTGCGTGCGACAGTTCAGTACTTGCCTCTGTGGTCCCGAGTGCGAGGGAGGGTGCCTTTGTGCTGCGCTTTGGGGGGCTTGGCAGACTCTCGCGATGTGTCCCCTTTTATGGCAGTTATTGCAGGTGGCTCCTTTAAACTTGCAGGTGGCCCTCTGATGAGATCCCCCACAGGCTAGGCACAGGGTGATGTGCTTGGGAGGACCGCTGTTTTCTTGTCTGGCTCCTACCTGCGGCCGTCTGTCATTGGATAGGCGGTGGACTTCGTTTTCATCACTTATGGGTTCCTCTGCTACCACCTCCTCGGAGTGGACTGGGAGTGATGTCAGCTTGGCGCTAGGGCCCTGGATTTCGGTGGCTGATGTTGTTGCCAACTCGGCTGCCAAGGCTTCCTCGACTGCTTGTGCGAGGTTGAGGTCTTTCTTTGCGAGAAGTCGCCTTTGCAGGTGGAGTTCCTTGACCCCGCAGACTAATTGATCGAGGAGCATGTCCTCCAGGTAGGTTCCAAACCCACAATGCAGTGCTGCTGTTCTGAGAGCGGCCATATATTGATTTATGGTCTCCTTGCTCGATTGCTTCCTCATACGGAAGGTGAATCTTCTGGCAATCTGTGAGGGCCTGGGGGAATAGTGGTTAGTAAGAATTTCAAGTAACTCTGACCACGGAACGTTTTTCAACTCCCGAGGGGCCACGAGTGCTGCGGCCATATCGTAGACGGTGGCCCCGCAGTAGATTAGGAAATACGATTTTTTCCGATGCTCCCCCGCATCCGCCAGGCCAACTGCATCGATATAATGATTGAAGCGGTTCTTATACGATTCCCACTTCTCCTCGTCTGGTTTAAACGCCGGGAAGACTGGATTGGAACTCATGGTGCTGGAACCGGTTGAATAACCTGAGGAAAAAATCTCTCTGGGGCAGCAGACAATGTTTTAGAGCCCGTGGCGGGCAAGTGATTTCAGCTCGGGAGAGGCTGTTTTAAATCCTCTCTTTCTCTCTGGGTTAACCACGTTAGACTGTTAGCCGTTGATGGCGTTTGGGTTTGCGCCTGAGTGGGCGTCAGTGACTGGCTACAGTGCTGTGCTGTACCTTTTATGGTTTGAAATTCAAATGACAACCGTTTGAATTTCGCGCCTGATACAGAGCGGCTGCGGCTCGCAGCGCTTCACTTTCCCTGTAGCTGGGCTAACAAGCGGCTACAGACGCTTCTAACTTTCGATTCTGACCGCTCTCTCTGGCTGCGGATCAGCGTTTGCTCTTTTTGTTTGCTCTTTTTGTTGGCTGACCGCTCTCTCTGGCTGCGGATCAGCGTTCCCTTATAGCCGGCCGATCGCTCTCTCTGGGTTGCGGATCGGCGGCTAGTGACTCAGCGGTTGCATGGTGCTACTGGTAGCCATCCCACCTTCGTCGCCAGTGTTAAGTTTGAGCAATGAGAGGCTGAACCAGAGCATGAGTGCAACAATACTTTATTAAATAATAAAGGGCTGACCGTGCTTGCCAAGCCTGGAACTGGCTCGCAGCAATCAGCGGCTGGTTGGACCCCGCAGCCTGCTTTTATAGCTGGCTGCTGGGGAGAACCAACCAATGAGGAAAGGGGGAAGAACGCCCACTCCAAGTGAGTGGACCTGAGTGAGAACTCCTATAGTTCTCAGGACATAACACTTATAGTTACAGTTTTTGTTGACCACATTTTGGACTTGATTCTCTGCAGCCAAAGGTTGTTCCTGGGAGAGTTCTTCTCCAACCAGAAGGTAACCAGGACATTTGGGGCAAAGTTGGAGCTAAAAAAAGGAATTCCTACTGATTATCTGATTATGTTGCCTTTGTGCCAGGCCCCGGATCATCACAAAAGGATTGTGTTGTAGATTGGAGATAGATGATGTTGTATCCATCCCTCCCCCTCTTTTGAGAGCTCTCTTTTGAGAGAGGGCTGCTCAATTTTGACATAGATGGCCTCTTTGACCCCGTTTTCAAACCAGAGATCCTCTCTGTTCAAAATATGGACTTTTCTGTCTTCAAAACAGTGGACTTTGTCTTTTAAATGCAGATGGACTGCTGAATCTAGTCCTGATGAATTTGTTCTCAAAGAAAAATCAAAAGAAAGAAAAATTTAAAAGTCCAGTTGCCTCTTGAAAACTCTTGCACTTTTGGGAGCAACCATGATCTAGACACACCTGGGATTAAAAAAAAAATCCAAACAACCACTAGATGGCAGCAAAGAAACAGAGAGAAAAAATCATGTTTCCTGCTCCTAGTGATCATTTTATTTATTTTTAATTTTTTTATTTGTCAATTGCTTACAATATAATAGGTATAAGTAAAACATAGTTATGAATACATGGATACATATAAGAAAAATAAAAACCATAGAAGGCAGGGCATCTGTGGGATATGGAGAAAAAAGACAAGATGACAGCTGTGATAGTGTGATGGAACTGACATGCATTAAAAACAAAACAGGCCAGGCTTTCATCATCCCCTTGCAGACATTCTGGCAGACCCTGTAGAATTTGTTTCAGGCTTAGCAGCATCTCCAATGTCCAGTCCCCCATTAAAAATGTCTATTTCTTTGCTGCCATCTAGAGGTTGGACTGATATTGCACGCCTGGGCCGTTTTCGGCCACAACAGCCTCCTACAGCCCTCTGCCAGTGAAAACAGGGCCTGGAGGGGCCAAGCTCACCCCCCGAGATTCGTTTTCACTGGCAGAGGGGTGCAGGAGGCCATTGTAGCTGAAAATGGAGCCTTTTTTCGCTGACAGAGCACTCGGGCCTCCACAGGCGCCCCCGACATGAGTGACATCAAGGTGGCCATGCCCACTGTGGGCGCCCCAAGGTCAAACACAACCCTGATGTGGCCCTCAATGGAATCGAGTTTGACACCCCCGTCTTAAAGGGAAAGTGTTAGCCATCCTTGTTCACCCAGCAATTGCCATCCTTCCTTCCCCTTCTTTATTTTAAATTTTCCCTTTCATACAAAAAAGAAAAAAAATGTAAAACAAACTACAGAGCATATATAATACAGATAGATACAATACAGATAGTTGTTGCTTACACTTACAGAGATACAATACAGACAGTTGTATTGTTACACCCATTCATTTAATAACTGTTTGAAATTAAAGGGCCCTGAAAAAAGCAACTCGCACCTAGTCCTTGCACCTACGACCATCAAAGCATCCTCATGGTCACATGATGAAAATTGGGATCCTTGGCAACCAGAATGTATTTATGATGATTGCTGCATCCTGGGATTATGTGTGACTGCCATTTGTGAAGTTTCCCAGCCAGCTACTGACAAGCAAAATCAACGGGGACCTCTATTTTTCTTCTTTATATATGATCTTACTCCCAACTTTCTTCTACTTTCTGAGGTCACCTCTTAAAATTAAAAACAAAAATAGGCTGCTACACATTTGTAATGCTATTTCTGTCTGGAAGCACTTTCAATTAGCATAAGACACAATCCCTTTTGCTGATGAGTTCTGAAGAATAAATAACATGAATAAATAAATAAAAACATGGTCACCTGAGGCAACTCTATGATGTTAATTGAAGTTGATGCAGAACTTTCTAATTTTTGTAAATTTCCTCCAGGCTGATGAAAATGTGGGGTGGCCCTTTTGTAAATAAATAGAAGGATTAATCAAATTCCGGGCTGATAAATCTCTCAATAGCTCTCAATAATAGTAAGAAAACAAAATCTTGAAATTCAGAAGCAGTATATGGTACATTCTAGAGAAGAGCAGAATTGATAGGATGTGCATTCTGTTCCAGTAATATTTTGTCGATTATAAATGGCAACAGTACAACGGTGTCTAGAAATAGAATATCTCCAATCTTATGAACACACTTTATATCTTATATAATTTCTAGAATATTTTCCAACATGCTTTGATGCAGTTAGGTAGATTGTATTCTAACATAGAAGCATATGGATGAAGTTTGTCTTGACATTTATTGGAAGGTATGAAAGAATTCTGTAGCAAGTGTTCTGATTAAACATTGGCGGGGTGGCAGGAGAATGGGCTTATTTCCCTGCCCATTACAAAAATGTGCAATGCTTAATTTGCTAATATTTAGTGCTTTAAATACTTGCTTTTTGCTGGCAGACAGCTGATCTATAAAGGCTAAGTGGCACCAGTAAAAGTGGAAAGACTGAGAAGGCATTAATTGTGAGATTGCAAATGAGGAAACCTAACAAGAATTATTTTTGACACTGAAATCAAGAGTATTCATTCAATTCAAGCAGATGCAGCATCCTTAAAAAAAAATCTAAGGGACTTTTAAGGGATTACATCAGAAGGCTTCACCAACCGATTTTTGGTTAGTGAGAATGTTCCAGTGGAAACTAAGCTGTTGGGATAACTGCAGTGAGGACAGTATCTTCCTTTCTTTAGAAAAGACTGCCATAATAGCACTAGCACTCAGACTTATATACTGATTTACAGTGCTTTACAGCCCTCTCTAAGCAGTTTACAGGGTCAGCATATTTCCACCAACAATTTGGAAGAATGGAAAGCTGAATCAACCTTGAGCCTGGTGAGATTTGAACTGCCAAATTGCAGGCAGCCAAAGGTTAGCAGAAGTAGCCTGCAGTACTGCACTCTAACCACTGCAACAAGTGGTTCATGCGAGTTCCAGGGAAGGTGTGGCAAACTAAACATATCTCTGACAAAGATGAAGATAATGACTGCAGCAAAAACCAAAGATCCAGTGAGTAGATGGTTTGTTAGTCCCTCTCTGGACAAGGGGAGGATGGGAGATCATCCACAAATGCACTGGACACCTGCTTCTTGTGAGGAGACTGTGGGACTCTCAATGTTTTTGTCTCAGTGTTATTATCTATTGTTGTAACAAGGTGTTAGATGCAATCAGCCCAAATGGCCTTCATAGCTCCTTGAGAACTGTAGATGAACGTTAATAGTCCAACAATAATTGTGGGAATTAATTGGATGTCAACATTCCAACGAAACTCCCCATTTCATTCAGCATGCAGAAACAAAGTTTATCCAAGTAAAAATTTATTAAAGAAGTCATATTGGCACATCTGAGAAAATCTGAATTTGAAAGTTCCAGGCTTTCCCTTCCCAATTGGAAAATCAAAACCTATCCCCTGCACCCACGACTCCATCACATGGTCCAATCAACTATCATTCCAACTGGAGACATTCCTCCAGACAGTCCTCTCCAGGTGCAGGGTAACCTGTCCTTGACTTTTGAGAAGAATGCTGTTGGATCGCGGGAAATGAGACTCGAGACCAGTGTGACTTTTCAGCTGTTTATTCAATGTATAGATCTGTGCCAGACCTCGGAACCGCGGCAGCCCTTCTTATAGGGATTGCCCGTGGCTCGCATCCAATGATGGCTCTTTGAATCTCCCGCGATTGGCTTGGCCAATCGCGGTTGATTCATAGTGAGCCAATCACAGTCGTTCCTTCAAACAATCACAGTGCAGTCTGTCTGAACCAATCAGACAAGGGCATTCCAAGTATGCTAATATAGAACAAATGCTGTTGAGTCTAATCGTCCTCCTCTCTATGAAATCCCCCCTCCCAAATTCCTAGGCACAAAAATGTGGCAGCCTCAAAGCTTCTCAGTAAAATATGGCTTCCATCGCCGAGATTGGAATTTTTCCCCAGCCTAGTTGGATTTGCCCTGGGAATTCCTGCAATTGCCATTCTAACATGCTGGAAAGGTGCCAGGTTGGATAAAAACTGCTTTAAAATAATATATCGTATGTTCTGGTTTCTCCTACGATTAGAGCTTGATACTTCCATTATTTACAGTGAAGTCAAAAGCAAGGGACAGAAGAGATGTTCTGTCCTGCTGGAATTCTGAAATAACTGTCTGGCCTGGCAGAAGACACAGTTGTAAAACTTCAGGAGAAAGGAGAAAAATGAAAAAAGAATGGAGAGTTTTGGAGGGGAATGTCCAACTCTGAAAAATGTGGTAGGTTCAAGATCTGATTTCTCAGATCATGATGAACCACAAGCGACAAAATAGGTTACATCTCACAAAGACTAATACAAATGTGTTTGGCTGAAGCACAGTAAGCTTGATTGAGAAGCCTTAAAACTAAATCTTGTGAGAATTAGAGAAAAAACTCTGAAGTAAGGACCTAAGGTAAAAATGTACATGTTATAGAAGTATGTGAAAATATAGCTGTAAGGGGACCTATTAAATTACTTGGTGAAAAATCTGAAAGAACATGCTCTCATAAAAATCATAGTCTTTATCATCTACACATAAATTCACTAAATAAACAAAATTGGTTTGAACTCTTAGCACAAGAAAACAAACATGATTGTATAGCTACAATGGAAACCTGAGGGAAATGACTGTCATGATTGGAATATACAGTAGCAGCTAAAGAATAGAATTTGTTCAAAAAGGAACAGAAGCAATAGAAAGGATAGAGAAGTTGCATTATATGCTCAGAAATCCAAGTAAATGAACTTGGCAAAACTGTACAAAGCATCCAGCTAAGTGAAGGAATGAATAAATGCATTATTATTGTTGGCACACATTATTACTTGCCTAATCAAGGAAAAGATAGAATAGCAATAGCACTTAAACTTATAAACCACTTTATAGTGCTTTACAGCTCTCTCTAAGCGGCTTACAGAGTCAACATATTGCTCCCAACAATTTGGGTCTTCATTTTACCCACCTCAGAAGGATGGAAGGCTGAGTCAACCTTGAGCCTGGTGGGATTCGATCTGCCAAATTGCAGGCAGCCGACAGGCAGCAGAAGTAGCTTGCAGTACTGCACTCTAACCACTGCGCCACTGAGACTCTTAAGATGCCTCCAAAATCCAATTGGATATTTTTGAAAGAGGCCTGAAGGGGTAGTGATAGAAAAATTTATTTGTGCCATCATCTGCAAACTCTATTAAGTGTAGTCCTGCTAGGAAATTACTTAGCTAACTTGGTGATAATTTGCTCCTCAGAAAGCGATGGCCGGCACAAGTGAACCAACTTTTCTTAACTCGATACTCTAACCCAGTGGTTCCCAATGTTTTTTTCACCCCGCACCCCTAAAGAAATTTCACTCAAACCTCGCACCCCCTGAAATTTAGACTTTAGGAACTACTGAACGCGTTAAATATATGGTAGGATTGAATTTTTTCAGCTATGTATGTGATGGCCACTAAATAACGATACTTAACTCTAAAATGAAAACAAAGTTAATCCATTGCATAATAAATAAAAATGCCAACATATAGCCAATATCCTATTATTTACCTGGACTTTTCTCGCACCCCCTGGAATATTGTCTTGCACCCCCAGGTTGGGAACCCCTGCTCTAACCATTAGAAAGGACTTAATCAAGGAAGTGGATGTAGCAACATTGGGAGAGGTAATCATACATTGTAGGTGTTCTTCATTTCAAGGGATATTAAAGCTACATATTCAAACATGAAGTGCCTGCATATGCAGTCATATGTGAAGATATATTATGAGCAGCTTCCTAATAGTTCTAACATCTGCTTAAATGTTTCAGAGAGTAGAAGCTTCCAATCGTTCACTATTTTGAAGAATTTAAGAAGCCATTAAAGTATGTCCTAGACCTAGACGGAGAGGTGTACTTTCAGACTTGCAAGACTGATGTCAGTCTTCTGTTGTAGATTGGACAGGAAACATGAATAGAAGATATAAATGTACTTTATTGCAAAAGTACATGAACAAAATCTTGAGAGTATTCCCACATCTCCTTTGCAGCCCCAGAGCTGGGGAAGGTCCCTTCTGAGCATCTTGCCCCACCCACATTTCTGCTGCAGGCTCGGCTGCCTTTTATCTGACCATTCTCTTGGTTGCATCTCTTTGTCTTGACCCCTGAAGTCATACCCATTATATCCATCCGTTCCAGATTCAGTATCATCAGTATGGCAATGATAGCCAATTAGATATTTCAACTCTAAGCCAGCCTATCCTGTCCCATACCAGTATGGGTCTGGTTGGGGGAAAACCAGCTCTGATTTAATTCTGGTAAGTGGCTGTGGGTGTTAATTCTCTACCCCAGGGGGTCTTCAAACTTGACAGCTTGAAGACTTGTGGACTTCAACTCCCAGAATTCCTCCTCAGTCATTTTAGCTCAGGAATTCTGAGAGCTGGAAGTCCACAAGTCTTAAACCTGTCAGGTTGGAAGACCTTTGCTCTACCCCATCCCCTGGGATCTAAGAATTTTTCATCTTTAATTTCTTTCCTTTCAAGAATGGTGTGCAATCTGAAAAGTCTTTCTTGGGTTCACTACTCCTATTGGAAAAACAAGGAGCAGCTGTAGCCAAGTGAGAACTTTCTGTGTGACAGTCGCATTCTTTCCTGGACTAGGAGCCCTTTTACACAATTACTCATGCCCCAATCATCTCATAGCTCAACTATTTTAATGTGGTCTCCTTGAAAACCACTTGTAGATTTCCATTGGGCCAAATGCAGCAGTTTTTTTGTACATCTTTATATTGAGTGGCCAGTTGCCATTTTGTTTACTTATAGGGTACTGCATTTGTACCATGTTTTCTATTTGATTGTAAGCTATCCCGAGCTGTTTTGGAGCAATGTGGGAGAAGAGAGAAAATAGAAGCTGTAGAGTACTTATTGGTGACAAAATTGGCAAAATAGAACTGGCAGAACCCAGCTGTCTCTTCTGGTTTAAAATAATATTTTGGATAAGAGGGCGGCGGCGGGGGTGGGGTAGAGAACAGCAGTGTAATGGATGGCTGGACCTATAAGGTAGAAAGCTGGAGATCTCAAACTTCTCAGAAGTCCTCTGGGTCTTCACACTCTAGCCCACTCCTGATTTAGGACAGATGCTTGGTATTGTTCTGACCCAACCGGGTTCCCAAAGAGCAAACACAGACAAAGGCAGCAGCCCCCACCTTTTAAGGTTTAATAACAAATTCTGTTCCTTTACAGATAAAAGGCTGCTTTCCACTAATTAGCCCCAACAAGAAAGAGCCTTACCAAGGTGTTATGTCTCACCTGTGCCAACGAAGTGAGAAGTCCAAGTTTCCAAAGGAATATACACAAGCAGACAAGACCAGTAATGACAGGGTTAAATTCCTTTGGCCAGGCAAGTCCTTGGCAGTCTCACACAAGCTGTCTGCCAAGTCCGATAATAAAGCAAGAACATAAATCATGGCTATCGCCACACACAGAGAATCCGTCGGAGCTACTCTCACAAATTAACACGTTGTCCCGAACAAGAATCCAGAACTAACACACCCACTTTTATTCTCTGTGGGGCGTGTCAATCCATCCTCTCAGTCTCTAATTCATCCTTTCCTTTTATGTTGGAACTTACACTTTTGCCTGTGCCGTTGCCTCGCATCAAGCCAGCATTCCTCGGCTTGATCCTCAGTCAGAGGCTCTGATATGTTCTCCTAATTATCTGCCGACACCTGAGGCACAATCAGGGCGGAAGATCCTGCTGAGGAGGAAAGTCCTGGGGAGGAAGGCAATTCCAAATCCTCTAACAAAGCAGGCTCGAACCTCAGAGCCAAATCCTCCCCTTCCTCACTGTCCAAGTCTGTGTCCTCTAGCCAAGCAGGCTCAAACCTCAGAGCCAAATCCTCGTCTTCCTCATTTACCAAGTCCTCGACCTCTGACAAAGCAGGCTCAAACCTCCAAGCCACAACACCAAGGTGTTCGTCAATGCTGCCAAAAACCCAGAGATAAGAACTAATTTACAAGATTCTCCAAACACGAATTAAGATGTCCACAAGTTGAGCTTCAGAGCTTCCTTGCCTTCTGCAAAGAACGCTTTTTCAAACCTGGCTTTTATCCTCTTGAGGGAGGGCCATTACCTTGCAGCCTTATTCCTGAGTCGCCTGTGCTGCTGTAATTGTTCTTTCCTCCGAGTAATCCTTGGGGCACATGCACTTGGCACAGGCTCCTCAGGAACCTTCTCATCACTGCTGCCAGCCCCCACAATCTCTGAAAGTAGCAGTCCACTCCCTGATGGTCCTGGCCCCTCATCTGAGTCCTCGCTCTCCTCAGCCATCTGCACCTGCTGCCGGCTAACAACAACAGGTATTTCCTGCTGACTCTGCCTATTTTCTTCATGGAGTATCTGCATCCTAAACCAGTATTAAAAGAAATAGGGTTCTTATACCACAAAATTGCCTTATTGGCAATTAAAAGGTCAAAGATCAAATATTGAAACAATTGCTTTAGTGCTTCTACATATCCATATAGTGTAAAGATGTTTTGTCTTTCCCGCCATCTTCATGGAAGAAAATTGACAAATCCCAGAAGAGAAACGATAACCTTGTTATTATTTAAAGCTAAAATTAAGACATAAAACTAAAATTAACCCTCCTTTTAACTTAGAGTGTAAAATGTAAACATTTAGTATTTTAGAAGATAAATCACAGAGCTGTTCAGATCACAGAATATAGCAAATGCAAATAAATCAAATAAGAATATTCCCCTAAAACAAGACCAGGCTGCACGCAGACCACAAGATGGCTCTGGTCATCAAACTAGTGTTTTTAGTAGGATCTCAGAAGACATATTAGAGAGTTTAAAATTATTATTCCGATAATGGGATTATTCTATAGGAAAGGATGATACGGGGGACGTTTCCAGTGTCTTTCTCCCCACTTGAAACTGAACCAGATCAATATTTCTTCCAACGTAAGTATCAGCAAAACTTCAAAAAGTATACAAGCCAATACCAGATAAAAGGAAAGCAAGACATGAACCAGAGAGGAAGAGATAAAAGGGCCCCAAAACAACAACAATTAAGAATAACAACTTATTGGGAATAATATTGTAGTAATTACCAATGGAGAGTTCGAAGGGAGGGACTTTTGGTTGTTCCAGCTTTAACCCTTTTAGGTACATAAAAGGAGCAGAAGGAGATGGAAAGTAGGAAACCTGGTGGATCCTCCTGTATTTCTACTATAAATGGAACAGTTTGTTGGCTTGAGGCAGAGGTGGCATTCAGCAGGTTCTGACCAGTTCTGAAGAACCAGTAGCGGAAATTTTGAGCAGTTCGGAGAACCGGCGGTAACCTTCCCCCAGGAGTAGAGAGGGAATGGAGATTTTACAGTATCCTTCCCCTGCCATGCCCACCAAGCCACGCCCACAGAACCGGTAGTAAAAAAATTTGAATCCCACCTCTGGCTGGAGGGTGATGTATCTGATAATGATGATATGACACCCTCCCCTATGGCTATTGAAGTATCTCTGGGCTGTGGTTAGGAACTAATGAGAGTCTAGAATGGAGTTCTTCCTTTTCTTCCAGCACGATTTTGTTGTTGTTGTTGTTATGGATGTAACCTGGCATGATGAATTGTAGCCATTAAGTTCTGCTCAGCTCCTCCTGGCCATACCTCGCAGGCATATCCTCTCTCTTCTGGCTGTTGGTCAAAACTGTCAAAGGCCATTTGGTCTGGGCTGAGAAATCAGAAAATATTTTCTCTAGAGGCAATGGCTACAAAATCCTGGTCCAGAGTTTTCCATAATATTTTTCAAACCTTATGTAGGCATATCTAAGGGGCGTGCATAAGTGCACCATCGTGCCCCCCATCCCTGTCCTATTGTCCCCATTTAATCGTACCTATTTTCTGTATTCTTACTCATGTTTATACTTATGCCTATTATTCTGTAAGCAATTGACAAATCAAATAAATAAATAAATATCTTGATTTATTGATTATATTTTTTTTATCCTGCCTTTATTACTTTATATAATTCAAGGTGATTGAACACACATCCTTCCTCCTCTTGTTTTTCCACAAGAACAACCCTGCAATGTGAATTGGGCTGAAAGAGAACAATTGTCACTCAGCTAATTTCATACCTAAGATGGGACTAGAACTCACAGTCTCCTGTTACATTGGCGGGAAAATTCAGTGCTGTTTTGATAGACTAGCAAGTCATGGGGGCTGCAGAGAAACATTTAACGCTTTAATGTAAACCAGAAAGGAGAGGTGAGATCTGCCAGCGAGATGTTCCGTCATCACTGCATATTTTACAAATTCCTCCATACTCTCGCTGATGGTTTTGTATGGTTGCACTATTTACTGACTTTACTATAGCTCTATATCTGCAGTCTTACACAAAACTGCAACTCTTATTCTAACCAGGCAATGTTCTTGGGAGCCAGTCTCAAGCTGTTGCAGTTTCTACAACTGCTTGTGCAATGCACCTTCATTATTTATATCCCTTTCTTGGTGAGGGATGACGGGTGTGTTTTGCTTACTTCATTCTGACATTGATGGCTCTAGGGCAGGGGTAGGCAACTATGGCAATTTTCCAAACCGTGGACTTCAACTCCCAGACTGCTCCCATTCCTGAGTGTGGCTGGCTCAGGAATTCTGGGAGTTGAAGTCCACAGATCACAAAACTGCCCACCCCTGTGCTAGAGGGTAATTGTTATTTCAAAATAGGTCAATCACTGTCTATTCTAATACATGTATTTTCTGTATCTTTCATGCCCCAAATATAATCTTTATATACTGTTGTTGCTCTCTAGCCCCATCTTGTGGCTGGAGGGACAAATACCAATTATATTGATTTGAAGCTGACATAACCCCTTTACCCATCAGCCTGCACTCTCAAAACAAGTGCATGCTGTGAAGCCAGACTCCATTTCCCTTTAGCATTTGGAGGAGGCTGAAGCACAAAGAAGAATCCATCTTAATCTGTGGCATATGGTCATCCAAGGACAAACCACATCCCCCACACAGAGCACTGCTGGTGAGATTTAGATTACTTGTATTTATTAATTGTTATATTCAGCAGCAACTCAATACTACTTATCTTGTATTTGGTTCTCATTGTATGTATTCCTATTTTCCTCAGTTTTACCATATCCTGTTCTTTCAATAAAGCAGCCAGATCTATGTACAAGATCTGTTTTATTGGATGATAGGTGGGTTTAGCTGCATGTCACACAGAGCAACATATAGTGAGGGCAGAACAATATCTATTTTCTGGCAGCTTCCACATTAAGAACTGGATGGATTGGTCACTTGCTACCAGTGATGCCGATCCCTTGTACCGCTAATGAGGAGTCGAAAACTTGTTGTCATTTGGTTCTTTCTGCTTCACTCACATGCCCTGCCTCAGCTGATACTTGTCAGCCAAACTACCTTCACACAAATTTGGCATTCCTTCAGGAGAATACTCTACCCTCTATCAATTCTTGACAGGCAATTATACCCCAAAGCAAGATTCTTACAGAAGCTCTCTTTAAGTAGATTTATTGTGTTGGTTAGAGATAAGTGATTTGTTTTCATTTTCATTTGTTTTCATTTTTCATTGAAGCCATTTTATCCGCCAGCCTGTAAAGGAGGAACATTTGCAGTGTCTTCACCCCAGCCACTGTGTGCACTAAGGAAGTTGCTCTTTTCTCTGACAAATAAGAGAAAAAGGTATCTGTGTCCAGAACGAGAATCTCCTTTAGATTATGAACATCCTATCCCATCCATGTGTAAGAGATAACAGGAAGGGCTTAAGCCAAGTAGGAGCATTGGACTATCGTGTTACACTTCTCCAGATCTTCCCCTTATGAATAGATAGAGTAGAGTAGCGTAGCGTAGAGTAGAGTAGAATAGCACAGAACAGAACAGAACAGAACAGAACAGAACAGGTGTGATTGGATACACAACAAATTTGTCTCCAGTGCATATACTCTCAGTGTACATGCAAGCAACAAAGTGATAAATCATAAATCACAAGATGCAACCAAAAAAGTGATAGTCATACAATACCAATAAGTGTAGGTAATAGGAAAGATGAAAAGAAAAATAGTAATAATAATAAGTACCTGCAACTCATTACTTAAGAAAAGTATTAGGTGAAACACCTAGTGTTGAAAAGTGGTTAATTCTCTGTACCAGATATCAATCTATACTTCTCCAACCCTACATTAGAGAGAAGAATATCCCCTTCCCCAATACTGCAGCTGGTGATACGATAGGAGGGAAGCAACCCACCACTTTCCTTAAATTAAGATCACCTCCCTTTGCCAGCACTGTTACTCTAGAAGAGTAAGGACTGGCAATGGGGACAACCAGTTTATACCAGCATGATTTTCTTATGGTCTAAGGACTGCTGGAAGATAGCACTAATTCAGCCACAAAGAAGGATCTAAAGGGCAGGTAGTTGATTTAAATTTTATTTGTTTTCATTCAAAAGAACTCAAGCTTTTGCAGGGCTAAAACAAAATCTGTCCAGAAACCTTCAATATTCTTCAACACTACCTCCTGAGAGCTGATATATTTTACTTCATTTTTAGGAGCTTAATTTTTAATAGTTTCAGTAGCTTAACTGATTGTGGTATATGACACATTCTACTATATACATTATAGTACTATAATATTTGGCAAATATGCTCTGGAAGTGTTATAATTCTGGAAGTGTTTAATAAGCTGACAGATAACTGCTCATGGGTATATCAGATTGAATAATCTTAATGCTGCATATGTAAATATTAATCCCTTCCTTATTTGTGATGACAAGGGTGTTTGTTGAACTTCTCACACATTAGCGTGAGTGCTTGTGACATTATGGAATGTGATGAAGATAAGGGACCCTAATCTTTCTGTATTCACAGTTTCTTTGGATTGCTTCCACATTGTTCCTGTCTGGTGCTGTGAGAAAAGCTATGCACCAGGAATTTATGCATTTCAGAAAGAAGAACCAAAAGTTGTAATTTGGATTATTTCAGAGTTCTGGTCAAGCATTATTGTGAGTGTTGAAAATCAACAGGCATGTAGAATGAGAATGTGCTGTCCAGCTGTACTCTTGGATGTTGTACATGTCCTGTAGATCTTGCCCAGACATCTGTGTAAACATCTGGGTGTGCCATCTATGATGCGTGAGGCTCCAGGTCCTTTTCAAGAATCCTACAGTCTTTTCTCACTGTGATAACTGAGAAATTGGTGGGTTCTTTTCTGTTTTGACATAGTCGAATGATAATTATTGTATCAGTTATAAAATGCTCCAGAAGAGTATTGGAAGTTGAAGTGTACAAATCATAAAGTTGGTAAAGTTGAGAAACATTGCTCTTGAATATCCTCCTCCATGAAATTCTGGTGATGTTGGCTGCTACGATTTTTAGATGCTGTTGAAGATCTATTTCCTCAGCTCATCTTTCCCTCTGCGAACATCAAATAAATAGTTCCTGCCCGCTGCCCTTTCAATGAATATATTAGTATGGTTTTAATACATTGCTTTTGTTAAGTGTTTTAATGTAATTTTGAAAAAAAAATATTAAATAAAAAATGTAATTTTGATGCATGCTCATAAAAATTTAATACCTGTTCAAACAAGTTCTGTTCTCATAAGCAATATCCTCTGAATTAGCCGACAAGATGGAAAGCCACCAAATTTTGCAGCTATGGAGCAGGTTGTTGTCTATTGCATTAGGCCAACATTAGATGCTTGCAAAAGCAATGTTCTAGCAGAACCTGTCAGACCATTAAATGCTCCAGTCTACCAACAGCTTCTGCTTGTCATTTTTTCTTCCTGGGTGCTGTTTATGTTTACCTGGTGGTTTCATAGCAACCTACCTGAGATTAATTCAGGTGGCAGCATTATCACCTAGTTTTCTTCTGGGCTGAATACATTGTCATTTGTATGCACCGAATGTGAATAAAATGTTTCCATAGGAAATAATGTATCTTTTTCCCCCCAGGATGGTTGATAGAGCAAATATTGCTGTTCTTATTTCTCTCTTGCCTCATCATTTACAGACCATGTTGTATCCCTACAAATTGCTTGACAATTTTGTTGATAGTATGAACACAATTTGTGATGTTTCTTATCCTCTTCCACAATGCTCATGATCCTCATTTGGCTGTCATAAGAACCTAGTCAGGGAGAGTCAGACTGATAAATATCAGCCACAATAGGCATTTGGGATCAGTCATCCAATCACCTTTTTCTGGCATATTAGCCAAATAAAGTTCATGTATCTCTCCATTGCAGGGGAAAAAAATGCAATAGTAATAAATTACGCAGCTGACAATTTGATAATCCTTTGTAGGGCAATTAGCTGGACTGCAAAAATGCAGATGACCAATAGATGGTAGCAAAGACTTAGAATATGGAGTGCCTCTTTGCTGCCCCTAGGGGTCATCTGCATCTTTGCAGTCCAGACATAGCCGTGTGGCCTTTGGTGAAGCAGCTGTCTAATGGTAGGGCTGGATTAATGACTGTCACCTCCTGCCTCTGCTTTATAACTATTTTTTAAAACTAACTCCCCTTTTGTGCTTTTAATAGTGTCCAAACCTTGTGGAACATTAAACCTTGTATTTAGTTAATAAAACAGAATGTGGATGTTTCTATAACATGAACTAACAAATAAGCCATATTATGTCTTCATGCGGTGGCCTGGTTTACACAGCATGTTAAAATGGTGGCTGGGTTTGCACCATATGTTAAACTATATTCCTCCTATTTGTACTTTATTACACACTAGTTTGATTAGTTAATTAGCTATTATAATAACGTTCAGATAAAAGGATTCTTAAAGCTATGGCAGAAAGAGACACACACAATTTCTAAAATCTTGGTTACCTGTTTTTTAAAAGCCAACAGAAAACGATGCAACTTCAAGTGATCCATCTCTATTTCAAGGATCTGATGCAAGAAGAAACAGATGCTCTAAACAGATGTGTGCCAGATTATGTGTTTTCATGGTTGTTAATGTGGAACCGTTCAAATCTGAAGTGGAAAAAGGGATTCAGAAAAATGGTGGCTGCACTTGCTTCAGCTGTCATAGAACCCATACCACCTCCTCCTCCTCCTCCTCCTCCTCCTCCTCCTCCTCCTCCTCCTCCTCTTATCTCCTTAACCCACAGCTATCAGGCAAGCTCCAAAAGTGTCAACTTATTTAAAATCTAAGAGACTTTTAAGGGATTACATAAAAATGCTTCACCAGCTGATTGTTCATTAGTGAAAATGTTCCAGTGGAAACTAAGCTGTTGGGGTAACTGCAGTGAGTACAATATCTACCTTTCTTCAGGAAAGACTGCCATAATAGCACTAGCACTTAGACTTATATACCATTTCACAGTGCTTTACAGCCCTCTCTAAGCTGTTTATGGAGTCAGCCCATTTCCCACAACAATTTGGGTCCTCATTTTACTCACCTCGGAAGGACGGAAGGCTGAGTCAACCTTGAGCCTGGTGAGATTTGAACTGCCAAGCTGTAAGCAGCTGGCAGTCAGCAGAAGTAGCCTGCAGTACTGTATTCTGACAACTTTGGATCCTCAACCTCACTCACACATTTATCTGTTTAACAAGATTCAGTAAAATTACAGGGATTGGTTAATAACATAGTATTGGTTAATAAAATCATAATATGCCCAATAATAAAACAGCCACAGGAAATAAAATAATAAAATGTCCACAGTAAACAAATCAGTGAAAAAAACTAATAATAAAAAAGCCAACTAGAAGCATAGCAAAATAATGAAGAAATCAAAAAGAGGACAAATCTGATATTGACCAGTTGTTCATTCCAAAGAGCAGATCCTGCTGCCGAGAAGCACTCTGTCTAAACTTCAAACTTTTTCCCTTCACAGAAGTTGGAAACAACTCTAACTTTTCCCAGGACAGACTGCTAAGAGTCTGGCTAGAGAATGCAGCCCTGGATGCCAATCCAGGAAGGGCTGTATAAAACAAAGTGGTAACTTTGAACTGCATCTGGAAGCCCATTGGAAACCAACACAGAACCTGTGTAGCTATCAACTGAGATTCTGCTGCTATACCAATTGCAGTTTCCCAATGGTCTTGGAAGACAGACCCATGTGCACTGCAAGTGGTGATAAGTGGTTTCCATATATACAGATAATAGTGTTGGAAGGGACCTTGGAGGTCATCTAGTCCAACCCCCTGCCCAAGCAGGAGACCTTACAATATTTCTGACAAATGGCAGTCCAATCTCTTCTTGAAAGCCTCCAGTGATGAAGTTCCCACAACTTCCGAAGGCAAAGCTGTTCCATTGGTTGGTTGTCCTCACTGTCAGAAAGTTTCTCCTTATTTCCAGGTTGAATCTCTCCTTGATCAGTTTCCATCCATTATTCCTTGTCTGGCCTTCAGGTGCTTTAGACCCCTTCCTCTCTGTGGCAGCCCATCAAATATTGGAACACTCAATATTGTCTCCCCTGGTCCTTCTCTTCATTAGACCAATTCCTGTAACCATTCTTTGTATGTTTTCATGTGAACTACTGTGGCAAAGTCTCCTCGGGTAATGCTTCAACTAGCTCACCAATGGAAGCTGAACAAAGGACTCCCTGCCATGGTCTCTCCCTGAATCAATTGATGGGAGGATCCCAAAATTCTCCCACCAAGAAGACAAGAATCTGACAAGAACCTCAGTGCAGAAACAGTAACTCTATTTTGCTTGGGCTCAATTTTAGCTGCATGTCCCCAGATGCCATGTAATGCATTTTATGATGATGATATGTGATAGGATATATAATACGATACTATTTATATAGCTATAAATTGGTATTGTTAATCATTTATCTTATCGGCTTGAGTATACAGTCTTGAGTACTATAGACAAACTGAGCATCCTCTCAAAAGATGCTGAATCATGTTCAGGGTTGATAGCGTTGCATTTATTTTGAAGGAAGGTTGTCACTCTTCCTTTTCCTCCTGGAAATATGCACAGATGATGCAGTTTCAACTTGGGTTGGCAACTTATATCTTGTACCCCACAAACTTGAACATAAGCTAGAGCACCGGTGCTGAGGGAGGCAAGGGAAGGCATGTGACATTTCATGCATCATTAAATCTTTATCCAAATTATATGAAGGATATAATTCTTCTCATTGGTGCAATGATACCAATGACATACAAGACACTATCACTGGAAACCTTTTGGTAACCGGAGAATGGCATTTCCCAGGCTCTAGAATGTCTGGCCTTGGGAAGCCAAGATTAATGTCTTGCCTTCTGTTTTTAAGTAAATTCATTCTCTGAACCAGCTCAGGGCTGACTCAGCCTTTCATCCTTCTGAGGTTGGTAAAATGAGGACCCAAATTGTGGGAGGGCAATATGCTGACATTGTAAACCGCTTAGGGCCGTAAAGCATTGTGAAGCAGTCTATAGGTCAAAGTGCTATTGCTATGTTCAGGTGGAAATTGAACATTCAGGTAGCCTTATTGTGGGGAAGGCAAATGGCTCAGTGGCTAAGACGCTGAACTTGTCAAAGAGAAAGGTCGGCAGTTCAGCAGTTCGAATCCCTAGTGCCACATAATAGAGTAAGCTCCCGCTACTTGTCCCAGCTTCTGCCAACCTAGCAGTTCGAAAGCATGTAAAAATGCAAGTAGAAAAATAGGAGCCACTTTTGTGGTAAGGTAACAGCGTTCCATGCACCTTCAGCGTTTAGTCACGCCGGCCACATGACCATGGAGACATCTTTGAATAGCGCTGGCTTTTCTGCTTTGTAACAGAGATGAGCACCGCCCTCTAGAGCTGGAAACGACTAGCACGTATGTGCGAGGGGAACTTTTACCTTTAAATGTAAGCGATGCAGGAATTTGTTTCTTATTGTATTATTTGACTTGATGACAAATAATAAGTGATGATGTCTATAATGATGAGGTAAATCAAGTCGAACATTTTTTTTAGTTTTAATTATAATACAATAGATTTATTTCTACTGTAATTTATGTTTTATTATGGGGAGGTTGTGATTTTATAATTTGTGTGCTATTATGGGGAGATAGGCAGGAGTTAAATCTAAAAATAAGTAAATAAAAATTTTGTAAACTTTCTGTCTCCAAATTGAAGTGGTGTTTATAATCTAAAAAGCCTGTTAATGTAAATCAAATTCAAGTTCAAATCAGATAGCTAGTGTGAAAGTCATCTCCCTCCCTCAAATTGTTTACAAGACCTTCCCCCCCCTCCAATTATCTAGTTGTGCGACTCAAAATATTTACTCTAAAAGGACATGTCTTATGTCCTCTCTCCACAGTGTTTGGTTCTTGTCATGTTTGTGGTGCTTGTGGGGCTCGATACTGCGTCAAATTGAGAAATACGTAATCCACCAATAGCATCAAGTAGAAGCATCATCTGTCTCCATCTTTAAAGTTCATTAAAGTGTTAACAGATCTAGGAGATTTCTGAAAAGCAGGCTAGCGTGTCACTTCAGGCAAAGCTCTGCCCCTCTGCAGCAGCTGAGAATGTCAGCCCTGCTCCACCAAGAGACAATCCACCCGTGTTTCCTTGGAGCTAACCTTGCACTAGGTATAAAAAGCCAAGTTGATGTCCATGGGCTCTAAATTCATCTTTTAAAAAGAAATACAGTACATTCTTATAGGGAAGCAAAAGAGCAGTCCTCATCATAAAACTAGCCATTTGTTTATGAATGTATTTGTTTATTCAGTGGTTAGATTTCCATCCCATTTCATTCAGGATCATAAGGTGAGTGTATACAGGGATATCTTCTCCCATTTCTCTATGAGGTAGGGCAGGATGAGAAACATAGAGATGTTAACAAGCCCCAAGAGAGAATTTTCACGGCTAAAAGTGGAGATGAAGTTGAGTTTCCCTGGTGCTATAGGTCAGGGCAGTGGTGGGATTCAAGCATTTTTTACTACCGGTTCTGTGGGCGTGGCTTGGTGGCCATGGCAGGGGAAGGATACTGTAAAATCCCCGTTCCCTCTCCACTCCACTAACCTGCTTTCCAGCTCCGTTCTCCTGGCCTCACCCCCATCTATTCTCTGCCTCCCGAGTCCCAGCTGATTGGCTGGGTCTTCTTTTGTTGCCCTGTGCAGGAGAACAGAGCTGGAAAGCAGGTTAGTGGGGTGGGAAGGGAATGGGGATTTTGCAATAACCTTCCCCTGCCACGCCCACCAAGCCATGCTCATCAAGCCATGCCCACACAACTGGTAGTAAAAACATTTGAATCCCACTACTGAACCAAACATGGCCATTCTGAGCCTTTTCTTGGTCATTGGCCAGTCTCTTGGTTGGATTGGGGACAAATAACATTGTCTGGTTTGGCCCATAGTATCATTAATCTGAAATTCCTAATTCCAGCTGAAAATAAGACATTTGCAAATCCTGCCAGCTGACTAATTTAATAACAAAATATAATGTACATTTAAACAAACTCCTACAGTTAAACAAACTTTCCCGAAACCTTTTCTGGTATAGTTTTACTGTTCTAATCTACATTACAGTTTTTTTGTTAGGACTCTGAGTGATTACAAAAATTTGGAATTGTTTCAACATTTGTAGTATGTTGGTTATGTAAATGTTTTAGTCTTTTGGTATATGAAAGGTACTTTGGTAAAGGGTTTTTCATACGGGAAACATAAAAATACTTTACAAACATACATTTTTGCCTCTTATTTTTTTTAATTCTGAAGTTATACATATTAAGTTGTCTTGAATCAAAGCCAATGTGATATAGTAAACATAGTGGATTTCCAAATTAACCACAACAAAATAATTATGAAGAGAAAGAGACAGAAACAAAACAAATACTCCCATAATCTTCCTTCCTAGCTGAATGTCTATAAAAACAAATCCAGCAATATATTCATTCTGATGATTGAACATATAATAGATTAGTATTTCTGGATTCTGTGAACTTAAGGGAAATGTGGTTGTCTGAATGTTTTGAGGATCAGCAAACAGTTGCTGTTGATTCAGAAGGCCAAAGAACTTACTAATCAGCCTTTGGAAAATGTCTTGAGAACTGCAAGTCGACAAAGATTTCTGAAAAGGATTGGCAGGAAGTTTACTTAATAGAGTAATCGATACAATCAATGGAGAACACTTAAACTATTATGAGTCTATGAAATTTTAATGGAATTCCAAGGGTCATTCTGCACTGCCTCCAACATATTAGTAGGATATGAATACACACTTGCACATGCACACAAATCTACATATATGTTGGTGGGAGTGAGGACAGTTACGTTGTAAGGAAAGGAAGGCATCCTGGAATGACTGATCAGGGGACTGATTTCAGTAGGAGATGGCTATGTTTGAAGGCCACTTTTGAGCAGGCCAAAGTTTTTCTTGAATAAATACTGTCATTGTCATTCAATGAATTTTAGTTATCCCTTGGACATCGTTCAACATTTGGCTAGAACAGTGGTGGGATTCATTTTTTTTACTACCGGTTCTGTGGGTGTAGCTTGGTGGACATGGCATGGCTTGGTGTGGTGTGGCAAGGAAAGAATACTGCAAAATCCCATTCCCTCCCCACCCCACTAACCTGCTTTTCAGTTCCGTTCTCTTGTGCAGGGCAACAAAAGAAGACCTAGCTGATTAGCTGGGACTCGGAAGGCAGAGAATAGATGGGGGCAGGGCCAGTCAGAGGTGGTATTTGCTGGTTCTCCGAATTACTCAAAATTTCCACTACCAGTTCTCCAGAACTAGTCAGAACCTGCTGAATACCACCTGTGGTATCAAACTGGATTTCTTCAAGGGATGGATCCAGAGGTGGTATTAAGCAGGTTCTGACCAGTTCTGGAAAACCAGTAGCGGAAATTTTGAGTAGCTCGGAGAACCGGCAAATGCCACCTCTGACTGGTCCTGTCCCCATCTAATCTCTGCCTTCCAAGTCCCAGCTGATCAGCTGGGACTTCTTTTGTTGCCCTGCACAAGAGAACGGAGCTGAAAAGCAGGTTAGTGGGGTAGGAAGGGAATTGAGATTTTGCAGTATCCTTCCCCTGCCACTCACAGCAAGCCACACCCACAGAACCGGTAGTAAAAAAAAAAAAAGGATCCCACCACTGGCCGGATAAGCATTGTACTTCTCTGCGGGCCAGCCAGGGTGGGGAGATGGGATGGATGCCTCCAGCCAGCCGAAATGGGGCAGGGAGGGGTCGTGTGTGCCCCCCGCACCCTGTTTTCAGCCTGGAAGGCCTCTTATAGTACTCTGCCAGCCAAAATGGGGCAGGAGGGAGCCACACATGCCCCCGTGCCCCATTTTTTACCTGGACGGCCTCCAGCAGCACTTTCCTGGCCAAAATGGGGTGCGGGGACTCATACAGCCCCCACGCCCCATTTTGGCTGGCAGAGTGCTGCAGGAGGCCATCCAGACCAAAAATGGGATGGGGGGGTATGCGTGCCCTCCAAGCCCTGTTTTGGCTGCCAGAGGCACCGCAGGCTAGTCCTTTGCTATTTCCAGGCCTGCCCCACAGGCCAGTTTTAAGCACTGGGTCTGGCCCACGAGCCTTGAGTTTGACACCCCTGAGCTAGAAGGTATAACACATGAAAGTGGATTATATTGATTGCTTTTTAAAATTTCTATCTCACAAATAACTGAAGTAAGATAAGAATCCTAGTATCAAAAAGAAGCCATTTTGGCCAGCCTTCTGACCATTGCAGGAATCCAAATTAAAGTATCTTCCAAAAATGATCATCCACCTTCTACTTAAACATTTCCAGGAGGAAACCTGCCATCCTTCCTGGGAAATTGGTTCTCTTATCAAATTGCTCATATTATTACCAAACTTTCAAAATATGTTATTCCATATCTTGTCCTCTGAAACAAATTATGGTCTTCTTCCATGTAACACTCTATTAACCCATGCTTTCATAAGCTAGGCAGACATATGAGTCAAATAAGCAAGTAAATACTCTTTCCCTGACCCCAGCCATCTTTTCTCAAGGCAAAACATATTGAACCTCTTCGTTTTGACTTCAAAGGACTTCAGTTTCCAGTCCCTAGCCATCCTCAATGCCTTTAATGGGCCATATTTACTTTCCCTGGCCCTTAAATCTGATGTTTAGGGCAGGTCACTATATTTGAAGTGGGGTTTAACCAGTGTACTATACAGTTATTTATTTGATTTGGAAACCAGTGTTACTATTTCTATTGGTTGAACCGAAAAGAATGATTGATCATGTATTGATTTTTCAATCAATTACAATTTAAAATTGATTTCAGAAGTATTATTACTAACCTATATCTCTGCATTTGTTTGCATGTCTTTAAATCAAGGAACATTCAGCTCATTTCCTTAACTTATCAAATATTCTTGAATTTTGTTTCTACTTTCTAAAGCATTAACAGTCTCAACTAGCTTATGTCGTCTACACAGTTGACAAACATTCCATTGCAGATTTCATCCCTTGGTCTGAAAATCTGAGAACAACTATCAATCAGTGCAGGCAATGCAATACCGGAAAGGCCAGGCTAAGGAGCTTTTCATACTTCCTGCTTTTTTATGACAAATGATATGCAGTTGTCACATCTAAGAAAAAAAAGATTATTATTCAAGAAATATTATTCAACTTCACACAGAGAAATGGAAGATGTGTGCACAAACTACTTGAACATTCTATATTTCTTCTTCTTCTTCTTCTTCTTCTTCTTCTTCTTCTTCTTCTTCTTCTTCTTCTTCTTCTTCTTCTTCTTCTTCTTCTTCTTCTTCTTCTTCTTCTTCTTCCTCCTCCTCCTCCTCCTCCTCTAACAATACAGTAAAGATTAGAGATTTTGGCATAAGCTCAAAGTTTTATATTCTTTCTTATACGATAAACTAACTCAATGCACTGCACCTTGTTAATGTTTAATTAATCTTTTCTTAATGTTATATTGAGGACTAATTGTAAAGCTTCAGTAATTCCCTTTATTCACTTATCAACATTACTTCTTGATATTGTGTCTCTGTTGCAAATCAGTAATTCCATAAAAAGGCTTCACCCCTGCTGGTGAGTTCTGTTAAGGCCATGCCCATGTCCATGTTCTAACTAACCCTGTGTAATATTAGCCCAGCATCTGTTTCTCTGCCACAGAATGTCCTCCAGTATTTTTCTGAAGGATAAAATGCCATTTCCTCCTTTTGCCCTTGACTCTGCTCCTCCTTCAAACATATCTTCCGACTCCCTCCCTATTTCAATTTATTTCCTCCTGAGAATACGTCTGACAAGGAAATGGCCATCAGTAGAATATTTTATATAGCAATGTTACATAGTAGTGGAGCAAAGCTGGACCTAAATACAGATGATACTCACTTGAAATTACTACTGCTAATACAACTATTGATTTTGATAGGAGATTTCTTTCTCTTTACTGTAACTTATTTGATCTATATTTTATACTTTGATTTTTTTTAAGGGTAGGAGTTTTTTTTTAAGCTACACATTGCCTAGGGCACTTGGAGATGGAATATGGTTTCAGAATCCAGTACACGAACCTTTGAAATGGCTTTTAGTAAGGACTAATTAATCAGATCAGGATATTATCAATTTGCTGCATCTTTTATATTTTCTTAGGGCCAAAATTCCAACGTCCACCATAAATTCCTCATTAAAAGGCACAATACCTTGGACAAGCGCTAGCTTTTTGTTTTTAAAAAAATTACTGTCTTTTCCAATTTCGTTGGAAGTCTTTACCTCCACTAAATTGCAGTTTCACCTTCCTGCCCCTTAAAATCAGAACTCTTAATCCCTGTTTATAAGCAGTGACAGATTCCAGAGAAAATGAAAAGCAGGCGAGAGTTTTGCATTCTTATCTTGATGGTAACTTAACATGTCACCCAGTCCTTTTAGCACCAGAGACATCACTCTGGCTTCATAATCCCCTCAGAAAATTCTTCTTGACAAATATAGACAAGTGACATCATGATAAGTGTGTGTGTGTGTGTGTGTGTGTGTGTGTGTGAGAGAGAGAGAGAGAGAGAGAGAGAGACTGGGGGGGGGATGGGGGCAAGGGAAAGAATATATTTCCCTAAAGAACTATTTATAAACCTTAGTAGGACATACTATCACCAAAATAATTATTTTTCCATCAGTTGACCTACTTCTTTGTTTATCCACAAAACGAGGGCTGCCTTGTCTTTCTTTTTTTCTCCTCCTGGTGTCTGTTGCTCATGTGGGAGCCAATTATGATAAGGGAGGTATCTGCAGACAGCTGCCTTAATGGACACCGGACAGCCAGCATGGATAGCATTGCTGAGCTATGTAGTCACTGCCAATGGAATGAAGCTCTTGTATTTCATACTGATTCAGATATTTGGGGCCGTTACACTGCAGGACTTTTCCTCTTCCCCTCACCCTCCCTCAACCCACACCCCCCCTTCCAATTCCTATCCTCGACACTAGATCTGTCTAGTTAATATGCCTGGAATGTGAAAACACCTATTGCTGAACTGTTTGGATTCCCAGGTTGGAAGATTATCTCACGCAGAAGAAGTTTTTGCAAAGATATATAAACTAACAGAGCTTGGCGTGTCTCAGTCAAGTTGCCTTGGAGGGTAAAGGCATCTTTCTTGAGAGGAATACTCCACTGTACCATCTGCTTTTGATCAACCAACAGCCATGATGATGATGCTACTGGTAGAAGATCTGGTAAGTATCAAACTACCTTGGGTGATAATTTTTGTTAAAGGTGGACATCACTTCCAATTCAATAGCATGTGGGGTGAACATCATGACAAAGGAATAGTTATCTCTAAGACCAAATTGCTTCTTTTGATTGAAAGTGGTACCTAAGGGAATGAAAATGTCCTTGGGGAATGGGTGTGGTCCTTTTAAGCAAACAGAACAAAGAGAGAAAATTTGAATTTTGAATTTTGTTTCACAGATGAATATGGCTTTAGCTGAGCTGATGTCCCATCGTTTTTATCGCTAGCAACTTTTGTGACAATAATGACATTCTCCTATGTTTAAAGATGATGATGATGATGATGAATGAAATGATGATGTGTGTAAAATTCTGAAAGCCAATAGAGAAAGGGTTATTGATTGCTGAAATTGTTTCTGAAAAAATGATCTATCTTTCATATAAGTACATGTTATATATTTAATAATAGTCGTTTATGTAGCAATATACTGTACTGTAGTTTAGCTTGCAAACTACTTTTTTTTAAAGCTTGGTCTCATTTAAGTGTCAACAAAATTTATTGTATGCCATCTTTTGCCATGTTGAGACTTTCAAGATAGTTCACAAGAAAATACAACAAAGTCAGTAGGAGTGTGATGGGTTCACAGTTATTAGAACATCCCTTGTGATTCAAAGTATTCTCAGCTACGCTTATACTATGCCAGGCACACAAGCCTGGCTCCAACTCCCATTCCAGACAACATAATAAAGAATTAAAACAGGACTTAAATGACCTAGCTTTAATAGGCCTCTAGTCACCTCTGCTGTTTATGACAGTGTTATTAATGGCAGCAAAATGACAGTGAAGGAATGGAAAGAAAATAGAAGTGTTTCTAAAATAGTTGCTTATCTCAAACACTTTAGCTGTAATTATAGCACAACATTTTTATACTGGCAAATAAGCAAACCCTTCAGCTTCTACCACTCTGAGCTTAATTTGTCATCAAATATGGGAATGACAATCTGGATTGTTGTTTATTCGGTCTAGAAAATAAAAAGTGAAAGTACATGGGTAAGCCTTGTGTAATTTCCTGAATGTATTCTTATTGAATTTAATTGGATGGACCGTAGTGGGTCTTTTTCATGGACTACCATGGTTTGATCAGAAAGAGATTTTATGAAATTTCTTTCATAAAATATGGATTTCAATGCATATATAGTTTGTTAGCAACTCGCAAATAAAGCTGGTGTGAACGAACTTAAGGTCAACACGGCAAATTTTGTGTAACCCAGGATATTTTTCTATTTCTCAATAGCAGTACCAAGTCTCTTTAAGCTTTTTCTAAGCCAGAAAGGATTTCAAAAAGCAGATGGCATAGGAGTCTGTCAGTCTATAGGGAGGAACAAGGGAGTAGGGTTTTTTTTTTTTAATGCCCTATTGCATTCTTGGATGGATTGTCCACCATTTCTCTTCATCCAGCTAAACATAGTTGTGACTAAAACCCACTGGAAGCATTGGAATTTATAAAAGTCACACTGAGTTGTTTCAGTGATTCAGTGATCTGTGGCAACCTCTAACTTCAGCTGCTCCATACTATGAACTGTTGAAGACTTGATTTTAAATTTAATTGAATGTATTAGGGGCACGCATCCTTCAGTGTAAGAGATTCTGTATCTGAGCTCACTAGCATCCAAATCTTTCAACGTATTGCCATCCCTCTACATGTTCAATCTAATTCAAGCTCATTCCCTTTTCTGACTGTTCGTTCTGAGGCCAGTGCTTAGTTAGAAGTGGCTAGTAATCAGATCATTGGGGCAACAATTGCTTGGTTGCAGGCAACTACAGGTAGTCCTCAACTTACAACACTTTGTTCAGTGACTTGTTTGAAGTTACAACAGGGCTGAAAAAAAGTGACTTATGATCTTATTCACACACACTTATTCAACTGTTTTTTTCCTCTAGTAATTACAGTTGCTGGAGGTGACACGGGGAACAAATAAGGGAAATACTCATCATTCCTTCTTTATATTATACATTTGTCAATATTGGTAAAGATTAGTAAAAATTCATCTTACAATACAGGTACTTCCTGACTTACAACAGTTCATCTAGTGACCATCTGAAGTTACAATGGCACTGAAAAAAGGGACTTATCACAGTTTTTCACATTTATGACCATTGCAGTATTCCCCATGTCACGTGATCAAAATTCAGACACTTGCCAGCTGGCTCATATTTATGACAGCCGCAGTGTCCTGGAATCACGTGATCTCCTTTTGCAGCTTTCTTTCAAGCAAAGTCCATGGGGAGGCCGGATTCACTTACTTAGCCCCTGCAGTGATTTACTTAACAACTGTGGCATGAAAGGTTGTAAAATGGGGCAAAACTCAACAAACATCTCACTTGGCAACAGAAACGTTGGGCTCAACTCTGTTCATAAGACAAGGACAACCTGTAGTATTCCTGGTATTGGTTGATGACCAGCTGCTCACAGCTAAGCAATTGTATGGCTAATTCATATTCATATATAAAACTCTTCCCTGACATCCTTCAGTGCTTCTGGGCTTTTGTTGTCTCAGGTCACACGGCTGCTCTGATGGCAAAAGTCCTAATGTGAGTGTCAGATGTTGCAACTCAATACATGCACGGTCCACAGTAGCAATCAGTCTACGGTTTCCTTAGTCAGTCTAGTGTCCTTTCTCCAGCCCTTTCCTTTGTGGGTGAGGGAGAACTACAGGGTGGATTTCTTCGGGTCTTCTCTATTTCACTATATCCATTGACTTTGTCTCTCAGATTGCTGCAAAACTTAACAGTTTTTGTCAAACCACTTAGCCTCTTGATAACTATTTTGTCCTACCTCTCAACAGAACTGAGCTCGCTCTTCTTAAGGAATAATGATAGTCCCCTTGCTTTCTTTTCTTCTTTTCACTCTGGCTCTTTCCAAGCCTCAATATCACCTACTTTTCCTTCAGGTTTTTCTTTTGGGATTTTCAGTCATCCAGGTCATGGTTGTCTGAAAGGTGCTTTTTTCAAGAGGCAAGTGGACTTTCGGTTTTTCTTTGAAGGCATTTCGCTTCTCATCCAAGAAGCTTCTTCAGGTTCCCACCATCCAGTCAGGGTACTTAGCCCCTGCAGTAATTCACTTAACAACTGTGGCATGAAGAAGCTTCTTGGATCAGAAGTGAAACTCCTTCAAAGAAAAACCACAATGGCTTAATTGCAAACATACTGTTGCTCTCTGCAATACTGTACAGCTCATGGTTTCTTATCAGTTCACTTACCATTTTCCTCAAGTCTCTGTCTGTCATGATGACCTTGGGACATTGATTTTTTATTTTTGTTGTCATCAACAAGTTCTTTCTGCGACAATCTGGTTTGTTTTTTGGTCTTGGTTTGTCAGGGACAACCTTTTGGAACTCTAATCTTAAGGCACATGTTTTCTTTGATAGATGACAGGCAAAAAGACAGAAGGTAGAGAAACAGGGGATTTCCTTCCGGAGGACTTCAAAGATGGAGAATATGAAGCTACAGTAAGATTAGAGAAACAAGAAGACCTGAAGACGGTCATTGATCCCTCAGTAACACAGCGCACTCTGACTTACCAAGAAGAGAAGGAGCTGCAAGCTGAGGTAAAATAAGGAGTTTTTAATGTATCTTCTGGGAATATGTCACCAATGTTTTGATTTACTGTTGTTCTCTACTATGGTTGTATTTGAACAAGCCTGCATAGTCTGGTAGGACTACAAGGCTGAGGATCAGGAAAAAACTGTTCAGTCAAGCCTAATTATAATGAGAAAAGCAGGAAGTTGAGACTTGAAAGAAATTAAAAGGATGAGATATTAAGAATCTGGGGAGTGCCTAATCTTTGCACCCATGATGTAACATAATTTCTCTTTCAAGGAAATTCTAGCTGGTGGACAAAGGTGAGGAAATTTTATTTTGAAAATCTGGACAATGTTTGATACTCATGGAGCATTAGACAAGACTGGCCATAGAATCTACACGATACTGGTTCATATGAGTATCATTCAAACACATTTCTCAGATGATATAGATGTCATCTGTTTTCTCATCTACTTACCTTTAAAAAGGAATATCAGATTAGAAAACTCAAATGCTTGTAGTTCTGCTCTTGGCATACAGCAAATGACTGTCCGGTTATCTTTAGACAAAACAAACAAACAAACCAAGTCACAGTAGGGCAATCTTCCTCAAACTGGCTTCTTCTAGACATGTTGGGTCAAAAGATTCCAGAAGTCTCAAGAGAATGGAGCTCAAGAAGTCTACGTCCCCACACATCTGCAGGATGGTGAGGTAGAGAGAACCTAGAGCTCTTAGTAGCAGATCATCACGCTAGAACTTAAACAGAAAAATTTGTTGGGGAAAAAAACCTATCCCACTGATATTGCTGTTGATTTAATATTAATGACCATAATGGGAATCATAATCAATAATGTTTGAACCCATGGGAAAGGGTCTGATATGCCCCCCTGGTTAGATCCAAAAGCGTCATTAGAAGTGAAAAACTGATCAGGATTTTTGTACAGATTATTCTACTGTCCCTCTGAGAATGTGCAAGAATCACACATGCAGCTTTCGTGTTTAGTTATTTATCTTATGAAATCAATTTACATAGACACCCAATTAACATGCAACATAGGATGGCACATACAATCAAAAACAACAAATAGCAACTCAAAAAGGACATTAAAAGATAGTAAAACTTCTTTGTGTTAGAGGTCCAGTAATTTTAAACAGCCCTGAACAGTTGGAACCAAATTAAATGGACACAACATCTTCTGACCTCATTTCTGACTAATGTGCTGGAGTAGATCTCCAGATCCTTCTAAAAGGCAGGAAGAGTGGGAGCCCTGTAAATCTCAGGGGGAATGCTCTTCCTTAGGGCAGGCTTGGCAATCAAGTAGGCTTTTAGGTGCTGCTAGATGTGGATCTATGACAATTCGCTGTGACCAACTCACCAGGCCAACCTTACCATGGTCAACTTGCTGCAGCCAACTTGTTATGAGACATCTCGCCATGCCCAACTCACTGCTGGACAAGAGTTACACTAATATCAAAGAAATGGTGGAATAGAATCATTAAAGAATGAATGCCAAAGAAGGTGCAAAACAAAATGTGAATGGAAAAAGTTAAAATAGTGTTTATTTATTTTAAATAATTAAGTTGGATGGTGAAATTGTCCCCTGGCATGTTGTCCCGCTGTGAGTTGGCCATGGCGAGTTATCCCGTGGTGTGGTGAATTGGCTGCTGCAAGATGGCTGTGGTGCGTTGGCTGTGATGAGTTGGCCGCAATGAGTTGGCTGCAGTGAGTTGTTCCATTCTAGTTAGATGACACTGTTTAGATGAGAAGACCCAGAGCAGATTTCCTCAAGTAGGCAAACTTTTTCAGAAACAGGTTATCCTTGAAGTAACCGGGCCTTGTGCCATGAAGGACTTTATGTGTCACATTACATATTAATAGTGACAGCAGAACAAATTGAGAAATGTATTGGTTCAGCCAAATGAGCTAGACATTTGCTAGAACATGCTCCTGAAATTTTCCTGCTAGTCCTTCAAAGGTAAGATCTGCGGATGAGTAAGTGGCAACAATCTGTTACATGATGCATTTATGAGTTACTTGAGAACCATTTAGGAGTATGTTGCCTCTGCCTTAAATACGAGCTGACACATCTTTCTTACAAGGTAGCAGCTCAAGTGACTTTTCACAAGGTGTTAATGAGTGTGACATCAAGTGACAACCTATTCCACAATGTATAATAGTTATTGCACAATAACCCCTTTGCATCTTGTCTTTTGGAAGTGATTCTTGATCAACTAATTTCAAAATGCATCTTTACCAGAATATATCTTTCTCTCTCTCTCTCTCTCTCTCCCTCCCTCTCCCTCTCCCTCTCCCTCTCCCTCTCTTCTCTCTTCTCTCTCTCTCTCTTCATGGCAACACGGACAAGTCCATGGACAAGTCCATGCAATTTTCTCAGCAGCCTTTTCAGAATTGCTTTCTTCTGAGAGAGAAGGACTGCTCAGCTGGCTTTGTGCCTAAAGCAGGATTAGTCCACACCAGTCTCTCTCGCCTTATAGCCTAACATCTTTAACCAATAAATCATACTGACTCTCCACTCTCCTTTTAGATTCCCTCAAATCTTATCACAACCTTTTATACAGTGAGTTTACCCCTGCAATCAAGCATTCAAAACCTCCTAATGTATTTAGTGATACAATTATTAGCAGTACGGACAGTTGGCACTATTCAAAATTACAAATATAATTATTATACAATACCGCTTGTCCAACATTTTCTTTACTGAGATCTCAGGAAGAAAGGGACTTGCAGAAACAATGCCCATAGCTGTTTTCTACTTCTCAAGGCTATTTTCTCTGCACGCCCACTGATAACTTTGAAAATCTACACTGAGGGGTCCTTGGTGCTCTCTAAGCTTGCTTGTTTTCTTGCAGATGTTTCATTACCCTAACTAGGTAACATCATCAGTGCTACCGGTAGTAAGGAGTGCTGTTTGCTGTCAGTTAACTTGCCTGTCTATGTGGGTGGAGGCGGTCTTAGAGATTCTTTGGTTGGGCTGTTTACTGATGGCTCTTTGGCAGTTTCTTGTTGAAATATTTTTTTATTATTTAATATCATACATTTCTTTTCTATGTTGAGCAGTGTCCTCTCTAGATGCCCAAGATGTTTACATACAAACATCATCATCTTCATTATGATCATATATAAACAAATATGCAGTAATATATAAACAAATATGATAACATCAATCATATTATAAACTATATTATCTTCCATTATATAACTGTCAGAAATATCCACTCATCTATTTTTCTTTCTCTTATAAACCATATTTCACATAGTTCCACTCCTCTAACCTCAATATCTGTCATTTAACCATTTACAGAATAGTCCCCATGTTATGAAGTAGTCTTTGGCAGTTTCTTGATTGGGACATTGTTTACTTGATTGTTGGTCTGATGTTAACCTTGGAGTTAATCTATGCTGATCCCATGCTGATTACTGATGGAGAGATGCTGGAGTCTTTTTTTTTTTTTGGTTCTCTTTTTGGGATGGTTGATTGTCTCTTTTGCATAGTCTAGAGATGTTGTTAATGTCTGTGTGTTTATTGATGGCTGATTTGTCAGGGTGCCAGGCTTCTGTTCTCCTGCACATCAGCAGGACAGCTTAGCACATGACTACTGAGCTTAAGAAACAAATAAAAAACTCAGTAACATCACCTGTCAAGACACTATTAAAACTTAGGCAATCATGGGATTCCTTTAGAGAAGGGGGTCTCCAAAATTGCTGGCTGGAGAATTCTGGGAGTTGAAATCCACAAGTCTTAAAGTTGCCAAGTTTGGAGACCTCTGCTTTAGAGAAATGTGCTCATTGAACACTATGAGACTCAACTGCTATACACACTGCCCTGAAGCATCGGTGAGGTGTGGGAGAGATAGGGACAGTAAAAAGCTACAGATCTGGGGATGAAGATTTTCCTCTTTTTAGCATGGTTGGTAATGCTTGAGATTCCTTGAGAATCACATGTTAATACTATATTTCAATGGTGGAATTCAAAAGATTTTACTACTCGTTCTGTGGCCGTGGCTTGGTGGCTTGATAGGTGTGGCTGGTGGGTGTGGCAGGGGAAGGATACTGCAAAATCCCCATTCCCTCCCCACCCTACTAACCTGCTTTCCAGCTCCGTTCTCCTGTGCAGGGCAACCAAAGAAGACCCAGCCAATCAGCTGGGACTCGGGAGGCAGAGAATAGATGGGGGCAGGACCAGTCAGAGGTTGTATTTGCCGGTTCTCTGAAGGCCTCAAACTTTCCACTACAGGTTCTCCAGAACTAGTCAGAACCTGCTGAATACCCACTTCTGCTATATTTATTTCGGGACAGTCACATACAAACCATCTTACTGTCCTGTTCATTCCTTTTGTCCAGCTCAAGAAAAAGAAACTAGAGGCAAGAACCAAGCTTGACAATTTGGAAGACCTTGAAAAAATCATCACTCTTAAGAAAAGGAAAAAAGTGAAGAAGGTCAAGGCTCCAGTGGAGAAGGAACCCAAGGAGGAAGTTATAGTACGTTCAAGCGACAAAGTATTTTAATTTCTTTCTGTTCTGCATTTACTGGCATCTCCCAATAATGACGGGCTCTTTCTTGTCTATATCAGACAGGACCTGTGGATGTTCCCACGTTTTTAAAAGCTGCCTTGGAGAACAAAATGCCAGTGATCGAAAAGTATTTAGCAGACAAAGGAGACCCAGATGCTTGTGATGAGGTACGTTGGCTTTGACTGGTTTCTGTACTATATGTTTGATCCTAATTGAACAGTTCCCCCCCCCCACACCCCTTAAAGGATACTAGAAGCTGTAGCTTAATGAATTGTTGCCTTTGAAACATCCTAAGCTTTCTACACCCAGTTTCCAGGTTTTTCTGGGAGGAGAGGCAACAACTTTCAAAATAGTTTTAGAGTGTCGTTTTCTTAGAGTGTAATCCAATCTTTCTTCCACCAACACTATGGAAAAACAAAAGTCTGACTTAAGCGTTACACACCCAGTAGCAGTTCAGCAGTTCCACACCCATCTGCACTATTCAGGTGACCCTGAGGGCCCAGATAAACCTTCAATTAGCCTCAGAAAAAGTGCCAACGACCAGATGACTGAAAATCTTTCCATTCCTCACCATTCAGTCAGAATCGAAGAAGCTTCTTAGATGAGAAGTGAAACGCCTTCAAGGAAAAACAAAGAAAGTCCAGCTGCCTCTTGAAAAAGCACCTTAGCAATTATCTCCATAGACAGTTACATCCAATACTTAATATTTTTTCTTTCCTTTCTCTCTCCCCCCTTCCCCTCCCTCACCTCACCCTCTCCCTCTCTCTCATCCCCTTCCCCTGTTGATGATTATATGGGCCAAATCTTTCCACATCTTCCAATGTTGTATTTTGTGATGACCCCGGGTGGGATACAAACCAAACACAGTCACAGAAAACAGGTGAAGCCCCTTTTATTCCTTCACTTGCTTCCAAGCTCCAAATATCTTTGACAGAAGACAAAAAAACTCCCACACAATTACATGAAGAAGGAAAAAAGCCACACAAACCAGGCAAGATAAGAGCTGGAGGATGTCCACAGATAACACACACTGGGAAGGACACCAAACTCAGAGAGGAACTATAAACTAGAGATGTTTACACGATTTGTTTCCAGCATTTGCCAGCACGCAGGTCCAAACTCTTATTCAGTGGTCACAGCTGCAGCCCATGAAGAGGATCAAGGCCCTCTCCTCCCGAGGAGACCACGTCTCTCCCTTATCCTCTCCTCCCTGCGGGCCTTAGGATGGAGAGGGGATGGGCCTGGGTCCTCCTCTGAATGCTCAGCTGGCCTCTGCCCTTCCCTAGCCTCCTCCACAACCTCTGGAGCCACACTTCCACTCCCTGTGGCTGTTCCTCCTCTCCCTCAGAGTCAGTCTCCACCAAGAGCATGACATATTTCTTCTTTGAGTTGTTCTATGCTCTGGCTGGTGTCTTACATATACACAATCTAGATGGCAATACTTAATTAATATCAGGCTGATCCATAGAGCTAAACAATATTACTTCTGCTAGTACTTATATGACCACCGGGAAATCTGAGGGCTATAGATTAGAAAAATCACCAGGAGAAAGAGGGAGGGAGAAATAATGCTTTAAAAGTTAAAGAAAGGCAGTTGTTTATTATTGATTGTGCTATTTGTCTTCCAATTGACAGTACAGGCGTACAGCCTTGCACAGGGCATGCTCACAAGGACATCTGGAAATTGTGGAAAAGTTAGTAGCAGCTGGGGCTCAACTTGAATTCCAAGATATGGTAAGCAGAAACTGTGTGCACTTAGCCTTGTTCTTCACAAGCATGCAAAACATCTGAAAGAATTATGAGAAAGAGAAGGCATTTGCCTATCCATTATCAATTTAATAGGAGTATGCTAACACAAGGGAAGAGACAGAATTAACACATCCACCTCATATCATACCTGCCTGGTCTCCTTGTGTCATACGGTGGTGGTGGAGGAGGTGTCTTTAAAATTAACTTGACTATGAATGAAGCCACACCAGGAATCTGCTTCATTCATATTCTCCATCACATCAAGCAAACTTTTGATGTAGACAACAAGCCCTCCTCTCAGGTTGACTTCCCAGTTGACATGAAGAAGTGAGCAGGATAATAGGGGCGTGAGTTGTTTGGAGTGGGGCCAGCAGATAAGGCTTCACTCCCTGTTATTCCTGTTAGCCATGCATGCCTCTGGTCAGATGTAATTGCTGAAGGAGACTGTTGTTTACTGCACTGTACAATTCATAAAAGGGACTTCATGATAAGTTGCCTTCTAAGGGTATGCTTCTGCTCCAATGATACACACATGACTTTCTCAGCCTCCGTGCCAAGTTATGTTCTTCTGGTCAAGTGGCAGGGCTTTCTGTCGTACTGCCTATGTGACTAAATTAATCCAAGAGGAGTTGAACGAAGAGGAGTGAGCACCGAAGGCGGGCTGCAGCTTTAATAATAAAATGTATATTTTATATAGAGAACTAGATGGAGAAAGGCATTTGGTTTTATCACTAGGACCTACAACAGATGGTCCTCAACTTAGAATAGTTCGCTTAGTGACCGTTTGAAGGGAGTGACAAGGTGGCTTGTTATTATTTTTTACACTTATGACCATTGCAGGATCCCTTTTGGTCAAATGATTTACATTCGGATGTTTGACAATGGACTCACACTTATGACGGTTGCAGTGTACCTGGGGTCATGTGATCATCTTTTGCAACTTTCTGACCAGTCAGAGGGGAAGCCAGATTCACTTAACAACCGGGTTACTAATTTAACAACAGCTGTGATTCACTTAACAGGAAAATGCAGTGAGAAGAATCATAAAAACAGGGCAAAATTTAACACTTCACAAATTTCTTACACGGCAACATAACTTTTGGGCTCAATTGTGGTCATAAATTGAGGACTACCTGCAGCTATTGGTCAAAACAGGAGAGAGTAACCTGGAATAAATCTGTGCTTATGTTCCTAAATGAATACAACTTAATCAAGTCTTGATCACTAGGAATTATTGTTTATATTCAGAAACCACCATGATCCGAGATCATCTCCTTTGTCTTAACTTGCTGGCTTGTACCCAGAAAAATCTGGATCTTTTATTGAAAGATCTTTCAGCTTTAGTTCATTTAGTCTAGAAACCTGAAAAGTTTTTCCAATCAAAAGGACCAGCCAAGAACCTACATACTTTAAAAGCAGGTCTATGCTTTCATTATTCCTACCTTATTGTAATCTCCTGGTCTGTTGTTTTGTTTCTTCTGATGTAGCTCGAATCAACGGCTATTCATTGGACGTGTCGAGGTGGAAATGTAGAAGTCCTGAAATTCCTCTTAAACAAAGGGATAAACCGAAATGCCAAAGACAAGGTATTTTATGATAATTGTACCCAAAATTTGAATTACGGAAGATGTGAATCTGGAACCTGCTTGCCTGAAATTCTTTTCTCCATCCATGTTTATTGTCTACAGTTATGCATTTTTGAACTTTTTTCCCCCTTTCCATTAGTTGCTCAGCAGTCCTTTGCATGTGGCAGTGAGGACAGGCCAGTATGAATGTGGAGAACATCTCATTGCATGTGAAGCAGATCTGAATGCCAAAGACAGAGTAAGTATATCATCTCCTTCCTTGGGAACGGATAGAGTAGGTGGGGTGAGAATGCCCATCAGAAGGCAATATTGAACACCTGGTGCAATGGCAGCTTTTTGTGCTTGTAAAAGTGGACCAAAATGACTCAAATAGAGAGGAAGAGAGGCTTCTCGTGCTACTGAATAGCGTCCCCTGAGTACCATAAATAAAGGTGACCATCAACCAGACAGAACCACTTTCTGTATTTTATGCCAAGGCTGTGCATTGTTAGTACAGGTAAACTTACAACCATAACTTAGGCCAGAATTGCGATTGTAAGTCATTGTGATTGTAAAGCAGTGGACCTACTATCATGTCACTAAATCTGTTGAATGTCTGAAAGTGAAGATTTTTGCCCATATCTCTGTCTGCAGCCTGACCCAAGCTCAAGCCTATATCACCCCACAACACCCATAATAGTACAGGAACTAAGCTTATGAACCAACTTGTTTTTCAGACTTAGAAAACATTCCCTTCGCTCTTTGTCTAGATTACACGCCATTAGTGAATAACTCATAATTTATGAAGCTGATATTAGTTTACACTGAGCATTTAGCATAGTGAGGCAGGCTAAGTAAATGATGCATATCTATATCTGCATACTTGTTCCCTCCCTAGAGGAATTCTAGATACTTAGGGAATGCCAGTGTTCTTTTCTATCAGGATAGCAACAGTGTTTAGGATGCCTTCTATCCAGACATTCCAACTCAGTGCCAGGATTTCATAACCCTCTTAAAAAAAAAAACTTAGAATAACAGAGTGGGAAGGGACCTTGTAGGTGATCTGGTCCAATTCCCTGCTCAAGCAAACTGTCAAACTCCAGCCCGTGGACCAGATGTGTCACATGCTGGCCACACCCATGCCCGGTTTAGCGAAGGGTGAAAAAATCATGGTACATCATGTGATGACATAAGTTTGACGCCCCTGCCCAAGACAAGTGGCTATCCAGTCTCTTCTTGAAAGCCTCCAATGATGAAGCACCCACAACTTCTGAAGGCAAGCTCTTCCATTGGTGGACTGTTCTCAGTGTCAGAACATTTCTTCTTATTTCTAGGTCGAATCTCTCCCTGGTCAGTTTCCACCCATTGTTCCTTATCTGGCCTTCAGGTCCTTTGGAAAATAGGGTGTCCCTCTCTTCTCTGTGATGGCCCCCCAAATATTGCAACACTGCTATCATGTCACCCCTGGTCCTTCTCTTCACTTAGACAAGATAACAGATTTTGCTTGCAACATGTTAATATCCTCTGTTGAGCATTGTCAATATTGTGCATGACAGTCAGCTTCCAAGACTGTCTTAATCCATTTTTCTTCCTTCTTCTAGGAAGGTGATGCTCCAATGCATGATGCAGTGAGATTAAATCGATATAAAATGATTCGACTCCTGATTCTCTATGGGGCTAACCTGAATGTAAAGAACATTGTAAGTTACTCCATTTGTAGTCCCTCTCCCACTGTTGTGAAACTGAAGTCATGTAGAAGGGCTGAGTTGAAATCAGACAATATAGATGCCTGGAAATCAAGCTTATAGTAACTGTGATTCCGTTTAGTCTTATGGATTTTACTGCATCTATTTTAAATATGAAGGATCAAGCCCACAAATTGCAAATTATACTCCTTACTAACAAACTGCAAGGGGACACGGTGGCTCAGGGGGTAAGCTTGTTGAGCAGAAAGGTTGGCAGTTCAGCGGTTTGAATCCCTAGCTCTGTGTAACGGAGTGAGCTCCTGTTACTTGTCCCAACTTCTGCCAACCTAGCAGTTTGAAAGCATGTAAAAAATGCAGGTAGGAAAATAGGGACCCCTTTGGTGGGAAGGGAACAGCGTTCCGTGTGCTTTCGGCATTTAGTCATGCCAGCCACATGATCACGAAGATGTCTTCAGACAGTGCTTGCTTTCGGTTTTGTAATGGAGATGAGCACCGCTCCCTAGAGCCGGAAACAGCTAGCACGTATGTGTGAGGTAGAGGTGGCATTCAGCAGGTTCTGACCAGTTCTGGAGAACCGGTAGTGGATATTTTGAGTAGTTCGGAGAACCGGGAAATACCGCCTCTGACTGGAGAGTTTACAGTATCCTTCCCCTGCCACGCCCACAAAGCCACGTTAGTAAAAATAATTTGAATCCCACAACTGGTGTGAGGGGAACCTTTACCAAACTGCAAAATGAATTTATTACAAGACTTCTCCATCCCCCCCTCCACCAAAAAAACCCCATATTTCTACTGTTTTGAAATATATTTTTCGGTTGATTCCCCCCCCCCAAAATGATTCTAATGTTATATTCTGAAAAGACAGAACTTAAAATGGGCTACTTTAAAGATGGAATTCAGTTAGTCCTCGATGTACGACCACAATTGAGCCCAAAATTTCTGTTGCTAAGTGAGACAGTTGTTAAGTGAGTTTTGCCCCATTTTACGACTTTTCTGGCCACAGTTGTTAAATGAAATTAAGCTGTGAAATTAATAACACAGTTGTTAAGCGAACCCGGCTTCCCCATAGACTTTACTTGTCCGTAAGTCTCGAAAGATGATCACATGACCCCGGGACACTGCAACCGTCATAAGTATGAGCCAGTTGCCAAGCATCTGAAATTTTGATCATGTGACTATGGGGGTGCTACAATGGTCATGAGTGTGAAAAACGCTCATAAGTCACTTTTTTCAATGCTGTTGTAACTTTGGTTACTGAAGTCGGGGACTACCTGTATTTTTTGGAGGGAAGCCTTGGATAGGTTGTTACAAGGGCATGATGGCACGATTTGGGAAAGCCATGCCAGATCTGGGCTGCAAAGAGCCCCCCCCTTGCCTAACCCTTATGAAGCTATTTGGCTTCGAGGCTGAAAAGGCTTCCGAAGGGATGTGGACGTTTGCCTCTTCTGTTGGCACCTCCCAAAAAGAGCAGCCCTCTTCATGGTTCATTCCCTGGAGAAACATATTTGAAGAACCCAAAGGTGCTTTTTCTGGAAGCAACTGGATTTTCCTGAAGACATTTCACTTCTCATCCAGGAAGCTTCTTCAGCTCTGACAGGAAAGTGGGGAATGGAAAGATTCAGGGGTTGGGCTTCAAGACTTTTAGCAAAGGGTTCTCTGCCTGGATGCTGGGTGGGTGTGGCCATGGTGGGCGTGGCCTAGACGGCCTCCTGCACCACTGTGGAGGGTGTTTTTCCCCTCCCCGGGCTCCAGAGGCTTTCGTTAAGCCTACAGTAGGGTGAAAACGGCCTCTCTGGGCTCCGGAGGCTCTCTGGAAGCCGGAAATGGGCCCATTTCCGGCCTTCCTGAACTTCCAGGAGGCCCTTTTTCACCCTTTCTGAGCCTCCGTGCGCACCCTACTCCTACCTGCATCCCAAACTGGGGACTCCTGGGAGGGTAAGGATGGGCAGGGCCAGCCAGGAGTGGGATTTGGGATTCTCCAAACTGCACAGGAGGCTCTCCTGAACCCCTGTGAACCCCCAGAAGCCTATCCCTGAAAGGATTTATATTCCTTGGATCCTTTGGGGTCCTTGAAACACTTTGAGTTAGTATCTGTGTCCTCAGAGTCACCCGAGTAGTGCTCCTAGTTCCTGTAGTCTTCAATTTTTTCCCCCTTTGGAAATCCATTCCTACTCCCACACCATTGAAAGGGTGTCCATCCCAAATTGTATAGCTAAAAAAAAACAACACCTTTGGGATAACCGTGACCTGGACGACTGAGAATCTCTATAGAATATTTGGAGAAGCACAGATAGGTTGCAATAGGCTCACCATACTAGACTCCTGCCATCTCTTCAGATGTGTATTTTCCTGGGGAATTCACTACCATAAAAACTTTAAAAATGGCCAGACTTCCTTAAGGAGGTGCCCATAGCTGCAGCATGCAGATCCATGTCTTTTCTAAAGTACTTTCTCATTCCACCTCCTTCATAAACAGGGACTTTTGCACTATTTACTTATTGATTGGCTTTCATTTGGGCTACCGATTATGTACAGAATATACAACCCAAAGCAGAACTTTGGATCTTTAAACTCATTTATAAACCTAGAAACATCTCATAGAAATTGATCCTAAAACTAATTGGAACCACTGCGGGAAGACTTCCTGTTTAATTTCTTATATACCTTTGTTGATGATGCCACTTTTCGGATACATGTTGGTAGAATTGATTGAGTTATTTTGGGGGACTTCAAAGAGAGCCAGGGTAAAATAAAACAAGTAAAAAAAGTCCCGTTCTTCCACATTTCAGTGGCTCTCTCAGTGGTGGGATTCAATTTTTTTTACTACCGGTTCTGTGGGCGTGGCTGGTTGGTGTGGCATGGTTTGGTGGGTGTGGCAAGGGAAGTTTACTGCAAAATCCCATTCCCTCCCCACCCCACTAACCTGCTTTCCAGCTCTGTTCTCCTGTGCAGGGCAACAAAAGAAGACCCAGCCGATCAGCTGGGACTCGGGAGGCAGAGAATAGATGGGGGTGGGGCTAGTCAGAGGTGGTATTTGCCGGTTCTCCAAACTACTCAAACTTTCCACTACTGGTTCTCCAGAACTGGTCAGAACCTGCTGAATGCCACCTCTGGTCTCTCTGCCTTTCTATATTTGATCATTTATGCAAGTGGGTCTGGCTCTTTGGGGCAAATATAGGTCGCTGAGCAAAATAGTTTTTAAAAAATATCAAGTAGGAGGGTTTATGAGAAAACAATGAGAGATTTTTTTTGTTGGATACCACTGGTAGGATTTGGGTTGGCCATTTGGACCAGAAGATATCCTTTTGTGGTATTTTGGTTAGGCCTAATAAAGATACTATATTTATTGTGTATTTTTTGGGTGAAGTACGTGTGATAGAAGGAATAAGAATTTATGGCAAGGCTACAACACATACTACTATATATGCGGGAAGCACATACTTTGTTCATTGTTGAATTCCATATTAGCATGAATTCTAAAAACACCTATCTTCTTGCACATGTTTATTCAAATAATGTGACCAGACATATGACAGTTCTCCCACATTTTGCCCTACAAGAAATCGATCAGATAAAATGAAATTAAACGATAGCAAAAATCACATTCCAAGAAGCATAATCACATTTTCTTGGCTATCTTTGCATAGGAAGGGAAAACTCCGATGGATCTTGTTCTACAGTGGCAAAATGGCACCAAGGAAATCTTCAACAACCTGAAGGAGAATGCTTACAAGAATTCTCCCATAGACACGTTCTGAAAACCAGATTGAAAGCTTCAGGGAATGATTGCTTCTTTGTAGATGGCACAGTTATCAGAGTGAAGAACAATGTGAAGAACAGTTCCTGGATACGTGATGCCATCTTTGCCTCATCGAGCTAGTGTTTTTGCCTTTGGAATAAGTCTGAGGACAAAAGGTTCAAAGGCATGGCTTGAATGTTACAATTCCACTGGTTTCAAGGTTTCCTTTTTTTTTAAATTAATTCCTATTTATATCTTGTATTCCATTATTCCCTTTTTCTTGGATGACGTTTCTTTGGCTGTTGTTTCTCTGGTGATCTTTCAAAACGTCCTGTTGATACTAGAGTTGTAGAAGGTTGCTGAGGTGATAATCAGCCAAAAGCATTTATACAAGACAATCACGTTTCTGAATGTATTAGCAGCTTCACAAGCTTCTCTCCTCCCAACTTAACCCCAACATAATTAATTTTTAGGTGTCACCCAAAATTTCTGCTGAATTGTTATTATCAGAGTAAACTGTTAAAAGCCAAAGAATGGGGGCAGGGGAACAGAGGTATGGAAAGCAACGACATTAGAAAGGAACAGCGGAAGTAGAATGAAAAAAGGAACAGATCTGGGTTATTTTAAAGTTTATTAAGAGTAGACCAGTTTTACTCAAAATAGCGGACAATGAACTATAAAGTTCAAAGTGGAATGTTACATAAAGGAAGGTGTTGAAGTGAAGTAGAAGAAAATGCAATTATTTTTACATGCTAGGTAATGGAAGAAAAGTTATGTATATTTGTAGGGCTTTTTATGTACATTTTGTATTAAATTCCCTTTAAGATTTAAAATAAGAGAATGGTTTGTTCTGCCTGAATACTTTATTTGTCTGAAGATTGTTATGTTCCATCAGCTAACAAAAAAATGCTGGCCAATTCTCAGATAAGTGTTAGAGGTTATAAATAAACTATGAAAAAACTTTACCTTCTCAAATCAGATGGCCAACGGTCAAAATTATTGACACTGACTAGATCAATATTTTGCACCAAACTATGATACCATTTGTTTAGCTCTGGCTTAGTATTTGAGGTAAATTGTGGTACTATACCATCATTACTGGCTTAAGAACATGAACAAAGCCAATAGTCATACATTCATAAAGTTTAAGTAAACCATGGCTAGCCACCATGAGAGGCTACTAAATACTGCAGAGTGTAATTATGAGTGGTAAAAACCCACAGCAGTTTTGAATGAGTGCTGAATGAAAGCAGGGTGAATACACGATGAGTGACTAGTAACCAGTGTGAAAGCAGCAGGTTGAGATGGTTTGGCCATATAGAAAGAATGAATTGCATTTGAATGAATGTGTAAGTTGAGGTGAAGACCAATAAAAGGAGCCGTGGCAGCAGGTTAGAATGCTGTATTACAGGCTAATTCTGCTGACTGCAAGCAGTTCAATTCTAACTGGCTCCAGGTTGACTCAGCCTTCCAGCCTTCTGAGGTTGGTAAAATGAGGACCAAGACTGTTGGGGGCAATATGCTATCTCTGTAAACCGCTTGAAGAGCTGTAAAGCACCGTGAAGCAGTATATAAGTCTAAGTGCCATTGCCAAAAATTGCAGCTAGACAAACTTGGATGAGATCCTCAAAAGGAGAGTAAAAGCAATGTATGATGGTGCAGGGAAAAATGGTTTGCAATTGCAGGTACAGAGGGCTATAGTTAATGGTGTTGGTATAAACTACAGTTAAACTTCCTTTACTTTTATCTCTTGTTGTTTCTTTAGCCATTTCTAACTCTTCAGCATTTTATGTGACATAGCTTATCCCAAAAGAAAATAGCACAAATGCGTCATTGCACGGACACAGAAACAATAAAGCCCTAATTCAAATTTTATGGAACAACTTCCAACACGTACCTGAAATGTTTCAGAAGCATACTGCAAGCTCCTTGACCAACATTGCAATTACTACCGAGATTGCTGGTTTGAGGGCTAGAGCCACCCAATGGCCTCAATATTGGCATACCTGGATCCTGAACCACTGCTCCACGCTTTCCACAAAGTTACATATGACAACAGCACAATCTCTGTGGTATAGATTACCTGTGGGTGTTCTGATCAGACAGAAAGCAAAGTTGAAGGAGCAATATAGAGCAGAGAGGCTGCAGAAGATAACAGTAGTGGGACACTGAACCTTCTATCCCCAGCTTTGGTTTCCTGATATGCTGGATATCTGAGTATCTTCCTTCTACCGGGTATCTACCCAACATTCTTTGAACAGAACCATCTTTTAACTCCCACCTGAGATCTACTGTATATACCGCATCCTTGAACCAAAAACTGTTACTGTGATATCTACTTAAGATTCTTCATTTACTGTAATCCTTTAGCTTCTAGAACAGTTTTATTGTCATCTTACGAGGAAGTGATAAAGCCATTAGAAGGGTAATTGGAAATGGAAAGGCTGAATTATATATAACATTCGTAAAATAAGATGGAAATGGGCAAACAAGTCTTACAAACATGTACTGTATTACATGTTTATTGCCTTTTTTCAGGTAAATACACATTGTCTCTGATGTCACCTCATTTTGTCTCATACTACAGTTGGCAAGCTTATATAAAAGGAGATTTATATTGCCGCCTATTCGCACATGGTGACTCAAGGTGGCTTACAAATATATAAAAATGTCATATAAAAAACAATAAATAATAAAAGAGGGGATACAATAAATACAATAACAAAATAAACCCCCCACCGTCCACCCCTGTCCACGACAACACATCATATGAGCCATTTAATGGACTCCATTCTACTCTGCATTCCCCAGGCCCGCTGGCAGAACCAGGTCTTTAGCGCTTTCTAGAAGAGTGTCAAGAGTGGGGACCATTTTAATCTCTGGGGGAATGAAGTTCCAGAGAAGGAGCCACCATGGAGAAGGCCCTTCTTCTGGGTCCCACCAGGTGTCTCTCTCTCATGGACGGGACCCGCAGCTTTCCTTGCCTCGCAGCTCTGGTGGGTCAGATAGATGTGATCGGCAAGAGACGGTCCCTCAGATAACCTCATTCCAAGGCATGAAGGACCAGCACCTTGAATTGGACCTGGAAGCAAACTGGTTACCTCTCAATCCAAGATAGGACAGTTCTTCTAGTTAAACTGCACAAATAATCTGGATGCTCCACTATTATAGCTATGAGTAAAGTGACAGAAACTTTGCTCATAGTTAAGGCTGCAAATTCTTCAAACGATTACCAACACTAGGTTGCATTAATAACTCTGTAATCAGGAACTCAAAGGTGGAATTCCTGTTAACATTATAATCCTGTGATGAAATTACCAGTATTGTAATGATTTTCAGCAAGCATATGTAGTCAGATTAATAAAAGCCAACAGATTTTTTAAAAAAAATAAGTTACGTGTGTAGAATGTCCATTCTTGTTTTGATCATTAAGAGTGGGCAAATGGATAGTGATAGTTGTATTTGGTAAGACGTATTTATTATAAAAGGAAGCACAGTTATATACAAATACTCCCACTTCTTTCAAATGTTGTATTGCCATGTTTCACAGACAATACTCAAGGAGCATCATCTATTTCTCCTGAAGTCCACACAGAGAATCACCAAGGTAGATACTCAGATCAACTTAGTGTTAAGAGATTCCTCCTCTTCATCAGCTATCCTAAGGTAAGACAGCATTGGAGTTTGAGATGTTGGGTGTCAAGAGAGGTAAACTTGTAATTCACAAATCTGTTTTGGCTTTTTTACTGAGTGGAGCACCATCATCATCATCATCATCATCATCATCACCATCATCTTCTTCTTCTTCATCATCATCATCATCATCATCATCTTCTTCTTCTTCTGGAAGTTGAGGTTTCTTCACTGTGTACACCACTCCACAGGCAGTCTTCCTGGCTTCTGAAATGAAAGAAGAATGTTTTACAAACCACACCTATGGAAAAGTATGATGAGATGTGCGATGTAAGAACCTGTTCTAATCTATCCCACGGGTGTCAAACCCACTGAGTCATGTTGCCGTCATATGATGTATTGCAATGTTTTTCACTTTCACGGAACTGGGGTGGGCGTGGCCTATGCATGACGCATCCAGCCCGCTGATCACCAGTTTGGCACCCCTGAACTATCCAATGCAGCATGGAATTGAATTACCGATTGCAATATTATGGGGCCAAAGAGCAGTCTTATGTAGCTGAAAAGAAAGTTCAGCATCACATGCAATAGTGTCACATAAAGCCACAATGAATCCAGTTCTCTTTCCTATATAAGCCGCCCTCAAATAGCAACTGTGGGCCAGGGTAGATTATCTCATCCTAAGACTCCAGAAACTAGCTTGGTACAAATAATTTCATTATCTTCTTGATTATCTACAACTTATACAGTGAAGGACTATAGTTAATCCAAGGAAATGCTTACAAATCCTATGCCTGTTCAGAACAATAGGAGAGGACAACTTTTTTCAACCTAGAATCATTCAAATGAAGATAAATACAAGTTTCTTGCAATCAAAGACCACATAAAACAAACAAATCATAATGGAATAAAACAACAAATGAAAACCAACAGTATAAAACTCATCTTTAAAAAGAAAACTATGTTTTTTCCTCTAGTAATTACAGCTGCTGGAGGTGACAGGTGGAACAAATAAGGGAGACTCATCATCCCTTCTTTGCATTACATATCTGTCAATATTGGTAATGCACTAATCTTATCATACAGGTAGCCCTTGACTTATGACAGTTCATTTAGTGACCATCCGAAATGACAACAAAAAGTGACTTATGACTGTTTTTTTCACACTTAGGACCATTGGAGAATCCCCATGGCCACGTGATCAACATTCAGATGCTTGGCAACTGACTCATATTTATGACGGTTGTAGTGTCCCGGGGTCATGTGATTCACCTTTTGTGACTTTCCAACAAGCAAAGTCGGTGAAGAAGCCAAATTCACTTAACAACTGTGGCCAGAAAGGTTGCAAAATGCAGCAGAATTCACTTAACAACTGGGTCACTTAGCAAGAGAAATGTTGGGCTCAATTTGTGGCCGTATGTCGAGGACTCTCTGTACAAAGTTCATCACTCTTTGGACTCACCTCCATGAAGAAGGACAGCTCGGGTGTTGGTCGAAACAGCTGCCTTGCCATTGCTTCCTGAAAGGCCGAACAACCAACCTCTGCCATTTTTTATTAAGGATTCTTCATGTCTCAAAAGATAAACATGCTTTTCATCCATGGACAACAGCGAAAGCAATTCAGGGGGAAGGAAAGGACGAACTCAACCTTTAATACACTCCTGGCCCCCTTATACCTATCCATCTACCTGTGCTGGAATACGAGGGTGGGAGAAAAAAAATGAGATCAGAAATCTTGGCCAACGGAATGATTCATCTTATTACATCCTTTTCTGGCCACAGGTATTTGGTATTAAATGTATCCGATACCTGTTAGAAAGTCCATGTTTTATTTCCCTGATTCTTTTAAATGGAGTCAGTATTTACACACTTAAGGTCAAACCTGTCCAGATTCTATTGTTCAAACCGAGGCAGATTCTGGTTATTTTTTTCTAGCCTGGTTTGCTGACGTATCAATCATGTGGTGGGTCTAGTACCCTCTGGCCGTGTTTTGTATGCCATTTCCTTTCCAAATGTCTTACATCGCTCGAGGAAGAGATGCTGTTCTATGCCCGATTGTCCCTTTTTTCCCCTCCAGATACATATCGTAGCACTTTTCACAGTTGGGGGCTTTATCGATTCATTTTAAAAGGATACATATTAGCCACATCATATGGACCTCGCAATTGGATAGGCTACAACAGAAAGGGGGGGGGGAGGAGAGGAGAGATGAATACAGATGCAGATCATAAATTGTAATTGCATACTTGAGAATTTTATAAAGCACAGCACTCCGAGAGTCAATACTTGAGACCATACAAGAGAAGCCTTCTTCCGCCAACCATCAAAACAGCTCATTAATTTTGATGAGAGACAACTGGATCATGTAATTACCACTTAAATGATCAAGATTTTATGTAACAACATCAGCTTCCTCCCAGACAAAGAAATACTAAATTTTATGCTGAAATATTTGTAATAGAATCTGAACTAACAATCTGGTCTCTCCACGCATCATCCTTAGGGAAGCGTGCAAACCAGCGCCTGCATTCCCTGCTTCGGATGAGGAGAGCATTTTTCTCCTTCTGTCCTGGCCATTTTTTTTCTTTTTACAGAGAGCATTTTAACAAACTGCATCACTGTTTGGTGGCAGCAGTGCCTCAGACAGAAAGTCCATACAGAGAGTGGTAAGGACAGCCGAGAAGACTATAGGAAGCTCACTTCCTGTTATTCAAGATACTGCTTATGAGCGCTATGTCCTTAGAGCTCAAAGCATTGTTAGCGACCCCACACACCCACTTCATGGTCTGTTTCTGTTATTCCCTCTGGGAGGAGGTTTCAAAGTATTTCTAGCGGGACTACCCAATTCTCTTAACAGTTTTTTTTCCCCTATGCCATCCGTCTGGTAAACTCGCAAGGTTCATTCTTCTAGCCATAAACATATATACATCTGAACTAGACAGTATTGTTTCTCTGTGTCATATAATATATGTGGGTATATACATAATTTTGTATTTATATTTTTAGTCATGTTTATGTAGTGTATATTGGAGGTGGTGACCCTGAGATTGTATGCAACAAAAAAATCATTTTAATATATGCAAATTAGTGTACATTCAAAGTGACAATAAAGTTATTGTTCTGTTCTATTCTATTCTATTCTATTCTATTCTATTCTATTCTATTCTATTCTATTCTATTCTATTCTACTTCTTCCAACTCAAGTACAGGCACCTGCTCCCTTCTATTTTTCTTGGGCATCTCATGAACCCCTTAGGATTCTCTTTAAAAGCAAGTATTTTTTCCTGTCTTCACTAATAATGAAATTTGGGGCGTCAAAGGCTGGATGCAGCATTAGCCCCTGGAGAAGGTAGACAGGCATGCCTATCTCCCCTCTGTTCACATTCATACTCCTCCCATCAAGCCAAATGAAGGCAGTGACATTCACAGGTGGCATATATGTGGGTGTCACGAAGTCAAAAAGGTGGTCACGTCAAGGCAACCTAACATGTCCAAAAGGGGCAGGCCTTTGAATGCGCTGCCATGACCACCATTTTAGATTTTTTGACACACCCGCCTGGAGCTGGAGTGTGACGATGGGAAGAGAGCTCAGAAAACCTGACTGACTCATTTGATTAGACTACAGGGATTTAATGTTAAATACGTACGATGTTCGGGAAGTAGGTACCATATTTCCCCCTAGTTCTTTCATATCTACACTGAGTCAGTATTTATGGACTGATGGCCAAACTCTCCAAGTTCCAGTGGAGTTTTTGGCAAGCCACTGAATGAAAAGGGTAATTATCAACTAGAAGAGGATCCCTTGACTTTGTGATGGAAGGAAGCAGAAAATTTGGGGAACCTGAATGAGCCACAGAAAAACAAATATGGATTGGCTGAATCAGATATCGGCTGCTTTAAATAGAGGAGGCATCCATTCAAACAGTCGCTGTTCCTTAAAGAATCAGAATGCCACCTAAACCCATCCTTACCTTTTCAGCTCCACTGGACAGAACGATGTTCTAGGAAAGAAGAACAACGCAAGTGTTGTTTATTTTAGGCATTGAATCCACATAATTGGGCCAAATAGAGTACCACATTCTCAGAGAACATTCCTATCTGCCCAAATGTCAGGACGCTCTTTTTTGGAGGACAAAAGCTAAAATGCTGCCCTCTCTGTGTGAAATTAACTGAAGAATAAAAGGGGGGAAAAATCCTTTTTCTTCTCTCACAGTCTAGAAGCTTCCTTTTTTTCATGTATTTATTGCTTACTTTAATGGCAGGGAGGGAGGGAAGGAGGGGTATTCCTTGCCATCAAGCTTAAATCTAGAAGACAGAGCACAAGGTAACAAATAAAAGCCAACCCAAACATCAGACTTTAGAAGGGATTAATATGTGTATGCATGTCGGGTGGGAGAAATTAAGTACATCTAGGAGTTAAGTACATTTGGAGTGGAGTGGCAGCGATAGCTTCCAAGACCAAATCAAAGTGGATATCTGGCAGAAAAATATCCATTTTAAAACAAGTATTAAAACGTCATTGAATGTTAACATTCATAACACTTAAAATGCACATGTGTTTCCATAAATCAGTACCTATAAATGGTTCTTTGTCCCTCTTATTTTTGTTTTTTATGCTCCTACTCTCCTCTTAACTTACTTACTTTCTTTCTTTCTTTCTTTCTTTCTTTCTTTCTTTCTTTCTTTCTTTCTTTCTTTCTTTTTCTTTCTTTCTTTCCCTTCCTTCCTTCTTTCTCTTTCTTCTTTCCTTACTTCCTTCTCTGTTTTAATGTTGTATCCATTTCATTAAAAGAAATTACAAAACCTAAACCTGTAAGCCATCCCATCATATTAAATAAAACTCAATGTTAAATTAAAACAATACCATTAATGAAATTACTCCTCAAGCATTTCTGAAGTGTCCCTTTCTTCCCGTGTGAGAAATCTTAGCCCAGCAGCAATTTGTAGAGGGGTTTTGGGGAGCCATGTGGGGCCCGGGGACTTGTGCAACTTTATCTTGTAGTTTCAGTAACAGTAAACAACAATAAATCCAACAGTAAAGTGCTGGTGAGTCTACCTTATATTTTATAATATAACATATCATATAAAAATAAAAAATAATTGTATAAAATTAAGGTAAGGTTTTTTCTTCCTTTCTCAGTTTGTATTTTTAATTTTTTAAATCTGCCTTTTAAGATTAAATATTGTCTTGTTAATTGTGTATATGTAAACATAATAATTCAGTAAAGTTCTGGCAATTCATTCCGGCACCAGTGGAGGAAATCAGGGCAATTTTCTTGGAAGAGAAACAAGTTTATTCCTTTTTCAGAAACTTCTAGCAGCATTCCTGGGGAGACTGGGGGCATGCCCATATTTATACAGGCATAGGCACTAATTGAAACCCTCCCCATTTTTTGTAGCAAGTGCTCAAAGCTACCTCAGCACCTTGTGTTTCACCAAAAGGCTCTGTACGCAGCTGACTGGTTAGATATTTTCTTTGATTTCCTTCCCAAAGATGCTTTTCAAAAGGCAACTGAACTAGACAGTTCAGTTCTTGGTTTTTTTTTACTCTTGAAAATGTTTCACTTCTTGGATTAGAAGCAAACCGTTTACAAGGGAAAAAAAACAAACCAAGAAAGTTCAGTTGCCTTTTGAAAAGCATCTTTGGGACAAGCAGGATCTGAATGAATGAGAATCTCCACAGACATTTTTATTTCCTTCAGGATTTTGCTAGCTTTTCAGGTACAAAGCTCTGACAAACAACTTGTCCTCCTCTTCATTTAACACAATTAAGTCCAACTAATATTTAGTTGAACATATTGAACAGGTGGTTGCTGATGAGTCCATTTATTATCATTGCTGTAGCAGGGGCACCTATGGAGTAGGGCAGTGGTCCCCAACCTTTTTGTGCCACGGCCCGGTACTGGCATCACAAAATCATCCGCGGCCTGGTACCGGCATCAGCACGCATGGCAAAGCGAGCCGAGCGACCGGCCAGCCAGCCATCCCCCGCTTCTCCCCGCCACCTTCAACTCCTCCTTTGTACCTGTGTTGATGGGCTTCGCGACGGCTTCGGGACAGTCGCTCAGCTCGCCTTGTCATGCATGCTGAAAGAATCCTCACGCCTTAGTTTTGTTCAAAGCCGTTCCCCCCCCCCCTCGATGAAACTAAGGCGCGAGGATTCTTTCAGCACCCAAACGCTGCTTTCCCGGAAAAGCTCACCGGAAGCACTTTTTCATCAAAACAAGATGGCGGCGCCCAGCAAACCAGCGGCCCGGTAGAAATGGTTCCACGGACCGGTACCGGTCCAGGGACCGGTGGTTGGGGACCCCTGGAGTAGGGTGTCAAAAAAAATCAAAATGATGGTTGCAACTCCATGATCAAAGCCTGAGGCTTTGATTGCATGGTCCGGCTGCCATTTTGACTTGTTCAAATCCCCCACCTCAGTGTTCCAAAATATAGGGGTAAGCAAGTTACGTTACATTAATTCATACCAGATAACTGGAAATTCTAGTGATGGAAGACATGGGGCAAACACTCCTTGATTTTTGATCTCACCTTTCCACGGCAGATCTGCAACAGGTTGTAGGCATTCGAGATTGTGTACCGTCGCATTGTGGAATCTTTGATGGCAGGAACGTAAAGAAGTTCAAAATAGACACCTCGCTCTATTGCCTGTATAAGAAAGAGAAAAATAATCATCAGTTGAATTAAATGGGGAAGGATAGGGAAAAAAAGAAACAGCCCCTGGGATGTAGTGATTGCCTGAAACATGACATCAGACCGGTTCCAGTAACTTGGGTAACAAGTCACAATCTAAACAAGCCAGAATGTGTAAGCTACAACAAGTTCTGGCTACTAAATGAAGCTGGCTATTCAAAATACCATGCAATTTATTCAAAGGTGTACTGTTGAATTGAACATTGAACAAGAAGGTTTACTGTTACATATTAAATCAGCCAGTAATGTGTTAGTTTCTATCCACCTCATAACCAGCAAAGAGAAATGTCAAGACTCTTATTAAAGGACTCCCTTACCGCATTGACAGATGGTCTCTTGATGAAGAACGGCAGCTTTTCTGTCACCTCAACACACACCAAGTCTACATCTAAGGTTGTGCAGGCCACCTAAATTATCATTATGAAAGCATACGGTCAGACAACACACTTTGAAAGAAACAGTTCCATGCAGAAATAATTGTGTTTCCAACAGGATCAATATATAGCAGGACTATATCCAAAGACCAAATTATATTACACAAAAAGTTGGAGTCTCAACTCTTCTACTGCAAAACAGGCTATAAACCATCCAACTTCCATCTGCTTCCCAGCTCCACTCAACCTGATGCAGCTGTTGACTTGACTTTTGTGATACTTCATCTACATTCCTGTGAAGGCCGAGTTTAATTCACTAAAAAAAATGATAGAAGGTTGTACTTCTGCACACAGGATTAGCTCAGAAATTTGTGATCAGTGGTTAGGACCCAGTTCACAAGTCACCCGATACAAAAATCCTTTCCTAATCAGCAATCTAATCTAGGGAAAATATATTTTTAGCGGTTGCTATTGTTAGCTATGATTGGGGGAAAAAAAATCTTTCTTGGTTCCCCGTGAGTCACTTAAGAGCTTTACAAAGTAGATTGCCACGTACATCTTGCTATTCTCTGACATTTTATTCTTGTCGTTCTTCAAAAATAGGAAATTTTAAAAAATCAGCACAGAAAAACAGAGCCAGCCTTCTGAAAGGGTTCTTAGAAACAGTAAAAAGCTGCCACTTAAAGACAAAACTGTTCACCAAGATCAAAGATGCTGTGAAAACTTTTTGGGGCAAAGGCCCTGATTCCCCCACCCACCCACCTTTTATCCTGAAGAAATATAAACAATAGATTTAGCATAAAGAAAGGGAAAGATTCTTTATTACTATTAGGAGACTTAAATGACAATTTTCAGTCTTCATAATCAAAGCAAGAGCGCCATCTGCTGAAGAGTGGATTGTGAGCTCTAGGACAGATGCTACGCAAAAGCCCTAACTTCCTGGCTGACTTGTGATCACTCTCCCAGAAGGCGCGCGCGTGCGTGCGTGTGTGTTTTAAAGATTTAACAACCATAGCTAGACATGATATGATTTGTATAATTAGGAACTCTGGGGAAGGTTTTTATTTTTTTAAAAAAATGTAAGCTTCAAGCAAATGGGAAAGAGGCAGGCCTTTGGTTGCGGGTCTGCGTCTGCCCATCTTGCAAAATTTATATGCACCACCACCAATGCCTTCCCCTCCGGTGCCCTGGGATCTAGAAATAATTAACAACATGACTGGTGAGCAATTGTATTCATGATATTTATTTGCCATGCAAATTGCTAAGTAATTTTCAATGGAAGTGCAATGAAAAAAACTTATGTAAATTTTGTTCCCCTTGCTATACATAAAAGGAAAAACGTGCAGAAAAACTTGCCTACCCTATCTAGAAATCCAAACATTCCCTTCAAGGAATAATTTTACAGCGTTCTAGATAACTTCATTCCACTTGACGACAAGAGCTTGGAACTCAATAGGTGACTTGCAAACAAGGTGTCAATGGATGCTGGTATTCCACTTGAGGAAGTATCCACAGATACAGGTAATCCTCAGGTGATGACCATAGGTTTAGAGGTGAACAAATGGGAAGTTATGACTGGTCTCGACATTCTGGCCATTGCAGTGTCCCCACAGTCATGTGATCAAACTTTGGGTGCTTGGTGATCAGCCTGTGTTTCTGACTGGTTACAGCATCCCAGTCATGTTCTCCTCCTGCCTTGGGCAAACTACCCCCTACCTTCTCCCCATATCTGCCCTTTGGACACCCTGCACTCCACCACCCTCAGTTGAGCTTCACCATCGTCTTCCTCCCACTGCTGGCCTGGGATCTAGGCTCTGGGTGAAGGTGCAGCCCCAGAATACACGAGGCAAGCACAGCAAGGTAACAAAACCTTTTCTGCCCAAGGGAGCTCATCGGGGCTGGCCAGAGAAGAGGCAGCGGGATGAAGCTGGCAAAGGCAGGCTAGTGGTATAAGCAAAGGAGCCCCATTTCCTGATGCCAGCACACGACACTATCTTGCAGAGCACTGAGAGTGCAATGGGATAGAGAGAGAGAGCAGTTCCCTGGGTAAAAGTGGTAACTGGAGGAGATGTGCTATTTGGGTTAGTGGCAGAGCTGGAGGAAGTGGAAGGAAAGCTTCCTGGAAGCCCAACATTTCTGAGAAAACTTCTCAGAAAACAACAACTGAATGAAAAACTGCCGGTGACCTTCTACCGCTGCACCATAGAGAGTATCTTAACTTACTGCACCTCCGTATGGTTTGCCAATTGCACAGGGGCAGATAGGACAGCACTCCAGAGGGTTAACGTCATTGCTCAGAAGATCATTGGTTGCCCTCTCCCCTCTTTGGAAGAGCTTTATAGCTCCCGCTGCCTTAAAAAAATTCAAAACATTCTCAAAGATCCATCTCAGCCTGGGAACCCATTTTTTGAACTATTTCCATCTGGCAGACAGTACAGGACAATAAAAACAAGGACAAACAGGGTGAAAAGCAGCTTCTATCCCAGAGCAGTAACTATATTGAATTCTACTGTATAGTGCAGTGTATTCTGCTGTATGGTCTTGGTGCAGTGTCGGGGTTTTTTGATTCAATGTATGGAGAGTGAAGGATGTGTGTTTATGTTTATTTTCATGGTCACGGTCATAATGTGCACTGAAGATGGTGTTTGATTTCGTTGTACGAGGTGCAATGACAATAAAGTAAACTAACTAACTAACTAACACAAGCTCTGCAATTCATGCTTAACAACCATTTTCCTTAGTCGTGGAAATTCCAGCCACAGTTAGGATCGTAACCCAAGGCTTACTTGTACTTGGTATTAGCAAGCAAACTTTCATGCTATTGTTCTTCCTTTGCACTCTCATTTACATTTCAGTTCCCATGCTAGGGAAAGGCCAACTTACGTGAAAGAGTTTTACATTCTTAGGAAATACAGCAAAGATGTCATAATATTTGATATTTGTGGATGTCGCTCTCTGGGTACAGAACAAAAAAAACAAAAACAAAATATAAGCTATTATTAGATTAAAAAGGAAGAACACTTGTGGCTTAGTACACAAAAATATTGAGTAATTCAGTGGCCAAACAACAGACTGCACTTAGAAGCTGTTCCATTCAATATCAAAGCTGTTGCTAGCATTGTGAAATCAAAATGGAACAAAGACTCTTTGTCAAACTCTTAGGGTTTCAATTACTCAAGGTAAACCCAAAACATCTCTAATGGGTCACTATCTTGCGTTATTTAAATAATAATAATAAAGATGTGATAAAAGAAAGTTTAAAAAATTACTGAAGGAACATGAAGCAACCCCAGATTAGGGACTGTGTTTTTTTTAACTCACTATATGGATTAAAGATAAATTGATGATGGTAAATATTACAGATTATTCATAAAATAATTTTTCCTCATCACCAAGTTGCTCAAAATTAACTTAATATGAGGAAGATATTGTGTTCATTTTAGAAGCTGCACATATGGAATTGCTAAGTGAATAAAAAATTCACCACAAAATGACTTGGTACAACTTTTATACAAATACTTGCAAAAGCATTATTTCTTATCTTACTAACATACCTGATGTATTAAAATAAGATGTCTTACTTGTGACTTAAAAAAAACTTGTGAAAGTGCTTATGTGTCCAAATTACAGGTTCAGATTATAGGTGAGCACATAGAAAATACTGTATAATAAAGAAATGTTTAGGATTCATACAGTATCATTAATTATTCTAAACAATGTTTTGAGAAATAAAATTAACAAGTTTAAAATGGGAAAATATTTCCTAAAAGCTCTATCAAAGGTCTTTACATTATTTTATCTGTTTACTTTTATTCCACTTTTTATTATTCTTATAAATAACTCAGGGCAGCAATCATACCTAATACTCGTTCCTCATCCTCTTTTCCCCACAACAGCAATCCTGTGAGGTAGGTTTAGGCTGAGAGAATGACTGAGCCAAAGTCACGCAACCAGCCTTCATTTCTGAGGCAGGACTAGAACTATGATTTATCCAATCATCATCATCATTTGAATTGAAGATTAACCATAATAAGAACAGCAACAACAATAATAAATTAAAATGTACCCTTTCCTATTTCTAGTAGAATAGAGTTCCACTGGTCACCAATATGAGAAAGCGAAAACAGCCTTCAGCTATTCCCTCTTATTACCAAGCGGCAAGACATATATCACACCTCTTCCTTAAGAAAGGATTGTGAAGCAAAGCAGCTTGCAAAAATGGCTTTACAAACTTACTAGAACGTTGCAGTCGGATGGATCAGAAACCACTAGTGTCAGCCTTGAAAAAATCTTAATTGGCTTGGATTTCCCCTGTAAAGAAAAACCTGTGAGAAAAGAAACCTAGGCAACAAGACATCGACTCTTTATTGAAGGATACTTTATTCTCAATAAGAGCCTACACAAATCTTCATTACCACAGAGGCGTGCCCTTTCCTTAATTCAGAAAACCTACGGCACCTGTTGTCTTCTTAATCAGACAGCCCACCTTGGAAGCCAACACGACTCTATGTGTTATTTTACTCTATGTAAAGTAAGACAAGAAAGTCCACAACTTTTTTGTCTTACTTTACAACCTCCATCTGTTTTGATGCCACAACTAGGAAAGTACTACTAAGCTTTTAGGCAGAGTCATTTGTGAGATGAGGAGACTATATAAACTTGATTAATAAGTAAATCAATTTTATTAAGTTGTAATAGGTCAGGGCTGTCAAACTTGCGGCCCATAGGCCAGATGGGTCATACGCTGGCCATGCCCACGCCGTTTAGCAAAGGGAAAAAAGTCACGATGTGACAGGTGACCATGCGGTGATGGCGCAAATTTGACACCCCTGTAGTAGAGATGGTGGTGTTTGACATTTTAATTACTTTAAGGTTTACTTTGTTTCATTTTCCGCATTAACATTTACTACTGTAATTTTCCATTTATTTTCCATTCCTGTTATTTGGTGTGTGTATATGTGTGTGTAAGCTAAAGATTCCTTAAAGTTGATCTGCTCATTAATGTTTCTGGAGAGCTCAAACAGGACAAGGTGCTGCTGACAATGTAGCTCCACCCCTTTTTATATGTCACACTTGCAGCACATATAAAAAGGGGTATGGTTTAATCACACAGTTATCTTCCATCTTGACCCCCCACCCTTCTGGTTCTCAGTGGCTATTCCTATTGATTGATTGATTGATTGATTGAATCCATTTGTCACCAATCTTGCTGTAGGGCTGCTCTGGGCAGCATATAATGGTAAAACAAAAAATAATAATAAAACAAAATGCAAAAATAATAGCAAAACAATGAAACAATAAAAATAAACAATAAAGGTACAATAATTAAAAAGATGGGCAGAGGAGGAATAGAAAGCGCTGCGGGGAGGTGGGGTCAGCTAATTATCATTGTGGTATTTCCCTATTGGGTCCCCAGGCCAACTGGCAGAGCCAAGTCTTCAGGCCTAGCAATTATTGTGGTACTAATAAATGTTTTAGAAGAGTTATTCCCTTGAGGGGGGCACACATTTTAGCAGAGAAGCAAAGCAACAAAAAATCCCCCTAGATTGGAATCAGTAAAGGCAGGAAGACCTCACAAGGTTTTCTTCTTATCTGTGGAAGTAAAACCATAATAAAGCAAACCATTGATCAATTCCTACCACACATAAGCTTATAAACTTCCCATCAGGGACAACTGCTTTATTTTATGTAATGATAGGACCAGCCCCATCAGTGGTACCTCATTCTCATCTGTTTGGGTTTTGGTTTAAATGGTATAATGCAGGAAACCTGCCAGTCTCACTGGGTAGACCAGATCAGATCAACTCCACAGGAAAGCTAAATCTACTTCGATTGAAATGGGAAATAATGAGAGAAATTTGCAGGTGCTGTATCTTCTTATTCGCCAATGAATTTTGGAGATGTTTGCTTCAGCCACTTCCTAATGTTATCTGAACTTTTTAAAAAAACTTTTCAGTTCCTTTTCGCTAATAATGGTTCCTGGATATCTCCATCTTCCTTACTCTTTACATAATTCTTCCACAAGCACATGAATTTCATTTAGCTGGACCATTCCAAAATTAAAATATTATCCTGCCCGTAAATAGCCCAGACATCCAGTACAGCAACCTAATGCTTGCTTGGAATGAGTCCAAGTTTTCTATGAGGGGAATATCCTAAATAGATCATATTTGAGTTGATAGCTACCAAGCATCAGTCATAGGGCATTCTATACCATGGTTATTTACTTTATTTAGTTTCCATATTTACATTTTGCCTCAGTTCTAATGGATCCTGAGCAGATAACATCAAAGTAAAATGTACAAAACAAAACCAAATAAATGTTGAAGGATCTAAAGGTACAAATTCAGAGTCTTGCATGAGTTCTCCTTAGAATGTGACGGAAGAGGGGAATATAAAATAAATCAGGAATAATAACAACAAACACAGATCATTTTGTTTCATATCAATACAATTTATATTCAAATTAAAATGCCCTAAATGCTATCTTTAGTACCTATGGGAGATAGATCTGGCATCTTCGGGACTAACGGCCTAAAATGTACTATGTAATTTCGCTGGTGCTGGAGAAGACTCCTGTGAATCCCTTGGACTTCAAGGCAATCATAACGGTCACTCTTAGAGGAGAGCAACCCTGACTGCACTTTAGAAGGCCAGATCCTGGAAATGAAACTCAAATACTTTGGCCACCTAATGAGAAGGAAGGACTCACTGCAGAAGAGCCTAATGCTGGGGAAGATTGAGGGCAACAGAAGAATGGGATGGCAGAGAATGAGGTGGCTGGATGGAGTCACTGAAACAGTAGGTGTGAGCTTAAATGGACTCCAGAAGATGGTAGAGGAGAGGAAGGCGTAGAGGAACATTGTCCATGGGGTCGCAATGGGTCAGACACGACTTCGCAACTAACAGTTTGGATTTTCAGGGATTTTTAAATAAAGCAATTTGCTTATTCTGAATGCTTCCATACCACTTCAATTACAATAATTCGAAGCAACTTTTTTTTAAAAAAAGGCCTATCTTCCACATTCTAAGCACGTTCTGCTCATTCCACTTGTTTGCTGTGTACAACCAGACCGTAATTCCTGGACATGAAAGTTCAATGGAATTTCTTTCAAGGAAACAAAATAATGTCACAATCTCAATGAAGCCTGCCAGGTGATATCTGCATTTCAGAATACAATGGTTTTAAATACACAGGCATACCTGTACAAGAGGCAAAGATGAAAACAGTTCTGCAGGAGTTATTGGCTTGACTATTTCCTAGGAACAGATATAAAGAAAAAAAATCACAAATATATCCACCAACAGAACCCCCCCCCCCAACAGATAACTTGTATGCAAAGCTGTACTGAAAAAATATTTATGAAATAAACAACAAAAAAGCCAACTGACACGAAGAGGTATTTCCATAATCTACACTTTCTTTTCATAGCCATCAACGGTTGATCTATTCTATATTGATCAATTCTGCAAATCACTGAATAGTTGTTTGGGTTTCAGTTATAGGACAGATAAGCAAGAGAGGATATTATTTTTATAGTTGAATTCTATACACATCTATGAAAGCCTGGAATGACTGCACTGGACTTATCCAAGGAAATATTAATAACCCACAATGGGCAATCCACTAACCAACATTCATGAATGTGGAATCTCACAAAATCCAGCTGTTCCCTTACATTTTTTTTTTCACTGCAACCAGCAAGACTGAAAAAAATGCTGATGGTCCAAGAATGCTCACCATGACTTTGGTTTTAGTTTTATTGTATTCTCCTATTTGCCAAGGTAGATATTTCTGAGTTCTTAAAAGCCTAAAATGCAGCTCAGCTGCCACCCCAGTTTGAAATGATGTGGAACCTTATGGTTCAAGGATTTGGATAATGCAGATACTCTGACAGTCTGTAAACTGACTGGCCCTTCCTTCAAACTAGTGTTCCCTGAACATCCTGAAGATTCATCTTTCATCATCTCTAGCTGAGAACAGTGAATTCTGTCACATCAACGGTATGTGTATATGCATGTAAGAGTCTCTGTACAGATTGTCCTCAACTTACAACCATAATTGAGGCAGGAATTATAGTGGTAAATCATGACATGACCACAGCAGATTTTATGATCTTTGTTTGAGTAGTTGTTAAAAAAATGTCAGTTGTTATGTGAATCCATTTTCCCCAATGGGTATTTTTTTGACAGAAATAGGAAATGGATACCAGGAACTGGTAAAAAAATACCAAAAATTGTGTTTACTGTAAATGGTAAATTTACAAATCCAATTCATGTGACCACAGGCTCTCGGAACTTAGAAAACAGGTTGTAGGTCACTCTGGGGAGGTCCATCGTTATCTTTGAATGGTTGATTGGCAAGAAGTACCTATATAAAGCCTGTTTTTCAAACCTGGCAACTTTGAAATGTGTTTGAGCTTCAATTCCCAGAATCCCCCACACAGAATTCTGGGAGTTGAAGCCCACACATTTTAAAATTGCCAAGTTTGAAAAACACTGGTATAAACGCTGTACACAAAGCAAGGCTGTGCAAATCCTTTGAAATTGGGGTCTTATATTAAGAATACCTGAGTAATTATTAGTGGCTGTTTCTTTCCCCAAATTTTCATGGCTGGTTCAACTATCTCCACATTCACCTGGCTGCCACACAAAGATTTATCACTGCCAAGATGCAAATATTACACCATCTTTTGTCCAGTAAACAAAAAATAGCTTCTTAACCCATCTTCTGAGGGAGATAGGTGGTTAAGAAATATGAAATAGGAATGAATAAATAAATAACCCAACTAAGTCTGCCTGCTCCGTTTTCTAGCCATTCAAAGATCCACGTTTTTGTAAAATAAAGTAAAGCAAACTGATTATCTAATGCACAGAAATCACATTACTCTTGTGTTTGTTCTGCTCTAGCACTCTTTGTCCGTGTAGAAGGAAGTCCCTCTTACAGCCTGCAAAGGCATCAACCACATAAGGTCATGAAGAGTAAATGTTTCAGAGAGAAGACTTACTTTTTTCTTTTCTTTACAGTTGACAACATAATTGATTGCTACACTTGAATAGCCAACTTAAAAAAGAAAACATAATACAGTTAATCAAGAGAAGCAGGATATTCAAAAAGGGAAAAAAAGCATTTTAGTTGATGCAGCTGGAAGCTACCCTTATGCGGTTTTCCATGTATACTAGATGATTTCCTCTGTCTTATTCTGAATTGCAATTACACAATTTATGAATATACATATTTTTTTAAAAATTTTCAGGCACCAAAAGAAATTGAGACTTTGGACTGAAATTACACACAATTGTAAACAAAATTATTTCCATCTGAAGATCCAATAGGCTTAAGATAAATTTTACAATCATTTTGCGGAGTGTCAAGAACAAGTTAGTAATTAAGTAAAAGAGCCCTGAATAATATTATATGCTTGGTGTTTTGTTGTTGTTCACTTGTTAAGTCATGTCTGATTCTTTGCAACCCCAAATACTGTATTTCTGTTCTGATTTAATGCAGGTATCAATTCCAAGAAATGATGATAAAAAGTTAAAACTAAAATTGTGAGATTGTCTGGGCCAAGGATTAAAGCACCAAACTAAACCCAGGAGATTTGGACTTTTAATTCTGCCTTAGGCATCAGCTAGTCTCTCAGCCCAACCTATCTCCCAGGTTAGTTGTTATAGGGAAACTAGGAGGAGGAAGGAGTATTAGGTATGTGAGTTGCCTTGAGTTATTTATAAAAATAATAATAAAGGCAGGATGAAAATAAATACATGAAAGTTAACACAATCTTCAAAATATTATACACACACACATGCACATTAAAAAAAACCCTCTAGATTACAGCATTTGAATTTGTTCATATCTAGCTTTTTCTTAATTTTTTACTATATATATTCAAATCTTCAAAATTCAATGGACATGCCTGAGGCTATTCTAACTTATATCAGGTCTTAGAGCTGTGGTTTTCTCTTTTTGCAATAATAACTTTAAAAAAAAAATCAATGTGGCATTATGGTCCCTGAGCACATCCAGAGTATTTATTATTTTAAGGAAGAGAATTTAACCCCCATGCAACCTTTTCACTTCAGTCTGTGAAAACATCAACAATGGGGAAATAGGCAGCAATGGGTAATAATCAAAAGCATTTCACATACTGTTCTAATCTTCCAAGAGGAATGCTTGTTTCATTTCTATTTAGATTTGAAAGCAAATTTGCCTCTTGACCTCCTAATTCTACACAACCATTCGCACAATCTGAAGATGGCGAGATTGAATGGCAAAAATGAAAATCCACAATCTCCAAGTTTAGGCTAGTACTTAATAATGGATTTCGATTAAACTCGGAAATAGCGGAGCCTCGCCTTTATAGAAGGCATCGATCTAAACTCACGGTGCGCTGCAGCTTCCACCAACTTCTGCAAGGCTTCTTTCTCCGGCAAGTAGAGGATACTCAGGTCTGCAAACGCGGCCATCTTCCATCCACGTGCAAGGGAAAAAAAAAAAAACAAGCCTTGCGCCTTTAGCGTGCTTTGCATGTTGGGAAATGTAGTTTTTATAAAAACTTAGTTTGCCCAGAGTTGTTCGGTTTTTTTCTTTTTTCGCAGAGCGCGAAAGGAAGCGGCACACGTGCTACGTTCAGAGATACGGCTGTAAATTATTATTTTTTTTGAAAGAAAAGGAAAGGAAGAAGACAAATGTTATTTGTGTATTTGTATATTCTTCAAGAAAGCGGCGGTTGTCTCCGTCTTTAATGGCGTGGGAAACAGAGTTTATTGTTTTTACATAAACTTTTATTTGATTTATTTGATTTGTCAATCGCTTACAAGATGATAGGTATAAGTATAAACATGAGTAAGAATACAGGAAATAGGTACAAATAAATGGGGACAATAGGACAGGGACGGGAGGCACGATGGTGCAATTATGCACGCCCCTTACAGACCTTTTAGGAATGGGGTGAGGTCAACTGAGGGTAAGGGAGTGGGGGTTAGAGGATGCAACAACAGAGTTAGGTAGTGCATTCCAGACATTGACCACTCTGTTGCTGAAGTCATACTTTCTGCAATCAAGTTTGGAGTGGTTAACATTGAATTTGTATGTGTTATGTGCTCTTGTATTGTTTTATGTTTTATTTATTTGTGTTATTTGTTGAGCGATTATAAGATAACAGGTATAAGTATAAACATAGTTATGAATACATGAAATGGATACATATAAGGAAAATAAAAAGAAACAATAGGACAGGGATGGGAGGCATGTTGGTGCGCTTATGCACGTCCCCTACAGACCTCTTAGGAAAGGGGTGAGGTCAATAGTGGACAGTCTAAGGTTAAAGTTTTTGGGGTTTGGGGAAAAAACCACAGAGTCAGATAGAGTATTCCAGACATTGACCATTCTGTTGCTGAAGTTGTATTTCCTGCAATCAAGTTTGGTGCTGTTTATCTTGAGTTTGTATCTATTGTGTGTTGTATATTGTGTTGTGGTTGAAGATGAAGTAGTCTTGACTGGTAGGACATTGTAGCAGATAATTTTGTCTATTAGGCTTAAGTCCAACCATAGGTGCCTTAGTTCAAGGTTGTCCAAGCCCAAAATTTCAAGCCTGGTGATATAGGGTATTCTGTTGCAAGCAGAGGAGTGTGGTACTCTTCTTGTGAAATACTTTTGGACTCGGTCAATTGTATTAATGTCCGATATACAGCGCGGATTCCAGATAGATGAGGTGTATTCGAGTATTGGTCTAGCAAAGGTTTTGTATGCCCTAGTTATAGGCTAGTTAGGCTTTTTGTATGCTCTAGTTACAGGCTAGTTAGGCTAGCCTGTAAGAAGACAGGCTAGCCTGTAAAAAAATACATTGTATAAATTTCTAATTTCATGAGCTAGGCTGAAGCTTGAGAATTGTATGTAGGAAGGCCTCTGCTATGATAGTTATTCTAGAGACAACCCCTGGGAACTAGGAATTTAAAAAGAAGATGAAGAAATCAATAAAGAGGAGGAAATGTGAATTTGTCATATGCAAAGAAAATGGAGTCAGTATTGTTTCTAAAATAAATGTTTGATATGTGTGTTAAATGGAACAATTATAAGCTGTTTTGAAACTAGGTAGCTCTTCATAGCTAAAACCACAAATCTCAACAAGCTAAATGCCAACTAAAATCCCAAGCAGAGGATGTACAGGAATAGTAGAACTTGTGCTAGCAAGAAGTTGGCTATGATTAACATAGATGGAGGGGGCTTTTAGGGGAAATAAATGCCATAAAAAGTAAAATGCTTTGCCAAAATGCTGTGCCAAAAAGCGGAAGGGGGCGGTGAATCTGTGTAAGAGGGTAAGAAGTTGGTGGATGTTTCATTCTGTGTTTACCTTTTGTGTATTTACAAAAAAAAATTTTTTTTTAATAAAATTCTTTGCTGCTTTCAAGTTATTGTCTTGGGAAGTTCCATGTGCAAACTCGTACTGTTTATAACAACGGCGTCTCTCCACTTAACAAGTAAATCAGTGTTTCTCAAACTTGGTTACTCTAATGTGTACATTTCAACTCCTGGAATGTTGGCTGGGGAAATCTGTGAGTTGAGGTCCACATATCAAGTAAATGAATAAGCTGAATAAGATTTTGTGGTGCAGGTAGTCCTTGGCTTATGACCACAATGGAGCTCAAAATTTCTGTTAAGTGAGACATTTGCTAAGTGAGTTTTGCCCCATTTTATGAGCTTTCTTGCCACAGTTGTTAAGTGAATCACTGCAAGTTACTAACCCTGTTTTTAAGTGAATCTGGCTATCCCATTAACTTTGACTTGTTGGAAGGTCACAAAAAGTGATCGCGTGACCTTGGGACACTGCAAGGGTCATAAATATGAAGCAGTTGCCAAGCAAGCAAATCTTGATCACATGATCATGGAGATGCTGTGAAGGTCGTAATTGTGAAAAATGGTCATAAGTCATTTTTTTCAGCACTGTTGTAACTTTGAATGGACACTAAACAAACCCTTACAAGTTCGTGGACTATCTGTAACTCTTCAAAATGTTGCAGGAGACTGAGCCGTACTTTCAGATGTTCCTGAATTGTCCATCCAGCAAAAAGTTGCAGAAGAAAAAGTTGCAGAAGAAAAAGTTGCAGAAGAAAAGGAGGAGGGGACCTTACAAATTAGGCCAGTGTTCTAACCATGGTTTGTGGTCTAAGAGGTTTGTAGTTCAAAGTCAGATTGAATGCATGGTCAATGTTAAGTGCTGCTGTCAACCTTCAGAGACAAACTTTTAATGGTTGGTTCCCTCTACCAACCAGAAGTTTTAGAAACTGCAAAGGCTAATCCAAATGATCTTCTTTCCAAACTACTATTACTACTACTACTACTAGTACTACTACTACTACTACCATCTTCTTCTTCTTCTTCTTCTTCTTCTTCTTCTTCTTCTTCTTCTTCCTCTTCCTCCTCCTCCTCCTCCTCCTCCTCCTCCTCCTCCTCCTCCTCCTCCTCCTCCTCCTCCTCCATGTATTCCTGTAGATGCAGGGTCTGCTTTTTGGATCATTGAACGCCACTTTGCGCGGTCAGCTGCATCTCCAGGGTGCAGGCCCACAGCTTGCCTGTCTTTGTTGATAGTGTCTTGCCATCTCTGTTTTGGATGTCCACGAGGTTGCCAGCCATTGTCTCCTAGTTGATAGGCTTTTTTGGCAATGGTGGAAAGCACTGCTCTTTGGACGTTTCCATACCAGCAGAGCCGGCCTTTTCTCATCTTCTGTCATTGGTGTCGTACTAAAATGCTGTTGAATGGTGTCATTTGTGATGTGGTCAAGAAGGGAGATGCCCAATATCCAACGGAGAATTTGCATTTCCATGGCATGGACTTCTTTCCAAATGTGATAAATAAATGAAGTCTTTCACAGAATGCACCTGGTACGCAAAGCAGACCACAACTTCTCAGCGGTTCGAGAAGAAATAATAGTAATGACCTGTACACTTAGCAAATATTCCAGAGTTCAGGTACAAAACATGGAGAAAACCAGTTTGTAAATCACCCCAAAATGATGGTCTGTCACCCTCTGCACACATTGCAAAGGTCAAACAGAAAGCACAGGTTGTCAGGAATCCTGATTTTTTAACTCCTTTAAGGACTTGAAAATCCTTACAGTAGTCGTCCACTTACAACAGTTCATTTAGTCAGTGTTTGAAGTTACATCACTGGAAAAAGTGACTTATGACCATTTTCCACACTTAACAACCATTGCAGCAACCTCATGGTCGTGTGATCAAAATTTTGATGCTTGGCCACTGGTTCATATTTTTGACGATTGCGGTATCCTGGGGTCATGTGCAACCTCCTGACAAGCAAAGTCAATGGGGAAGCCAGATTCACTTAATAACGGTGTTACTAACTCAGGGGTTGGCAACCTTAAACACTCAAAGAGCCATTTGGACCCGTTTCCCACAGAAAAGAAAACACCAGGAGCCACAAATGCCAAACTATTTCCTGAGTGGCCACAAAACTAGCATGTATAGTTGAAATAAAGATTCTGTTTTCTTCTGAAGCTTAACTTTTCTTGAATTTATCCATGGTTAGCCTACCTGGGCTCGAAAAGCTCAATAAATCACATGCTGGCAGGTATTGCACATTGACAGTTGCAATGCATATTTTGAGAGACAGAGCGACAGCAGAGGGGTGAAAGAGCCACATGCGGCTCCAGAGCCACTGGTTGCTGACCCCTGTACCAACTTAACTGCTGCAGTGATTCACAATAACTGTGGCAAGAAAGTTCATAAAATGGGGCAACATTCACTTAACAACGGTCTCACTTAGCAACATAAATTTTGGGCTTAATTGTGATGGTAAGGAGTATCTGTATTTAGAATCCAGATTCTTTGGCCTTCTGCATGAGTGACCTGTATGTTTCATAACCTTGTGATGACACCATTCTTCCAGTTGTAGCAATAGATCTCACCGAGATAGGAAAATCTTAAGGTTTCTTCCTGTGGATAAAACCCAATGACATTTCTCTGCCAGATCCCAAGATCCTGTGTGAGAATCACTGTCTCACTCTACATCCTTGATCCCTGTCCTTGCATCTCGGAAAACACAGAATATGGTACAGTTACTTTTTGAGTCTTGGGAGTTATGACAGCCTTGGAGTGAATGTTTTACAGCCTGTAAAGCACTTCTGACTGTCATAAAATGTCTCCTACCTTCAGTCACATGACTATATTTCAAGTGTGTGACAGTTGGCTTACCTTTAGGACCAGTTGCAGTGTCCTGGAGTCCACCTGCAACCTTTTTGTCGGTTTCCAGTTAGTGCTGGTTAGTGCAAAAAGGGCCCATTCAGAAGAATGAGTTTCCTTAATGATGATTGATTTGATTAGCAACCCACCACAAAAACATTAAAAAATCCAGGTTCAGTCACATGAGTGCCTGGACTTATAACAAAATTTTTGGTCCCAATTGCGGTCATAAGATGAGGACTAACTGTGTACAGGTGAAACTTGAAAAATTAAAATATCATGCAAAAGTTCTTTTATTTCAGTAATGCAACTTAAAATGTGAACCTAAGAGACTCATTACATGCAAAGCAAGATAGTTCAAGCCATGATGTGTCATAATTGAGATGATTATGGCTTACAGCTCATGAAAACCCCAAATCCACAATCTCAGAAAATTAGAATATTGTGAAAAGGTGCAATATTCTAGGCTCAAAGTGTCCCTCTCTAATCAGCTAATTAAGCCATAACACCTGCAAAGGATTCCTGAGCCTTTAAATGGTCTCTCAGTCTGGTTCAGTAGGAATCACAATCATGGGAAAGACTGCTGACCTGACAGTTGTGCAGAAAACCATCATTGATACCCTCCATAAGGAGGGAAAGCCTCAAACGGTAATTGCAAAAGAAATTGGATGCTCCCAAAGTGCTGTATCAAAGCACATTAATAGAAAGTTATGTGGAAGGGAAAAGTGTGGAAGAAAAAGGTGCACAAGCAGCAGGGATGACCGCAGCCTGCAGAGGATGGTCAGGAAAAGGCCATTCAAAAGTGTTGGGGACTTTCACAAGGAGTGGACTGAGGCTGGAGTCAGTGCATCAAGAGTCACCACACACAGACGGATCCTGGACGGATCCTTCAAATGTTGTATTCCTCTTGTCAAGCCGCTCCTGAACAACAAACAACATCAGAAGCGTCTTACCTGGGCTAAAGAAGACCAGAACTCGTCTGTTGCTCAGTGGTCCAAGGTCCTCTTTTCTGATGAGAGCAACTTTTGCATCTCATTTGGAAACCAAGGACCCAGAGTCTGGAGCAAGAATGGAGCAGGCACATACTGCAAGATGCTTGAAGTCCAGTGTGAAGTTTCCACAGTCTGTGTTAATTTGGGGAGCCATGTCATCTGCTGGTGTTGGTTCACTGTGCTTCATTAAGTTCAGGGTCAACGCAGCCATCTACCAGGAGATTTTGGAGCACTTCATGCTTCCTTCCGCAGATGAGCTTTATGGGGATGCTGACTTCATTTTCCAGCAAAACTTGGCACCTGCCCACACTGCCAAAAACCATCAAAACCTGGTTCAATGACCGTGGGATTACTGTGCTTGATTGGCCAGCAAACTCGCCTGACCTGAACCCCATAGAGAATCTATGGGGCATTGCCAAGAGAAAGATGAGAGACATGAGACCGAACAATGCAGAAGAGCTGAAGGCCGCTATTGAAGCATCCTGGTCTTCCATAACACCTCAGCAGTGCCACAGGCTGATAGCTTCCATGCCACGCCGCATTGAGACAGTCATTGCTGCAAAAGGGGCCCAAACCAAGTACTGAGTACATCTGCATGCTTATACTTTTCAGAGGTCTGATATTGTTTTATGGACAATCCTTGTTTTATTGATGTAGTATTCTAATTTTCTGAGATTATGGATTTGGGGTTTTCATGAATTGTAAGCCATAATCATCTCAATTATAACAAATCACGGCTTGAACTATCTTACTTTGCATGTAATGAGTCTATCTCATATATTAGTTTCACCTTTTAAGTTGCATTACTGAAATGAATGAACTTTTGCACAATATTCTAATTTTGCAAGTTTCACCTGTATTTGTTTCTTTACCTAGAGGCAGCTTTTAGCAAATTTTACAGGAATTGGTTTGGCCAGATCTGGTGAGAAATTGATACGATACCTGTATCAATTAAAATAAAGATAATTGTAGCACTTCAAAGGCGGGCTGTATTTGGCCTGTTTATTGAAATAATTGTTCCTCCTTTGTTCCAATAACTAAAATGAAAGATGTTGTTAAGCTTCTAAAATTACCTTCACACATTTCTGCTGTGTGTGGCCAAGGGAAAGATGCACCAGCAGTTTATGCACCATGTAAAACCCAAACAAAATATTCACATCTGCAGATGGTGTTGTTGCCTTTGGGGAAAGTGGACAAGTTGTTTCCCTAGAACAGGTTCTTGATAATGATTGAGAGTGATTTTTTCGGTGCACAAAATGGCCTTTCCTGTAAAACCCAGAAACAGAGTACAAACTGTTGTTGCTTTCTTCAGTGCTACACTGACATTGTGATGTGTCATGGTTTTTTCATTAATCCATGTTTTCATATTTATTTATGCCTTAGTGTTATACTTTGGGTGTTATTATAATAAACCAAGTAATTATAATACAGTGATAAAACAATCAGAAAAATGTACAAAATGATGAGGAACATTTATGTATTTAATCACTATATTTGTACAGTGCCTGACTCTAGTGACTCTGGACAGTTCGAGTAAAAAAACGGATGGAAAAAAACCAGTCCAAGGAACCAAAAGTAACAAAAATAAGAAGCAGGCTGCCCAGAAGAGGCTTCAAATATCCTAGCCAAGAGTCTGGATCAAGAGCCAGGAACTGAGGCTTTGCTCTTGAAACCTAACTAAAAACAATCCATATAAAATTAATACAGAATTGGTTTAATATTTAACATATTATTTCTAGACTATATAGACTGTCAATTCCGAGACAGCTGGCGAGACCAAAGAAACAAAAATGACATAGATTTCAGGAAGATATGTTTGATCTTTTTTTTTTTTTGTACCTTCATGTCAATGTTGATTCCTGGCTGGATTAATCTGCAATTTCTTGACAAGATTTGTCAGAAGTGGTTTGTCCTTGGCAACTTCCTGTGCTGAGATAAAGTGACTAATTCAAGATCACTGAGGTTCTGTGCCCAAATTGGATTAGAGCTCACCTGATTTCGTGGATCTCTAGCCTGATGCCTCAATCACTATATTAAACCGGGTCTCATATTTGAAGCTGTTTTGCGATAAATACAGAATCTTGAAAATTAGAAGAGGAATTCCTATGGCATGGGGACATCCCTACTTCATATGCTTAATTTCATTATCAGATGAGTAGTGGAATACATGAGGCAAATAGAGCTTAGCAGCCTTATGAGTGATGTTGCATCTCAGCGGTGTTTGGTCACCTTACAACCATGGACCTGGTCTAAATGACAGGACTCAATAAATATTAGAAGTCACAGGGTTTGACTCCAAGCAATTTTGATATGGTATGTTGGTAAAGGACTTTACCATTGGTCTTTTGCTGTAGTCTAGTCAGTCTCTGGTTTTAGGCTTGTACAAAGTTAGAACCCACCCCTCTTCTAGAAGAATGAAATATTTTAGGAAATATTTTTTAAAAAGGCAGAATATTATATTTCCGTAAAAGGAGAAATGGAGAAACAGAAAGCAGCCCCCACCTTCCTTAATAGCCCTCAGCAGATATCAGCACTTAAGAGATAAAGAGCTATTGAAAGAAGCCAAATATCTAGGTAGCTCTATTCATAGGCAAATACCCTCACCCAAGAGCCAAAACAGGAGGAAAGCCATTAAGCCACCATAGGAATTACCCAACACCCTTTCAGAACACAGAGAACAGATAATCAGAGTTGGAAGGGACCTTTTCAGTCATCTAGTCCAACCCCTCCGCTCAAGTGGGAGATCCTACACCATTTCTGAAAAATGGGAGCCCAATCTCTTCTTGAAAGTGTCAAGTGATGATGCTCCCACAACTTCCAAGGGCAAGCTGTTCCATTGGTTGATTGTTCTCACTGTCAAAAAGTTTCTCCTTATTTCCAGGTTGAATCTTTCCTTGTCCAGTTTCCATCCATTATTCCTTGTCTGGCCTACAGGCACTTTAGAAAATAGCTTGACCCCTACGTCTCTGTGGCAGCCCCTCAAATATTGGAACACTGCTATCATGTCTCCCCACAAGCCCCTTCATTGCATCACCTTCAGAAACTTCAACCAAACTTAGCTTAGACAAACACCTAAGATTTGTACTTTGCCTATAGAGCCCGCTATGACCCCTACATAACTCCTACAAGCCTCATGAGAGTCTGGCAACAGCCAATAGAATACATGTTCTTGGACAGGAACAGGAAGAAGTGCAAAGCCCAAGAGAAGGTATAACCGCCACACACACTCTCAACTCCATGTGGTCAACTGCACCACAACCATAACCCATGTGGTTCTGTTTCATCAATAAATAGACCCTCCCTCTTTTCCAATCAGCCTCCACCCTCCATTTTGTCTCCATTGCCTTTCTCCCGGCTTGGAACTGAACCAGATGGATATGTCTTCCTGCAGGCTTCTCTGCACTGCGTCCCATTCCATCCATCGTAATGCAGCAAGAATTAAAGGTCACCCTGGGCAAATGATGGAGTCTGTCTAACGCGTCCTAGAGGGAATTGGAGGATTCCCTGAGTGTCTGGTAGTTTGACTGAGATTTAGTTGTTGTGTGGAATGAACATGCCTTGGATTAATGCCTCACTGTGCTTTGATCTTTGTGTGTTCTTCTGAGGAACTTCAAAAGATGAAACACCAGCAGAGATTCCAAGACCACCATTAAAAGAAAAAGAAGCATGAATCAGACAAACACAAATATGAGTCCACGTTAGGGATTATCGCATCCAAAAGAGCAGCTAAACGAAGTTTTCTGCTCTTTAACATCTGCCAATCACACCAGCAGCCCTCTTTAAGGTCCATTTCTTGGTGGGGAAGGACAAGCCCAAGCTGGAAAGAATATCCTAACTTCTGGAGAGTAAAGTTGCTTAGATTTTGCTCACGATTGGACAAGGTTCAGAGGCTGGAAGCATGTCTCCCTCCCTCCTTCTTAAAACGTATCTTTTGTACAGACTTCTGATTAGCAAACAGATCCTAGCTGATCACATTGAATGCTGCTTCCTATGTTGCCATAAGATCCCATTCTTCTGTCACAACCTGACAGAATTCAGATCCAAGATCCAAGGCTATTCGGGGTTACCAAAGTGCAAGAAGACCTTGAATCTCAAGGCTGAATAAGAATAAGGTATTTTTCCTGCTGAGCAGGATCTTAAAGACAGGCCAGCCTAAGCGAAAGGGATCTTTTACTAAGCCGCCAAACAGATGCTGCAACATGCAGTTCAGTGGTTTACTGCCTGGGGCAACTGCAAACAGCTCCAGTTGGCGCATCTGTTGATCAGGCCAAAAGCAAGACTGGCTCCTAGCATTCATACCAGCTTTTGGATAGAGGAGGTTCTATCTTTTTCCTCATCTGCGCTTAATAGGGATTTGGAAAGCTGGGAACAGCTCATCTCACCAAACTGAACTCAATCTCAGAACTCGTGCCCTGTTAAGAAATAGTAGCAGAGATTCCATTATAGGGGGAGAAAAAAAAATCATTTTCTTCCTTTCCAGGCAGAGAGACAATGGTGGGATTCAATTTTTTTTACTACCGGTTCTGTGGGCATGGCTTGGGTGTGGCATGGCTTGGTGGGCGTGGCAGGGGAAGGTTACTGCAAAATCCCCATTCCCTCCCCACCCCACTAACCTGCTTTCCAGCTCCATTCTCCTGTGCAGGGCAACAAAAGAAGACCCAGCCAATCAGCTGGGACTCAATGGGACGCAGAGAATAGATGGGGGCAGGGCCAGTCAGAGGTGGCATTTGCCAGTTCTCCAAACTGCTCAAAATTTTAGCTACCGGTTCTTCAGAACTGGTCAGAACCTGCTAAATGCCACCTCTGGTTCAATGGTACCATGAATGGAGCAATCCTGATCTTCTGCCTAGCTAATAGGGTGCTGGTTAGAGCAGGGGTCTCCAACCTTGGCAACTTTAAGACTTGTGGACTTCAACTCCCAGAGTTCCGCAAAGCTGGCTGAGGAACTCTGGGAGTTGAAGTCCACAAGTCTTAAAGTTGCTAAGGTTGGAGACCCCTGGGTTAGAGCATGGCTCCATGCTGCATTTGCAGTGGTGTGTGCAGCATGCACTCAAAGAATGAGAACATCAGAACCTCTCAGACAGTGGATGTGTATCTCAATCTCTAAAAGATACATAATACCTCCCAGCTCCCACACTATCTCCACAGCTTCCCCAACACATGCTAAACTCTGCGCCATCCCCCCCACCCCACACCTCACCTTATCTACTTCCAGGATATTTCACAGCTATGTTATTGAATAACGGAATAACAGAGTTGGAAGGGACCTTGGAGGTCTTGTAGTCCAACACCCTGCTCAAACAGGAAACCCCATACCAGTGGTGGTGAAACTTTTGGGCACCAAGTGCCCAAAGCGCACTCGCATGCACATACCCAAACTGCAAGGCGCACCCCACGAGCATGTATCCATGCCCCATGCACCCCATCCTCCATGCATGTGCTGCAGATGTCACTTGGCTATCTGTCAGTGTTCCAGCAGTTACTCCAATTAAATCATGAGCCTTGAGCCACACTCCCAAAACTAAAGAGGATTTATTTGAAGGTAACATTCTACATCCAGCACTAATCTGGGCAAAGCCAACTCTGAGATACGTAATTCACTGTCACCCTTTATCCTGCTTTTCTCCCCACCCTCTGGGTGTATCATCCAATGAAAAACCGTCCATAGCGGAGAGTCATCAATCATGCTCTCCAATTAGATTTTTGCTCGGCAGAAGCTTCAGTCATCTTATCAGTGTGTGAAGAAAATAGGAATGGAATGTACTTTCAATTCCACACTGCCTCCTGCTCTTTGAAACTCCCCCCCTCTTCTTTCTGTTGTCAACTATAAAACGTGTGTACAAATGTTTTATGAGTTGTCAGCAGAGACCCAAAGGCCAGCTGGCTGGTGGGAGGTGTGCGCGCATGCATGGTGGAGCTGAGCTGGGGCGACAGCATGCGTGCCCACAGAGAAGGCATGCCATAGGTTCGCCACCTATATACTATTTCAGACAAATGGTTGTCCAGTCTCTTTTTAAAAAACCTCCACTGTGGAGCACCCACGACTTCTGCAGGCAAGTCATTCCACTGATTAATTGTTTTAACTGTCAGGAAATTTCTCCTGAGTTCTAGGTTTCTCTTTGACTGACATTTTGTGACCTTTTGGAGAAAGCAGGGATCCGAAGGCATTGTCAGCATGGTTGCAATGCCCTGATTTTTTTTCCTCTGTGTGGAAAAGAATGCCGCCTCGGAGTTGGACTGAGGAGTTGGCATCTCGATGCCTCGGGCATTTTTAGTTGCACCAGAGGCATGGGAATTACAAACACTTGACTCTTTCCCAGGGGGAGAAGGGCCCAGCTTTCTTTTTTTTTTTTTTGAAAATTTTATTTGGGTTTTCACAAAAATAATAATAATACAAATAAAACATCTTTTTTTGAAAATAGCATGGTCCCGGATTACACTTCTTCATACAGACACAAACTCAATTTCTGGCTCACTTTTATGTTCTATTCCATATCTCATTTACTGTTTTACATTTTCTACATAGTTTTTCTCCTCTCTTAATTTTCTCAATTTTATTTTAATTATCTCGTCTCAATTCAAATCATTATATTTATACTTTTGTCTGTCCTCTTTCAATTTCATATTTTCTTTTCTCATTAAACAAATTTTCTCCTGTAGTTACTAATTGGGATATGATACCTTTATATCTTTTAATTTTATCTATTCAACTCTTATTTAAGCTTCAATATATACCTTGAGGTTATAACATTCAATATAATATATAACTTCCAATCGAATTCTGCTTGGTACATTCTTAAAATACACACTATATTCTTAAAAATATATTATAAATATATGTAATTAAAACACTCATTCCATTCCAATTCAGTTCTATCATTAATATTCATTAAAATCTTAACATCTTTAACATTTCTTTTCAATTAAATATCATACTTCCTTGAGAACACTTATAAGCTTTCCGTAATTAATTTCCCCCCCCCTATTTCTCTTCCCTTATATTTTATAAAACATTAAATAATTAAAATGTTCCCATCCTTTCCTAATTCAATTCTCTCATTCGTTTTATTTCATTTATATATTAAGAAACATTTCACTAGATTACAATAACTATTTTATCCATCCTTTTAATCATACATTGTTTCATATTTTCTAAAATTATTTCTATTTCTAATATAACATTATCTTATGTACCTTTGCAGAACCCCTTTTTCAATTAAATCTTCACCCATTATCTCTAAATAGGCCCTGTTTCTCCATATCTTGTTTCTGTCCTTCATAACTTCTTTTCCTTTCCTTCTTCCCTCTCTTCTTCTCCCTCCCCTTTTTACCCCCTTGTCTCTCTACTTCTAATTCTTTCTTCCGTATTCCCCTCTTCTGTTGCTTTCTAATATTATACTTATTTTTCAAACTATTCTTCCTTTTCTTGGTTGTTTTTTCAAATGTTAAACTTTTCATTCTCTTTCCCCCCTTTCCTTTTTTTCCCCCACATAAAATTACTTGATCATTAAAGATGGCTTCTTCTTTGTCCCAATCTTCTTGTTCTGCAGGCATTTCTTGTTGTTTCTCGTAGTTCCAGATCTCCATTTCTAAGAATTGAAATACGAAGCCAAAAGAACCTCTCCCTTCTTGTGCACCTTCTTTGTACTTTTTAAGTTCCATTTTCAGTTCTTCTAAAAGTAGTGCCATTTTAAACACTTTTAAACAACCACCCAATTGAGTTTAGTCATTCAAATGCAATAACCAAAAATCCAGAGATCACCAAATAATCCAAATACTCCCAAGCTGTTTCTTTATGCTTCTTTTTTCGGCTTTCTCTTCCTGGGATTCTACTATTTTGTTGCCAAGTTTCAGTTAAAATATATCTTTTAGAAGTCTTGTTGAGGTTTTACTGTAAATTCCTTTTAATTCCAGGCAGTCTCCTCCCTTTTTTCCAGATCCTGCCCTTTTATTCTTTTTCTCTCCTTTCCTGCTTTTAAAAGCTTTTAAGTATCCAGAAATATTTATTATCCCTTTGACATTTTATTTTCATCTTAAATGCCTGTTGATGTCAAAGTGGATTTTTTTTCAATTTCTTATTTAAATCTCTTAGCTGGCAGTATGGGGAAAGGGAGAGAAGAAAAAAAACCAAATCTTTTCCCTTTTCTCTCTCCTTCGCTGCTTCAAAGTCTTCTTTGGGAACAATGTTACTTTTTTTTTGAGTTTAAATTCCAGGGTATCTTCGTTGTTGCTTTTGCAGTTTAACCCAGTCAACCAAAACTTTCACTTCTTATCTTCCTCCTGCACATTCTTTTCCGGCCGAGTTCTTCTTTGAGGCGGCCATTTCTGACCACCGTTGCAACTGCCTTCGGGAAAGGGAGTAATGGCCAGCTGAGGAGGAGAGATACTGCTCTCCTCAACCCTGCTGGCAGTCTCCCCACTTTTCACCACCTCTATGGGGTGGCTTAGCCCTGAAACCAGCTGGCTCAGGGCGCTCCAGCGGCGAGCACGGATTGAAACCGTGCACGATCGTGGTTTTGGTCTGTCCACGAAGAGACTCAAACTGGAAGTCAAGGGCCCACCTTTCTTGTCCGCTTCCAAAGTGACAGGAACAAATGGGTGACCTTATCTAAATGTGCAGGTAGAAAGTGGGTGCTTAGAAAGATTGGGTTCTTAGGCTAAATAGAACGTTAGGTATCTAACTGTTGACAAAAAAATAATAACAGAGAAGACATTGTCCTCAATTACCTCTTGCTGCAAAGTATACTTTTATTGTGGCATTCTGTGATAATCCCAATATCTGATCATTTGGGATGGCAATCCAATTGTGATGACCCAGAGTATATCAGAAATATAACAAAATCCAAAATGTAACTAAAAGTCCTTTAATGCCTTCAACTTAGCTTCACTGTTTAATTGTTCACAGTGAAGGAGTAAACTATTTTCAAAATAACATTCCAAAGGCAAGAAACACAGTTCACATTCAAAGAGTTGATAATGAAGCAAAAACCAAAAACAAACCTCACTGAATAAAGTTCCTCGACAGACCAGGATAGATAATTGCCAACTTCAGGAAGATAACCAGGGACAGTCCGTTGGAAAAACCCCAACCAAGATAAACCTTCTTTAGGAATAATACACTAAATTGTCTCCAGTGTCTGTTAGCATGCAGGTCCAAACTCTTATGCAGATCTCACACCTGCAACCCATGAAGAGGATCATGGCCCACTTCTCCTGAGTAGACCACATTTTACCCTGATCCTCTCCTCCCTGCATGCCCTAGGATGGATAGGGGATGGGCCTGGGTCCTCCTTTGACTGCTCAGTCTCCACCAGGACATGACACCAATGCATAATATGTTGCAGTAATCCAAGCTAGAGGTTATGAGGCATAGACAACTGCACCTAGATATCTGCATATAGGTATCTACATACCTGTAACAATAAAGTACTCCAAGATAATGAAGCCATCTGGGACTTCAATGAAATTTTCAGGTAGATGCGTGAAGATGCAGAAACAAGGTCAAGCAGCCAGCCCTGTTTCTACTGTATTCTCCTTGATCTCTAGACATTCTCTGAAGATTTGAAGTGAAGGCCTAATGAGTTGGAGCACCTGGAAAATTTACTGAACATTCAAGCAAATGAGAATTCAGTTCCCCTTTATCCCTGCAGAGACATATTTGAAAATTGTCCAAAGAAATGTGTTAAGCCAGCACCTCATTTTCTAACAGTTTGAGCCACTTGAATTTTCAGCACAGTCTATGACATTCTAAAGCCAACCTATGATCCAGGTGATAGTCAACTTCATTGTTTCTGATTGGCCTTCTCAAGGAGCTCTTGTCAAGTTTTGCAACCGCAAAATTCTCTGAGGATGGAAGGATGGAGGTCTGCTGGAGGAGAGTGGGTTGCTCAAAGGGGGAAGGGTCTAAACATGGGACCAGAGAATCTTCATCAATATCTCTGCCATATGTTGCAAAGTCCAAGGGCTGGAGTTCATGACAATACTTCTGAGAATTTCCAGTTCCCAAAAAGGGATTTAGAGGGCCTGTGGATGACTGCCATCAACCTAACCTTGGAATAAGCCATCTTGGCTGAATAAGTGTGTGATTAAACATAAACTGGTGTCTTTGGAACTTTTTCTGTCCTGTCTCATCAGAATCTTGCTTTGCTGATCTTCATCAAACTGACTTTTTGTATCTGGAATAAGCTGTTATGTAAAGCTTGAACGCCTGTAGATTTTAATGTAACCCTGGGACTTCATTCCCTTTCCGCTCCTTGCTGAGCTTGTGTTAATAATTTATTTTGCCTTTTTATTATGCATATGTGCACAGAAACCTTTGGCTATTGTGTCGTTTTCTTTGTTGAATTATGCGCTGAAGCTTTAAGTGGCTATTCTTTCTTAATAGCCATTCATGAAAAAAAATTATGTCTTCCCCTTTCAAAGTGCTATGTTTTTTTTTGGGGGGGGGGTGTCCCGTGGTGTGCTAAACTGGATTGCTTCAATGGAGAAAAAATTCAGTTAACTGCTTTTGAGAAACAAAATTTTCAACATCTCGTGGCAAAAATATGGCAAGTATCCGTCTCACCATGGATATCAGCTATTTCCAGGGGACCATTTCCTTGCCTACAAACACTTCTCCAGAGGAAGAGTTTGATTTCACATATATTGAGGCAGAATGTGTTTATATCAGTAAAGGCTTTATTTCTCATCTATTTGTCAGGTTGTTACAATTTATTCTGACAATACTGGACAAACGAGCTTTTATCACCTCCCCTTCCGTTACAAGGCAACATCAAGATTTATTTGCACCCAATTCAGAGATTGCAGAGGATAAGGAGGCAATTGTAACTGCTCTACTACAAGTCAAACAAAAATTCTCTGCGTTGAGAATCAATATCATATTAAATGTGACATAACTTTGGAATTGATTCCAACAACAGCGGCAAACATTTAGACACTATTGTGCTCACAAATAATAGATTTGTGAGGTTTTGATTGTTTGGAGTGCTTCTTGCTCTTACATAATTTCAAAAGGTACTATAAAAATCAGACTGTTTATCCTTTAAAAATAAAATGTCGTGGGGAGGAGAACACTGTTAATAGGGAAAAATGAAAAATGGGAACTAATAGGTCACCCTCAATGAACACGGAGAGAAAGAATATAAAATGATAAAGCTGGATGCTGAGATAAGAGCATAAATATGTTAACATCAAACATCACTCTAGGGAAGACTGTCTATCTGTCCAATACTGGAAACTGGGAATCAGTTAAATAGAGCATTGATTATGCTATCCAAGTTCTTGATTTTTAGCGTCTTCCCACATTTGTGTGCCTGCCAAATAAATTAATTGCTCAGCATACCTTAAGAAAGTTATCAGTGGCTCTGTAGTACTTGAAACAAACAGCTGAGCTTCAACTCTTTATATGCCACATATCATGGAAATTATGAGGGTGTGGGAATGTCTCATCCTTTTGTACTTGTGAACCTCTTTGACCACCAGGTCATGGTAAGAGAGATATGAGGAAAGATCTTCACAGAGGGAAGAACTGTATGTCATGTAGCCCATTAGTTAAATGAATGTCCAAGTTCTCTGTGGGATGTGATCAGCAACATCAAGAAGATGGCCATGAAAGAGTGACTGAAGCCCCTCCTGTTTATGTGCTTCAACCACACTGTTGCGGCCATCATCTCGATGTTGTTGGGGGCGTGCTACCGTCCCTGTCCTATTGTTTCTTTTATTTTTCTTATATGTACTCATTTCTTGTATTCATAACTATGTTTATCCTTATACCTATTATCTTGTAAGCGAGTGACAAATCAAATCAATAAATAAATCTGGATCCCCCCCCAACTATACCTGGAAGACACCCCTGGGAGTCTCTTGTTTAAATGAGAAGCTATCCTTCTTTCTTTTTCTTCCCCATGTTTCAAGCTTCATCACAATGTTCCCTTCCTTCAAGATGTAGTTTGGATGGGCTTTTCTAACTTCATGTATTTATGATAAATTTAGTTATTCCCTCGGGTACAAAATGTAGTAGTCTGCTAGCAATCATACATACCTGACCTCCGAACCCCAGACAACGATATTCTTTTGGTTATTCCCACCAATGGCCTTTCCCACCAATGCAATATTCTGGTAGTTAATTACTTAATATTCTTCCAGCATTCTGGAGTTCAGGTACATCACTTCTATCTAGCATTCCTGCTGAATTCAAATCTTCTGTAGCATGTATATGCTGTAGACTAGTGGTTCTCAATTTTTTCTTCATCATGGACTCCCTTTAAATACCTTTTGTGGCCACTGACCATGGACCACTGAGACTTAACTCAAGATTTAAATCATTAACATTTCTTCAAGTCTTTGTGGACCCTCTGTGATGACTTGCAGCCCCCCAGGTGTCCGCAGACCACAAGCTGAGAACTACTGCGGTTGGTCATTTTGTAAAGACCGAGGGTACTGTAGCATGCTTGCTTTAGGGATGGATGACCTATTGTATATAGAATCTATATAGACCTTCAGATGTTGCTGAACTGCAATGCCTCCTTGTCTCAATTATTTGGCCGCTGGTAAGAGCCATCTGGACAATTGCTGATTTAACTCATGTTAAATATACTGAATTAGCCATTTTGAACTTCATTGGTGTCCCTCATGCACTGGAGTGCTTTACAGAATATATCTGACTATCAGGAACATGACTACAACAGAAAAGGAACACTGGCATGCAAATTAGACTTCCTTTTAGACTTTTCGAAATTGCAAATTGTCTATTAAACTGTGATACTACAGATGTCTATTAAACTGTGATATTACAGATCTATTTATTGGGAAATAATATGTGGTGGTGGTGGTGCTGGTGGGCATATGAAATATAAACCTATACTTCCCCATAAACCTTCATAGTGTGTATTCAGCATGGGGATAATCACCAAGGAGAAATGCTCACAATATGTATAAAACAAAATCTGTCTTGTAATTTATCAGAAGTTTTCTGTAAAAAAAGAAAAGAAAGAAAAACTAAAGCAAAACAAAACACTTTCACAGTGCTTGAAAATTTATTCTGAACTTCTCTTGGTGCAGTTTTGTGGGTTGATAGTTGGAACAGGGAGGACCTGTGACTGGTCATTATATCTTCTATTACACATCTTTCTATCATTTTGATAGATTGCCTGGCTGCTTATATTTCACTATCTAAAAGAAAACAGAGAAAGGGGTTCCCATTATGCTTCTCTTGGAAGTCAAGAAGGATAAATATTGAGGAAGAGATGAATCAGGAAAGATGCAACATTCATGCATCCACTGGCCACCTTATAATCATGTTATTGCAAGAACACCACATCCCATCCTTGAGAATTTCATCAAATTTTTTCTTCTCCTTTGATGCTAATTTTGAAAGCAAATTATTATTCGTTATGTTGAATGAGAACTGAAAGGAAAAAAAAAACCCGGCAGGATAATTTTTGTGCATGCCAGTAGTCTCTATAATCAACTTTGTAATTGGAAATGGGGGAACAATTCTATCTGATTCTCAGTACTCCCTTGCCAGGCAGTTTTGCAGTCTGGCCAAGTTTTCTGCTTTGTGTGGAATTTAAAAACAAGCAAAGCAAAACTGTGTTCTGCTGGGTTTGTTTTTTTTTTAAATCTAGAACAAATGATATCGAACTGGGAATTGAGAAAAAAAATACTTCAAATTAATAGATGGAAGTTGGTTTTGTACTTAATTCAAAAACAACATAAAGGGGGAAAAGTTAAATTTGTTCAGGGTTTTACTGAAAACCATAGACTGAAATACCAGATTTAGGGTGGCCCTCTAAAACTAAGAAAGTGAGTTCAAACAAGACACCAGCAATATCTTTCTGACTATAGGAGCTGTCAGCCTTTGGAACAGGCTGCCACATTCATTACTGAATTCTGTGCTAGAAGTCTTTAAACAGCAGCTGAAGGTTCTTCTATCAAAGATTCTCTAATTGAATCTGTGCTGAGCATGGAGCTGGAGTAATGGAGTAGACATCTTCTAAGGTACTTTCCACCTCTGTGATTCTCTGCAGCCTGGTGCCCTTGGCTTCCTGCAGCTTGCAAAACCCCATCTTTTTATTTTATTTTTTTAATATAATTTTTTTAACAACAAGCATAAACAAACACAAACATAAACTCAAAACATAAAACCTTCTTTCCCTTGTACAGTCTGTCGGTCGGTACAGATCTTCTTGTGCACAATATCAGCAGTCCCTCCCTTCTAAATACATTATTAAAATTCATATTACGTAAATATGCATATTGTATTATATTATTATTAACTTCTTGTTAGGCTTCAATTATAAGCTACATCATCCTTTTCGAGCAAATTTCAGTTTTTAACATATCTCAATTCATATCATTCATTTCATTATAATCAATTGTTACATGTTACGTTGTTTTATCTTTACTCTATCATTATATTTATATTGTATTGTATCTTATTCCCCTATTTTCTTATCTAGCCATTGATAAAATAAATCCCAAATTTTAGAGCAAAACCCCATCTGGATCACTAGTTGTGGTAATTTGAAATACAAGCAACTGAATTCTTCTCCTTGCATGGGATTTCATTGAAATTATAATTCTCAGTTACAAATATTTCAACTATAATCTTACGTTCATATAACTGTGTCCGTTGAATACAGTGGCAGGAAACCTCAATTCATTCCTACTTGCAAAGAGTTGAAAAGCTTACATTTATATGTTGGAAGTTAGATTCTACTCTCTTCTAGGAAAACAGTCCCCACCCTTTGTCAAGTAGGGCTATTAAAATACCTGGAGCCAGCTTACTTTTCACAACAAAGGAAGGAGAAAATTACAGGCATGAGATACAGAGAAAAAAAACTCTACAAACTAGCTAAGAAATCAGATAGCTGGCAAATTATAAAAACTTGTGAAAAGAAAACCACAACGCATAACAGGAAACTCAGAATATTGCAACCTAACGGAACAAGCAGCTACAAAGTGAACAAACAGCTAATATAAAACAATTACTCCTATCCCTGAAGAGACCCCAATATCAGGAGACAGAAACTCATCACACACACACACACACACACACAAATCAAAGACTTCAAGGGTTCACACTTACAAAAATCAAAGGATCTGAAGGGTATAAAAAAGGGGGTTTCTCTACTCACAAGATTAGTTTAATCCTAGGAATGCTGTGAGATTTCTTCTTACCTGCCTTCCTATTAATAAACTGATTCTGACTTTCAATGCAGCTGACCAAATCATTTTGCATTTCTCCCAGCAAGGAAATTTGAATCCACAAAAGGAAAGAACTTTGCCTATTACAAAAGGGCAAGGTTTCTTTTTTCCTTTCCTCATATGAAAAGAGGGAGATGGTTTTTATTGGTTCTCCTTTCTAATCCTTATCTGTATTTTCTAGAATACCAAGATATTTCTAGAATGAGTGGGAGGGGATGAAAGGACAGAAAAACCATCATTTCCCCCTCTCTATCTCTTGCAACAGCAGCAGGCTCTGCTCAACTGCCATCTTGCTCATGTCAAAAAGGTTTTTTAATTGAGGAAGCCTACTTAACGCCCAAGAAATTATAGGGTTCAATTCCAAGGAAACATGGAATAGGCTTGTTCTTTTACAAGACTTCTTTTTTCCCTCTCGTGTTTCAAGTATTTTTTAATTAGTTTATCAAAATATAAAATACAAAGGAAAATTTAAAAAATGAGAAACTAGGGGAAAAAAAAGGGAAGGGACAAGTAAAAGGGGAAAAAGGAAAAAAAGGCATTGACCTTCAATTCTTTTTAGCACAGTAGAAAATAACATTACAGCCTCAACTTTTTTTACTTTCACACATTAATCTATACTAGCCATTTCTATGATGACAAATCTATCTAATCAGCAAAACCAAAATTTAATTTCTTTCATCTCAAGCACAAAATCCAGAAACAATTTCCAAATTAAAAAAAAACAATTAAATATATTCCCTTCTTTGAATAAAACAACCAATTTAACCATCTCTGCTTTTTCTTCCTTGCACTTAATAGCTTTTATAAACTATCACCATTTATATTAACAACATTCACTATATTCTTTAAACTAACTGGAAAAAATGCTTTTTTCTTCATCCATTTTAAAACACTACACTTTTCTTTTAAAAAATTGTAAAATCAGTAAGTTCTTTTACCAGAGTTTTAATGAACTTGTTTTGCATGAGGTCAGTTCAGTCACACGTATTTTGGTAGCATACCATCTCAATTCTAATCTGCCAAGTTCATGTGAAAACACTCTAAAGTTAAATAAATTTAACCTTAAATTGATAGAATTGAAAAATTCAGAGATTTGGGTATCATTTTATTCTTAGGTTTAATTATTCATTCTCCCTTCCTTTTCCAAAGAGACATCATCCAGATAGAGAGGGCATGTCTCTTTCCATTTTCTCTGCCACATTCAGTTGCTTCTAGACATAATTTCTATTGCTTTATGAAAATTGCCTCAGTGAAGATAAAGAAACATACAGTAAGTCCAAGCTTATTTCCAGCACTTAATTCCAGTCTGTCTATAGTGATTATACCTTGTAGAAAGAATGTTGGAAAGAACAGGAGAAGGTAAATGTTTTCACTCCTGGGAGCTACATTTGGCACAAGAAAGAGAACAGCTTTCTGGGGGGAATAATGGACATTTTTTCCCCAAACTGTGACAGATATTATCTTCTCCAGCAGTTAGTGCAGTTAGTTGAGTTTATATGCTAAGAGCCATCATTTTAGAAGCATTTAATAAAACTGTAATATTAATTAACACGTTATTGTTTTGAAAGCCTTGCAAAGCTTGAAGCTTGCCAATTTTGGAAACACGGTGGGAAAGGGGAGGGGTGGGATTCCAATTTTTTAACAACCGGTTCTGTGAGCATGGCTTAGTTGGTGGGCGTGGCTTGGTGGTCATGTGACTGGCTGGGCGTAGCCAACTCACTATCACTCACATCAAGGTATGCATCTCCTCGCCTGGCCTCTCATGACTGTGGGGATGCTGCAACAGTCGTAAGTGTGAAAAATGGTCATAGGTCACTTTTTTCAGTGCCACTGTAACTTTGAATGGCCACTCCAGACAAGCAAAGTACCAGCAAAGGAGGGGAAAAAAACTCCAGAGAAGTTCCTGAGACAGGAAATCTAGTTCTGCCAAGAATGTAATAAGGATTAACGGAGAGGCAGTTTCTGTAAGCAAGACCAGAATGTTTCCTTCCTGCCTTCCTTACAGGATTAGGCCAGTAATTTCTTCTAACAACCGGTTCTCTGAACTGCTTAGAATGTTAACAACCGGTTCTAGTGAATAGGTGCGAAGCTGTAGAATCCCACCCCTGGGAAAGGGGTATTAACTGTTATTAAGAAGGCAGTGAAGGGTTTGTTTGTTTTTTTTAAAATGTGGGCATTTAATCTTTAACCTTTACATGACATCTTCAATAGTCTGGATATCTTGCATCAATCAGCATTAGATAACCCATAAGGTTCTGTCCCCTTTGTGCCTGGGACATGTAGTGTGCTAAGCTATGTATGCTTAATCATGTTAATTTAATGAGTCATAATTGTTGGATTCACACAACATACTAAACCAGGAATCAGCAATGTTGTATCTGTGGTTATAACAGTAACCAAACTGAGTAAATATTTAAGTAGATTCAAAGAACTCCTAGATTATTTATATTTTTAAATGACGTAAGATTCCAGTTATTTACCCGATAGTAGTGTGATAATGGTGATGATGCTTGCAGAATAGTAGAAAACTATACAATGGACACATCTTCAAAAAGTGTGTCAAGCCCTGTGTCAAACCACAGTGGATGGGTTCATACAACATATCCAATACCAGCAAGCCACAGTCTGTTATATTTCAACTCAGCATCCATAAATGTCTGGTGTATGGAAGGTTATTAAGTTTTCCTTTGTGCAAAAAAGGACTAGCTAAGAATGACTCATGGTGTCTGAATGCCAGCTTTGGGAGAATAAAGGTATAGTTTAAGCATTTTGAAAGAGAGATGAAGTTTTTGGTCTGGCTAGAAAAGCCTCCAGCTTAGATTTTCTTGCTTTGGAGTTAGTGACTAATGAATGCCTCCATCTTCATTCCTTACTCATCTGTATAATCTATACAGTTCTACAGAAATGAAAAAGCATGCCTTTTAGAAAATTGGCTCAACCTTACATTCCAAGGAGTCAAGCTGAGGATGGCCAAAATGGATTCCTTATTTATTGCATTATTGTTCCATTTTGATTCCTGGAATCAGGATCTAAACCAAAGCACCAGTCTAAAGAAGAGAGGTCATTGCTGCCACTTGTTATAGAATTTTGGATTTCAAATATTAACTTCACCAGTTTTGGGAATGGTGTATTTTGATGTTTAATGGGAGAAGATTTATACTAAATTAGGAAGCAGAGACTCCTACTTTGTGTAGATGCTTTGGAACAGTAACTCCCAGAATTAGTCATGCATTCGTAAAGCACTTGAAAGAAAAAAGTGCTTTAGCCAGAATGTATATATTCCTCTGTTTATTTGGGCATTTGACTTACTGCTCCATCCCTTAGCTCTCCTGATTACATTGTCACAAGATTCAATTAACGAATGCAGAGACCTGAACAATGGCCAAGCAAAATGAATCTGCAGCAAATGACATGTTGATCTTTGGTTTGGTTATTTTCTGCAACTGATGGATATTTGGAATGGGTTATTTTGTGCTTCGGCCACAAATAGAAGGAAAAGAAATTAATGGGATGCATAAATCAACACTTTAGGACAACCCATGCAGAATAAATGAAGCATGCAGCCTTCAACAGTAAGTCAAGCCCTTTAGCCAACACTGTTAATAAGAGGACAAGAAATTTGCAGGGCTTATCTGCACTCCAACCTAGTACAGCTTACTAAGATGAAAAGCAACCTCTGTGGAGATGTAGTGTTGGGAGAGTTAAGGGCTATTCTGTCAATGGTGACAATGGTGAATTTTTTGAAAGGCCCAGAACAAGAGGAAGATTGATTTAAGATGGATGGAAGCCCTTTCCTTCAATTCAAAGTAAATGTATTTAATATGGTCAATGACCACCAAAGTAAAAAAGAAAAAGAAACGATAACAAAATCTTCTAGTGGAAGAGTCTCATAAAATCATTTTTTAAAAAACCCTCAAAAATACTCAGTTCTAGTTTTGCTAAAAGGAAATATGGAAAGACATTTGGGTCTAAAATGCTTTTCCAGACCATCCAGAAGATTTTTTTCTTAAAATGGACTTGCCACTTGTCCAAAATGCCCCCCCCCACTTTATGGCCTCATATCACCAGTTTTTGGTCTTTTTCCTCCAGTTAGTATAGTAGGGTTTTTTTTAGTTCTTCATTCTACAAATTCTGATGTTGACACATATCAGTAAATCACATTTTGACGTAAAAGGGGTGCAATAATATTGTCACAGTTTCTTGTTGTTACTTCATTTTATGAAAATACCTAAGATAATTATGTCCTGGTCACCTCCATGCTGCAAAGTACTTGGTATAGTGAAGAATATACCATCTAATTTACCAACCTTTAAAGAGCTGAATTACATACGACACTTCATTTACACCAGTGCTTTGTAACTTCAGTGACAAGTGGATTTCAACTCCAGAATGTTGGCTGAGGAAATCTGGGAATTGTCATCCATACATCCTAAAGTTTTTGGGGCTGAGAAACGCTGATCTACACTCAACCAAGTATCTATATTAGATGGTGCCATCATCCGATCCCACAAGGGGCACCATTTGTTTAACAGAATTGGATTATGTTCTGATGAAGCTGCTTTGACTTCAAGAAGCACAGATCCTGGTTAAGTAATTTGATGGGATTGGGTAAGAGTATAATGGTGGCATAAGCATTTCCACTAACCATTCAGAATGACTTGACAAGACTCATCTACAAAAGCAGGAGTGTCTGTAGGGGCAGTCAAAACAGACAAGATGGCTGCCACAACCATGAAATTGGCCCATTTTAATGTACATGACATACACTTAAAAGGATAGACTTTAATCACATGGTTTTTTTTCTCCCCCCCCCCAATACAATTATAGGCAACTATTAAGAAAATAAGTGTTATGCTTGAATAATTCCAAAATATTTTTGAGAAACCTTCTTCTATGCATCTGATGGAACATCTTTTAACAAAGCTTTTAACACAGCTAAATCTGGAACTGTGGCCTTTGGCTGAGAAAACACCCAAATGATAAAATCAAATCAAATCAAATCAAACAGGCAGCCCTTATTGCTAATCCAATTTCCAAGGCCTAACAAGCAAATCCTGTAGGGAACATAGAAGTCACACATTCCAATTTCAATCTCTTTTGGCCTAATCTTTGGAGCTCTTTTGTTAGCTTCTCTTCCTGCTGATCTCTTGACAAACTCTGTAATCAGTAGAAGTAAAAGTGATGGTTTTTCTTCAGAGAGATTTGGAGTCCTCTCAGACCAGGCTTTTACTGTGTAATCAGTGTGCCTTACTTAATTTTTCCACTAATAGTCTATGGGTATTTTTTTTTGGTAATTAAATAGATAGAAACACTGCACAATGTTTTTCATTTGACAGCAGTTGGGTTCTCTTATGAATAGCCACATCCATTGGATTTCTGCCTTCTATGGAACTGAAAAAAGGTATTGGAAATCTGCTGTGTACTGTGTGCATGAATAGCAGGCTATATTGTGGTTAGTTTCCACTGTGTCTTATAAGCATCAGCAATAAGAGCCGTGATGGCACAATGGTAGGAATACAGTATTGCAGGCTAACTGCATTCCCACTGCCAGGAGTTTGATTCTGACCAGCTCAAGGTCGACTCAGCCTTCCATCCTTCCGAGGTCGGAAAAAGGAGGACCCAGATTGTTGGTAAAATGCTGACTCTGTAAACTGTTTAGAGAGGGCTGTGAAGCACTTTGAAGTGGTATAAAAGTCTCTTGCTATATATGCAATGACCACAGAATGATTGGACAATGCATCGATTGTGTGAGTTGATTCCACTGTTCTGAAGTAGGCTTGGTTTGATCTTTCACTCATTCTCCATTAGATGTTGCATTCAACAATCCTTGAAACCTGAGCTTGTTTGACCCACTTTTCGTGAGGAAGAAAAAAAACCTGTTCAGAGCAAAGTATTATCCGTACGCACTTCAAATCTTATCAGTCACTCAGGTCAGATAATTTCCACACTATCAAATTTATACTGGCAGCTGACCATTTTTTTAGGCTGATGATCAGCAATGCATCAAACTTTCACAGTCCAGTAAAAGTTGTGTGATGGGTGCATCTTCATACTAGCACATAAGCACTTTGCTGACTGTTTTGGAGGGCCCCACCCCACTGCAAAGCCAACAAAAAATTGTTTTTAGTTGTTATGTTGTTCAAGTGGTGTTTTCCTTCTTTTGACGTAATTCCTACTATATAATCTATAAGACCTCATTGGTGTTGTCCCTTTGGCCGCTTTGGAGTGCTGTGGGATCATCCTTTCCATTCCTGATCTCTAGGCATACATCTGTTTTGACAGATACCCACCATGAATATAGTGAGCCTGTCAACCAGGATATTTCATTTTTTCCTAAAAGTCTGTAGAGATTCTCAGTCATCCAGGTCATGGTTGTCCCAAAAGGTGCTTTTTCAGGAGGCTACTGGACGTTCTTGTTTTTTCTTTGAAGACGTTTCGCTTCTCACCCAAGAAGCTTCTTCAGCTCTGACAGGATGTTGGGGAGTGGAAGGATTTGTATTCCTTGCCAACAGCTGGTCATTTGCATCCTTTTAGAGGGCCCTTGAAGGTCTACCTGTGGTTGACTTGGAGATCCGTGTCCAGAGGATCACCTGAGTAGTGCTCCTGGTTCCAGTAGTCTGCACTCCCCCCCCCACTGGAAATCCATTCCTATTCCCACACCATTCCAAGGGTGTTCATCCCAAATGGTATAGCTAAAATTGTATAGCTTCATTTTCCCTACACTTTAAAATTTAGGACTCTCAATCTCCTATGGCAATCCTTCCCCCATCCCATTTTTATTTGGTAAGTGGAGCATGAGAAGAGGAGCTGGCTGAAACAGAACCGGGTAAGGCAGGAAATTTGCAATATAACTAACTCCATCTGTCACGAATGAATTTTTCTCCCACTGCCGTTTTTTTTAAAAAACGTGGGTCTAGCTATCTCCTAAAGCATCAAAGTAGGAGTCTTTAATTAATATTTTAACGTTGGTCTGTTGATCTCCTAAAAACGACCAAGCTTTTTTTTTAAAAAAAATGTCAACCAGACTGCTCTTTTTTTCCAAATAGGTCTATCAATCCGTTCGACTTCTTTCGTTATAAACTTTCTTTAAAAGGAAAAAAAAGAAAGAAAGAAAAGCCGATCATCTCTGCACTGCAGTAGCAGCTCCAGGAATAAGGGAAGATCCGGAAGAAGAGACTGGAAATCCCCAATAGGAAATCGCTATTTAAAGAAACGTATCCAAGGGACCACATCGGAGGGGAGCAGCATGATGGCTGGGTAAAAGCGACCAAGGATGGGCGAATCCAGCCCTGCCTAACGAGAAGAACCACGGGGATCCTTTTCCCCCCACCCGCAGGTGCGGCTGGGCTGGAAGAGAAACGAAGCCCAGGGTTGAATCTAAGCGCCGGCTTGAACTCCCGCATTCAAACTGCGAGACCGCCCCGCTCCTCCGCTGCCTGTGACACCACCCGAAAGCCCAGCTGCGCGGGGCGCGCTTCTTTCTTAACCACCGATTCGAGGACGGTAAAGAAAAACCGGTTGTAAAGCGCCGGGAGCACCCAGGGCTCCCGTGGGAGGCTGCAGAAACCCGCTCGGCTTAGCGGAGAGCAGCGAAGAACAGGCGGCTTTTCCAGGTCTCTTTGCATTTGCAAGCAAACCTTGCAAGCGGTGCGCCAGACTTTTCGAAGCGCACCCTCGGTACGCTTAGGATCAGAGAGGGAGCCCCAATTCTGGGTCCGTCTGGAGGGGAGATAAGCCTCGGATTAGCCTCCACCCGGGAGCGGGTTTCCCCCCCCCCCCCACCGCCTGCGCCCGACGGGCTCCCCGCTCGAGCGCTCCCCTGCTGCACTCCGCAAAGTTCCCGATTGCCGGCACGGCTTGGGGATTCCGGCCGTCGGCGTGGCATCGAAGGCGGGCGAGCGAGCGCCGCGAGGTCTGGGGCTAAAGGCGAGGTCCTTGGCCCTCTCGGGCCCAAGACGCTTGAGCTGCCGCCGAGCACGCCCTGCCCCCTGTGGAGGCGGATCTCCTCGCCCGGCGCCCGCGCTGCTGCCGCCGCCCGCCCGCCGGAGGGAGCCCCGCAGACTTTATGCCAGAGCCCTCGGCGGCGGGGAAGCGGCGCTTGGCCTCTGCGCGCGGCTCCATCCAGGTGAAGCGGGCGGAGAGAGGCGCAGCTTCGGCGGGCGGAGCGAGCGGCGGGCTGCCTGGGCGGGCAGCAGCAGCAGCAGCAGCCCGGGGACGCCGCGTGAGAGCGCTGGGAACCGCCGCCGCCGCCGCCGCGTGGAGAGGCGGGCATGCGGGCTGGCGGCAGTGGGCTTCGTGGGTAGCCCTCCTCAATATGGTCTTCGTCTGCCACGGCGCCAGCAGCTGTCCCGTCTTGGCTAGCAGGAGCCTGGACTCCTTGGCGCCGGAGCCTCCCCGGCCGTTGGGTGGCACCGGCGGGGCGAGGATGATTTCTGGCTCGCTGAATCCGCCCCGTTTAGGGATAGGCGGGAAACTTCTGCAAGGGGTCACCGCCGGCCCTGGAGGGGGAGGCCAAGGCGTCGGCAGCGTCGTCGTCGTCGGAGGCGTCGTCGGCGGGAGCAGCACCGGCGGTCCCAGCGCGCTCAGCCCGGGCTACGGCGACGCCGGCAACGACACGCAGTGCGGCGAGCAGATCCTGAGCTACGGCAACGTGGAGAAAGTGGTCATCGGCGCCGCCCTGACCCTCATCACGCTGCTGACCATCGCGGGCAACTGCCTGGTGGTCATCTCGGTCTGCTTCGTCAAGAAGCTCCGCCAGCCCTCCAACTATCTCATCGTCTCGCTGGCCTTGGCCGACCTGTCGGTGGCCGTGGCCGTCATGCCCTTTGTCAGCGTGACCGACCTCATCGGCGGCGAGTGGATCTTCGGCAGCGGCTTCTGCAACGTCTTCATCGCCATGGACGTGATGTGCTGCACCGCCTCCATCATGACCCTCTGCGTGATCAGCATCGACAGGTGAGGAGGCCGCGCAAAGAAAACCCCCCCCCCTCAACCCACAACACCCCCACCACCCCCGACGGCGGGGCGGCTCGGCCGGGTGAGACCCGGGGCCACGTTGGAAGCTTGGCGCGAGGGAAGGTTAGCCGCCGTCTTGGTCGGCGCGCGCAAGCCGGGCGGTTTGGTTGGTTGAAGCGGCTTGAAAGGCTTTCGGGTTTTGGCGCGCTAACTCCGGATGTCGCTCTTTCCTTGTCAGTCTCATCCGCGTTGAAGGTTGGGGTTTCTCGGTGGGAAAGGAAACGTCAGGCGAAACTCGGAAGAAGTTGGGGAAAAAGGGATAAACGATCGAGTCCTGACCCTTGGACTAGGCTGAGATTCAATGCAAAGGATTAGCCATTTAGGATTCCTTAACTGGATTACCTATAATCATCCTAGATGAGGGGTCTCCAACCTTGGCAACTTTAAGCCGGGAGGACTTCAACTCCTAGAATTCTCCCGGCTTAAAGTTGCCAAGGTTGGAGACCCCTGTCCTAGATTGTATCACTTGATAATAATTATGGGTGTCTTTATTAATCATGCAATGCTAAGATTTATTTTTTAAAACCCACACACAAGATACACAGGGCTGATTGTAAGTTATCTGAGAGAAATTACCTAGAATTGTAGTGAGGATAAACAATAGCCAATGCCTCCCTTTTAATAGAAGCCTGATGCCACCTGTAAAATAGGTCTGGAACCTCTTTCAGTCTGTGTGAAGCGTTTACGGGTTTTCCTAAGGAGCGAGTGAAAAGAGAATAATTGTTCTGATCTCAGCATCGTGAAATGATATCCTGGCTTTGAACACCTGTAGAGGCAGAACAAGTTTGTTCAGAAAATGTCTGAGTTGATAGAAACACAGTGGAAGGCTAATCTGTCCGAAGAGCGCCAATGTTTTTTAGAGGTTCCACCCTATAGCCATTCCCAGAAAACTAAAGGTATACTTAATAAATAAAAGTTTTTCCTGTCATCAAAGAGAGGTCTTATTCGTCCCTCAAAACTTCTGGATTTTGAGTGGTGTTTTTTTGTTTTTTTGCCACTGAAGTCAATTTTATTTCTTTATCTGCCTATCTTGGAGAACATGAACTATTGATGAAGTTGGACAGTGTGGAAACGTGTGAAAAGTTTGAATGGAAGTGTAAATTGTTTGACTGGAGTTGAGAATCGATTTTGTAAGCAATCCAGCAGGGGTCTCTTTTGAGTTGCTATAACCTTGAAAAGGATAGACAACTACAGTAAACTGTAAAAGTCGGGCAAAAGAATTGACATTTCATAAGAAGAGAAGAGGATGCAGGGAAACCCTCCAGAATAGCTATGTTCGTTCAACATCCTTATTATCAATCATCTGAATCATCTTTATACTTTTAACCCAGTTATGGCTGTATGTGTCACTCAGAGCCTACCAGATGACAAGTCATTCAGATGAAATGTGTTTGGCTAATTTTGGTTCAGACTGTCCCTACAGGCATAGCTATGGCCTGGTGTAAGCTATTCATGAGTATCGAGCTGTATTGTTAGAAACAGGGTATCTGCTATATTGCAGGGGTGTCAAACTCATGGCCTGCAGGCCGGATGTGTCACGTGCTGGCCATGCCCACTCCCAGGTTAGCCAAGGGGGGAAAGGTTGCGATATGTCATATTAAAATCTTTTGAGTGTTTCCCCATTAAAATAACATTAAAATCTTTTGAGTGTTTTTGGCATCAACGCTTGTTCAGAATTTTTTTAAAAAAAAAATCTTGGAGATTTATGTCAATTGAGAGAAGGGTGTTATCTTGTAGTTCTGAGAATTATTAAGTGAAATGAATTATGTCTTTGTTTTTTAATATCATTAACAGGAATTGTTTCACCATCCCACAATATTTTACAACATTGTAAAAAAAGGCTTGTAATTCTTGCAGAAATAGTGAGAGTTTTGATAGCATAATAAAACAGGATATTATGTGTACTGCACACTATTACCCCATATTATATACTATTAAATGTAATTTACAATTTGTAATGTGTGATTTGATAAACCAGTCTTCCTTAACTTGGTATTTTCCTGGATTGGAGAAAGTCATTGTGGCCGAGAATTAGCGAAGCTGCTGTCTCCATTGTATCAGGCTAGAGAAATTCCCAGCAGGATTGGGGTAGTAATGGAGAGCCACGCTTTATTATTTTCAACAAAGGATACTTTATAGTTCCCTGATCAAATCAGAATCAAATTCAGTCAAATTCTTTCAGTCTAAGTTTTGACAGTGAGGAAAACAGTAGAGATAAAAGGAGAGCTCTGCGTTGTGAAAAGATCCCTACTGCTTTAAAAAATAAAGGAATAAATGCTTTTGTCTGCACCAGAGATGTTCTTAGGGTACGGGTTAAGCAAAAATAGTCAGCCATTGTCATGAGTCTGCACATTCCTTTTTCCAATATTAAACTTTCCAACTGAAGTAGCTAATTTATCATTGTCATAAGGACAGAAGATTTTAAATCCCTTTTGTATTCCTTAAGAGATAAGACTTCTTGAGCTTCTTGCAGTTTTTCTACTCTTCTGGAGGTAGTCCCTACATTAATCTCTCTTTGCAAAGTTCTCTTTTACATTGAAACTGAACGTGCAGCTGGTAGGTCCGTATCTACTGGGCATCCTGGAAAGGGAGACCTAGGGCCACTTTTGACCTCCAGTAATTAGTAAAGGTTGCAGGTTATAAACCAGCAATGTCCAGCTTTGACCACTTTAAGACTTGTGGACTTCCAACTCCCTGAATTCCCCAGCCAGCGTGGATAATGAAGTCCACAAGCCTTAAAGTTGCCACGGTTGGATACCTCTGTAATAAATCTTCAGAAAAGTTGCATAAGGCTCACAAAGTCAGTACAATTTATAGCCTGACCTTTACAGCCAGAATGCGGCAGTTCAGAATCCCTCACAGTGATCGTATACTGTAAGTATAGAATATTATCTCCCACAAGGTAGAACCTTATTATCTAGAAGGATTCCTCAAAGCAAGAGGCTTCATAGGTGGAAGCTAAGCAGAGTCAGACTTGATTAGAAATTGGATGGAAGGCTAGAATCCCAAGCATATAGCATAGGAAGCTGAAAAATCCTTTTGAGAGAAGGTAGTATATTTTGGTATGGTTACTGAGAAAACTATTGATGAGTTCATGAAATCATTAGGGGTTAAGCTCAGCTTATTAGTGGATCTAATGAACAAAATGATTAAGTATTCTGAAATAGAGTTTTAGGCCTCTGGCCATTGTATATTTTGAATTGCAATGGTGACTTTTGGGAAAATCTTATAATTAAATGGAAAAGAATTAAAGGCTTATATTGAAATGGGCATTTTTACTAACTGAAGTTACTCCCATTTCTGTAAATAAGAAATGGTAAGCAAGTTTTCATTTTTAAAAGATAAGAGGGGTGGTTGCTTTAAAAACAAGGGTCTTCAAAGTTGGCAAGTTTAACACTTGTGGACTTCAACTCTTAGAGGTAACATGATTGGAGGAGGAATTCTGGGAGTCCACGAGTCCTAAAGCTGTCAAGTGTGAAGACCTCCGCTTTAAAAGATCACTTTTGGTTTATTTTGGTTTTTTAGTCAGTTTTTCCTCTATTTCTCTATGGATAGAGAAGAAATTCTGTAGATCTCAGTTCCACGGCCCTGGGCAAATTCTGTTCTGAGACATGAAGCCAGTCTTGGACATATTTTCTGGCCTTGAAAAATGATGACCCGGGGTTTCTATGCAAAACAAAGACACTTTAGCACTCTAGAATCCAGGTCAGCAGAATTTTGGAGGGCAAGAAGGACAATGAGAGTAAATAGGGAATGAGTCAGGCAGAGGTGAGCTAGGAGATTTGAAGCACCTTACTGCAGAGGTAAGTTAATTTCTCATGTTGCATGCAGATGCTCCATAATAAATCAGGCTGTGATTACTTAACAAGGAACAACTTCAGCAAAGGCATTAAAACACAGGCCTAGAAAAGTCCAATCCCCAAGCCAAAGAATCTGGTTAGGATAAATCCTCCTTCAAACCTGTCTATTTTCCCATAACAGTTATTTCTACAATTCCTGATTCCTACACAAACCATTCATATTGCTTCTCTTCTCTCTTCTGAGAATATTAAAAGAACATTGCATTATATTAAAGGCCCATCTAGCTCACTCTTCTAGGGGCAGAGTTGCCAAGCCAATGTATCTTGAAACTTTTCAAGTAGGAGATACAGCAAAGAGCCCTTTCCTTCTGTTATCCCACAGCTGCTATGGATTTAAGATAAATTCTTTTTCAAGATGAGGTTCACTTTCCAAACCATCTGAATGGGTGACCTTTGTTGGCACCTGCTGGCAATCAGTTCCATAATTAGGCAGAGAAATATTTATTTTTATTGGTCCTAAATTTTCTGAGCATTGAGATTCAGTGGGAATCTCAAGTCTTTAATGTTGGGTAAGAAAGAGTTGAAGGAATGTCTCTTTTTCTCCATTTTTTCCACACTGAGATATCGTGCATCCTATTGTGTTTTCTTTCCAAACCGCATGGTCTCAAATACTGTTCAATATTCATCTATATACAAGTTACATATATACAAGACAGGACAATCACATCTGATACCTGTACAATTAGCTCAACCCTCCCCCAAGGCTGTTTGCTTTCTCCACTTCTCTTCTCCCTGTATACCAATGACTGCATCTCAAACGATCCATCTGTTAAAATACTGAACTTTGCAGATGACACAACAGTGATTGGCCCCATTTGAGACAATGACGAATCCGCATACAGACAGGAAATTATCCAACTCGCCTTGTGGTGTAACCGGAACAATATGGAACTGAACACACTCAAAACCATAGAAATGGTGGTAGACTTTGGAAGAAACCCTCCCATACTACCACCTCTTACAATACTAGACAACACAGTATCAACAGTAGAGACCTTCAAATTTCTAGGTTCTATTATATCACATGACCTAAAATGGATATCTAATATCAAAAAAGCATAACAAAGAATGTTCTTTCTGCGCAAACTCAGAAAGCTCAAACTGTCCAAGGAGCTGCTGATCCAGTTCTACAGAGGAATGATTGAGTCTATCATCTGCACCTCTATAACTGTCTGGTTTGGTTCTGCAACCCAACAGGACAGACACAGAATTCAGAGGATAATTTGGACTGCAAAAACAAAAAACAAAAAAACAATTACTACCCACCTGTCTTCAATCGAGAACCTGTATACTGCACGAGTCAAAAAGAGGGCTGTGAAAATATTTACAGACCCCTCACATCCTGGACATAAACTATTTCAACTCCTTCCCTCAAAATGACACTATAAAGCACTGCACATCAGAACAACTAGACACAAGAACAGTTTTTCCCCGAAAGCCATCATTCTGCTAAACAAAGAATTCCCTCAATACTATCCAACTATTTACAAAGTTTGCGCTACTATTACTAGTAATCTTCTCATCACTCCTTATCACCCATCCCCTCCCGCTTGTGACTATATGAGTGTAACTTTGTCGCTTGTATCCTTACAATTTATATTGACTGTTTCCTAGTATGATTTGATTGCTTATTGTACCCAGTGGCTATTATTAAGTGTTGTACCTTATGATTCTCGACTCTTGACGAATGTATCTTTTATGTACATGGAGAGTATTTGCACCAAGACCTTGTGTGTCCAATCACACTTGGCCAATAAAGAATTCTATTCTATTCTATTCTATTCTATTCTATTCTATTCTATTCTATTCTATTCTATTCTATAGATTGCTCTAGCCTCCAAATAATTTTAATTTGCTGCTCCTGTGCCTTTTATAGTGTATCTTTGTAGGAATTCTCTCCACCCCCAAATTTTTAATCTTCAAAGAGTTCTATACATTCAAATATAGTAGATCATTTTAATAGCAGCTTCATCAATACTGCCATATATGAAATACAAGAAAATGGCAAATTTCAGATTGTTATTCTTAATACAGAATATAGAATTCTTTATTGGCCAAGTGTGGTTGGACACACAAGGAATTTGTCTTGGTGCAAATATTCTCAGTATATATAATCATTCTGCTGATTTGCTGAATGCCCTTTAAAATTTTCCCCTCTTACTCGAAAACATCGGTAAAGCATGATTATCATCAAATTAGATGAATTTTTGGGAGAGGTGTACCTCCTGGGTGCCCCTAATCAGCCAATCACATAGTTAGTTTCTTGCAATTATTCTTTCTAATTTAAGGTTAAGCTGCATCAAATAAAGATATTAATTCCACTAACAAGTTTTTTAAAACTGTCTGCTTGGATGGGTGAGGCGGGACTGAATTTGTTAAAAATGAAAAACCATCACGAATTCATTCTAATGTACAGAAAAACCCACAAGGGCAGATGGATACTCAAAAAGCTGCTTTCTTGAAAATTAGGAAAATGAAATACTCAGCTGTGTGCAACTCAAGAGTTTTAAATAGCCAGTTTCAGTAGTTCCAATTTAGTTTAATTTTTGTATTTTAACTAAGAGGTAAATAATGAAATCTTATGTGAGAAATAGATTGCCTGGAATGAGTAAATACCAAGATATGATATGTGGGATGAAATTCTTAATAATTTGCCACATAATTATGCTGCTTAGAAGTAGTTAAGGAGTCCTAATATATGACTAGATGTTTATTAGATTTGAGTGATGATTTCTGAACTGCAATACTGCCCTCTGCATAGCAGATATAGAAGCTGAAACTTCAGATCTTTCAAAACCTATAAGAAGCCAGTTTGGTCTAGTGGTTAAAACACCAGACTTAGAAAGCAAGGTGAGTTCAATTCTCGTCTTAGCCATGAAACTGGCCAGTCACTCTCAGCCAAATCCGTCTCACAGGGTAGTTGTTGTGAGGAAAATAAGAGGAAGAAGGACCATTAGATATGTTCGCTGCTTTGAATTGTTTATAAAAATAATAAAAGGTTATAAACAAACAAATAAACGTAAAAAACAAAAGGAGCTCTGATACGTTGGCAAGATTGCTTTCCTTGGATTAGTGTTTAATCCCCTGAGTGTTAGGAGATTAGATGATATATTGGGGCCAGTTTTTTTTTAATGTTTTATGTTTTAACTAAGGTAGTTCTTGATTTACGATCACAGTTGAGCCCCAAATTTCTGTTGCTAAGTGAGACAGTTATTAAGTGAGATTTGCCCATTTTATGACCTTTCTGGCCACAGTTGTCAAATGAATTGTTGTTAAGTTAGTAACAGGGTTGTTAAGGGAACTTGGCTTCCCCATTGTCAGAAAGTCACAAAAGATGACCCTGGGACACAGCAACTGTCATAAGTATGAGTCAGTTGCCAAGCATCTAAATTTTGATCACAGGACCTGCAACAGGGATGTTGCAACTGTTATAGGTGTGAAAAGCGGTCATAAGTCACTTATTTCACTGCCGTTGTAACTTCGAATTGTCACGAAACAAACTATTGTAAGTTGAGGACTGTGTGTAGAATGGTTTTATATCCTTTTAAAAAATCTTCGTGTGGGACACACTTAGAATTGATTGAAAGATGGGTTGCCATATAAATGTTTGAAATAAATCGCTTTAAGATATCAGTATGGAGTTGTTTGAAATAAAATGAAACCTTTTGAAGTTTTTGATGTGTGAAAAAAGGGTGCTGGGTTTTCATTTCATTTCCAAGTACTGGAGTAAGGGACAATTGACGATAATTAAAGATAACATAGAATCTAAAAGGCTAACACATCTCATTTCGCTTGAAGACTAGCACCCACTGCAATTGTTAATACCAGCCATTGCTAGTTCTGCCTTTAAATACACAGTCAGTAAAAATAGCTTTTCTTTTGTTTAAAAGAAAACCCTATATCAGATATTATTCTTCAATTATCTATATGTTTCATTTATGATTCTTTTAAAAAAAAGATATCAATCCACATTGTGACTCTTGAGAGCATTAGTTGTGTGTATCTTTGGAGATTTGTGATTATAATCCCAGTATTTAGGGTTGTAAAGCTGTTTCCTTGAATCTATATTCTTTAATGCATTGCAGAGAATAAGTAAAGCTTAAAGTAATAATACAAGTAAAACAATAATTTAAATATGTTTGATTTTAAGACATGTTCATTTTTATTTTACTTTTGTATATATTCAACTGAAGCAATTTCTGTAGGCCTCAGGGGTTCAGGTGTGCCTTTTTATTGATTGGGGATTATCTACTCTTTTTCTTTGTCTTAGCATTTGATGGATTTGCTAATCAATTTCACAACCAGATTTCATGAACTCCAGCTAGTTAGATTTGTAATCCTTTATCCATTTTATAGTGCAAATAGACATAGGCATTTAAAGGGAGGCAAGTGACAAAAGCATATGTTGTAATACAAACTCCCATTCCTTATGTTCCTCCATGCAGTGTTGTGATGAGGATACAAAAGGACAGGGATAGAGTGGGACACCACATAGATGCCTATGCTGAGAGAGAGGAAGAGGGGGAGGGAGAGGGAGGGGGGAGGGGGAGAGAAAGAGAGAGAGAGGGAGGGAGTATTCTGATCTGGCCTTTTTGTCTTATATAAATAGTGTGCCCTTTTCTATAGTGCTAAATGTTGTATTTTGCACTTCATTGACACAGAACTGGCCAATTCAGGGCAAAAATAGACTTCTGAGAGAAAGTAGCACAAAGAAAATAGGCTAGATAGAATATTGGCTGTGTGATCCACACATGAGACCATGTTATTTCTGAAGATTCTTTGAAAATGATCTCCCTTTTAAATATTTGATTTGAGTGAGGCTTACTTTTTTTAGCAGATATGTAAAGGATTACCAATGTGGTGGATTAATAGTGTAATCCTATTGTCTTCTGAGAAATACATCTGAAGGTGAACTAATAACTCCAGTGCTGAAGCCTTCCTGAAAAACTAGCCAAAAAACAGATATATGAAGAAAAACACTCTAAAGATAATACAAACTGAGTTTCTATTGTCGTTATTTGCTGCATCACAGGGTACCCCAACACAGGAGCTGGTTTGAGTCTGGCATGCACAGATCTACACACAGGACATGGAGACTATTGGTGGCATACTGAGATCAGATTTTTTTGCTTATGGGGTTGTTCCTGCTCCACTGAGCTGATAATTACCTTTAGCTCTGAACAAAGGCAGTAGAGCAAAAATTAAGAACAGCTGGAGTGCTTCTAAATTCCTTACAAACCTTGGATGATGCTCAAACCAAAAAGCTGGTTGAACAATACTGAGTATTATTCCAAACTCAATTCCCTCTTTGAAGCCCTAGAAGCATCCCAGACATGGAGTCCTGGGAATCTGCAAGTATTTTCCTCTAGCTTGAGGAAGAATCTTTTTGGGGCTAGGAACCAACCTCCTTCCATCCACATTATTATTTGTCACCTATGCCAACTTTCCTGTTTTCAGCACTTTTATCTTAGCGATTCCAGGACAATCGATCAATCTAACAAGTTCTTTTCTGTTGCAACTTTTATAAGGATCTTTGAAAAGATATCAGATCTTCCCTCTTTATTAGTGCCCCAGACAATTTTTATACTCTCTTTTTACTCTCAGCTGAAATTAGGAAGCCATCTACACAGTAGCAAAATTTATTGTGGCAGCAGTGGAGGTAACAAGCAAAACATCAAACAAAATCTTACCATTTTTTTTAACTCCTTGATTTTATTTGACTGTTTTTATTTTCCATGGAGCTGCTCCGAGCGTCCAGGTTGGGAGGTGCTTCAGTCTCGGCTCCTACAGGCTGAGCTTGAAATTGAGGAACGCCTCTCACCATCACGTGGTCCTCCGGCGTCCCAGTTTTTAGCTCAGCCTCGTGGCAGTCAGGCTGTTCGCTCCTTAGCTCCTTGGCTGATCGGTTTTTCTACTCATTCTACTCATTCTATTGGACCCTCTCTTCACCAGCGCAGGAAAATTGAGGTTTGCACTCTCAAGGGAGTACCCTGATACAAGGGGGAGAGCTTTATCGCGTATTTCAGGGGCAGAGGCTAGCGTTCCGAATGCCACCCCCCCCACCCCCCCACCCCTCCTTCGCTCGTCGTTCCTTCGCCCCGGCGAAAACGCATCGTTCCTTGCCTGCCTTGACTTTCTCTTCTCACTGTTTCCCCCCCACGAACGCCTTTAGCTCAGGGGAAACTGCTCCGCTGCCTCTTCCTTCATTAGGAGAGTTCCGCCGCTGGGTTTAGCTCAGATTGTTTGCGGCCGCCATTTTGGGGCTCTGCATGGCGTCCGCCATTTTGAATGTGGCCTCAGCATGGCGTCCGCCATTTTGAATGTGGCCTCACCGCATGGCGTCCGCCATTTTGAATGTGGCTTCAGCCAGCGACGCCATCTTGAATGTGGCCTCACCGCATGGTGTCCGCCATTTTGAATGTGGCTTCAGCCAGCGACGCCATTTTGAATGTGGCCTCATCGCATGGCGTCCGCCATTTTGAATGTGGCTTCAGACAGTGACGCCATTTTGAACGTGGCTTTCTGGCCTACCTTTCTTGTCTGAGGCACTCTGTTACAGGCTGCAGGTAATTGAGACTCTAGGCAGCCCCTGGGACTGCCTAGACTACTGCTCGTTTTTCCCAGGCCTCTCAAGGCTTACAGAGCTTCAAGGGTCCGTTGGCTTCGCAGCCTACCCAGCAGGCGAGGTAGCAGCATAGCAATCCCCCCACCCGGTCCGTCCGGAGAGGGTAGCTGCTTGGGCGTTCACCTTTTGGCTGATTGACTTCACGGGCCAGGCCCTCAACTCGATAGCAGTTTACTAAAAAAAAATTGATCAAAGGGGGGGCGTGAAACAGTTGCTAGGATTCCTGGCCTTCCGTAGGCCACATCCAGACGTGCCAACCGTCTAATACTAACCCAAAATTCCTCTTTTTGCTCCTTCAGATGGCAGACGACAAAACACCTCGTGGCCCTTCCTTGAAGGCCAAATCAAAGACTCATCACCTGCGTAAACAGACCCAGGAAGCCTCTAAAGCCTCCCAGAGAGATGCCCTCAGGCGACACAGGGCACTTGAGAAGGAGATCGACAGGCGGTCCAGAGAGTTAGGCTCCGTGCCTCTGGCTCCTTCCGCCCCTACTCCCTCGACCTCCACCCAACCCCTCCTCCCCGGCACCCTCCTCTCACTCTCAGCCTAGACAGGCCCCTGAGGCCACATTTACTCCCACCGCTGCAGGTCTACGCCCAGAGGAGCCTCACCCACCTCCCGTGCTGGAAATCCCGGAGAATCTCAGGCATTGGATGGAGTTGGCCATCCGACAAAGCATAACGCAAGAGCTCCAGCACATAGCTGGTCCGGCTCCACGGCCCGCGACCTCTGAAGCGCAGGCACCTTCCGTTCGCTCATTCTCCGGATCCGAGGCCTCGCACGGGCAGGTAGCATCCCACGGGAATTTCCCCCTGTCTTTGGAGGAGGAGATAGAAACTCAGGAGCTCGGGGATCCTACCCAATTTGGGGAAGGCGAGGACCTAGACTTGGGGTCCATTTCTGGCAGTGAGCCCTTCTCGGGAGCAGACCCACTGGAGGGGGACATGTCGGAGGACGAGGGCCTCACTCCGGACCAACCCGCCTTCGTGGGCTTGTTCAAGCCGCACCTGTTTAGGTCCATTCTATTTAAGGCCAAGAATACCTCCGGCCTGACCTCCCCCACTCCTTCCCAACCAGCGGCTTCGGGGGAACCCCTCGACTCCATCTTTTCCCAGCCCATGGTGGAGACTGATGTGGTCCCCGTCCCACCTATCTTCTCGGACATGGTCTCCAGGCAGCTAGCCTCCTCAGGGCCTCCCCCCTCCCTCTGCCCAGGATAAACGTTTCTTCAATCTTGACCCGCAGTTCACTCTTTTGCTAGATCCCCCCCCGTGGACGAGCCCATTGTAGGACTAGCTTCCCGGTCCACCCCTAGCGACGCTCTCGAGGCCCTCAAGCCCGAGGACAAACGAGCCGAGCTGGCCCTACGCCGCGCTCATCATTCCGACGCCTGGGCAGTCAGGGCATCCACTGCTGCTTCTTTCTTCATTAGGTCCTCGATCAAATGGCTCCAACAACTCAAACAACATGTCCCTGCGGCCAACCTCAGAGCCCAACAGGACATCGCCAAACTTATGGCCGCGGCTGAATTCTCGGCGGATGCCACCTTTCAAGCCGCCAAGTTCTCCACCAAGGCCATTTCCTCCCAAGTCACCGCCCGCCGCTTGCTCTGGCTCCGCCACTGGCAAGCGGATGTCAAAAACAAGGCCAAGCTGGCCTCAGCCCCCATCTCTGGGGGGAAACTTTTTGGACCGGCCCTCGATCCCTTTCTGGCCGAGACTCGGAACAAACGCACGTACCTCCCCTCTCTTTTTCGGAGGCCCGACCCCAGAGGCCCCTCCCCCTCCCCTCGTCGAGGCTCCTTTCGTCCCTCCAGATTCTCCCAACCTCCCTACAGAACCCCCTCCTCGCAGGTCCGGTCAGACTCGTCTGACAGGTCCAGACGAGGTTCCTTCAAGAGGCCTTTCCGGGGATCCGGAAACCGACCTTTCCGTCGATCTCGCTAGGGCAAATCTTCCCATAGGCGGCCGCCTCAAGCATTTTGCTCACCAATGGGAGGCCATCACTACTGACGCATGGGTCAGAGATACGGTTCGTCTCGGACTGGCACTCGAGTTCCACTCCTCCCCCCCCGAATTCTTTATGTCTTCCCCCCCTTCCAGGAACCCTGCAAAACGGGCCCTCATGGAGGCCGCCATTCACCACCTCCTAGATATAAGGACCATCCAGCCCGTTCCCTCCTCTGAACGGGGGCGAGGCTTCTACTCCCACCTGTTTGTAGTGCCCAAGAGTTCGGGAGGTTGGAGGGCGATCCTAGACCTTAAAAGACTAAATCGCTACATTGCCCCACGCAAATTTAAGATGCACACTTTGCAGTCGATACTTATGGGAACCCGGCGAGGGGACTGGCTCTCCTCAATTGACCTTTCCGAGGCATACTTGCATATTGCTATTCGTCCCTCCCACTACAGGTTTCTACGTTTTGCCTATAATAGACATTTCCAGTACGTCGCGCTTCCCTTTGGTCTGTCCTCCGCTCCCAGGGTGTTCACGAAGGTTTTGGCGGCCCTTGCCGCTCACCTGCGTTCCTTCCCCGTCCGACTCCACTGTTATCTGGACGATATCCTCATCCTCTCATCTTCTAGAGCTCTCGCCCTAAGAGATACCAAACTCACCCTTAATACCCTGCAAAACCACGGGTTCATTATCAACTGGAGGAAAAGTCACCTTTCCCCCTCTACCCAACTTACTCACCTGGGGGCAGTGATTGACACCAACCGGGAACTAGTTTTCCTATCCCCAGACAGGTGGCTTAGCATCCAACAATCAATTAAGGAGGTCAGGAGGGCAGGAACTGTTTCTCTCTTAGAATTGTCTAAGTTGCTGGGGAAGCTTATTTCATGCATATCTATCATTCCCTGGGCCCGTTTCCATTCCAGGTCTCTACAATGGTTTCTACTGCCGTATCAACGTTCCGGAAGGAGCAACTCGCGACTTCGGGTCAGAGTTCCTCCGAGAGTTCTTACGTCCCTCCTTTGGTGGACCAGGCCGGCCATAAACAAAGGTCATTACTTCAAAGAGCCCGACAGGCTATCCGTCACCACGGACGCGAGCCTACTCGGTTGGGGAGCTCACGTCCTCTCCACATCGTCACAGGGCAAATGGTCACCAACAGAGCAACTCTGCTCCATAAACTGGCTGGAGCTTCACGCTGTTCTCCTGGCGCTTCGCAGCTTCCTACCCCAGGTACGCGGTCGTCATATCCTGGTCCTCACGGACAACATCACCGCAAAGGCCCACATCAACAGGCAGGGGGGCACTCAGTCAGCAAGTCTCATGAGAGAAGCCGAGCGCCTTTGCAGGTGGGCGGAATCAAATCTGGCCTCCATCAGGGCAGATCATATATCAGGGGCCCTCAACATTCAAGCGGACTGGCTCAGCAGAGCCACTATAGACCAAGCGGAATGGAGCCTACACCCTTCTCTCTTCAGGGAAGCAGCCTCCATCTTCGGGCCCCCCTTGGTGGATCTCTTCGCTTCCCCTCTGAACGCCCAACTACCGAGGTTCATTTCAAGATACCCCTCTCCCGGGGCAGAGAACCACAATGCCCTCCGTTGCCCTTGGCCCCCAGGGCTCCTTTATGCATTCCCCACCCTATCCATCATCCCCAGGGTGATCCACAAGTTGATTCTGGAGCAGGCAGAGATCCTTCTAGTAGCTCCCTATTGGCCCAGACGCCCTTGGTTTGCGGACCTCCGCAACCTCTCGGTGGCTCCTCCCTGGAGGATCCCCCCAGACAGGATCTCCCTGTCTCAGGGCCCTCTACTTCATCCCAAACCCCAATGGCTCCAGTTAGCCGTTTGGAGGTTGAGCGGAGCCGCCTAAGGGCTCAGGGAATTTCTAACCAGGCCATAGACACCATCCTGGCAGCCAGACGATCCTCGACCAACCGCATATACAATGCCACATGGGCCGCTTTTCGTTCTTGGGCCCTCAAACTTCAAATTAATCCTCTTTCTCCTTCCATAACCCAAATCCTTGATTTCCTCCAGGGGGTCTCGACAAGGGTCTCTCTACCAATACCCTGAGACGCCAGGTTGCTGCCCTCGCAACTGTTGTTCCCTCAGACGCTGGGGAATCCATCTCCCATCACCCCCTTGTCAAGACCTTTCTTAGGGGAGCTTCCAATCTCCGCCCCCCAACCATACACCGTTTTCCGACCTGGGACCTCAACAAGGTTCTGGTCGCCCTTACCAAGCCCCCCTTTGAACCCACAAGGGAGATTCCCTTACAGCTCCTCACCTTCAAGACCGTCTTTCTCGTGGCCATCACATCCGCCCGTCGGATTTCGGAGTTGGCGGCCCTTTCTATTAGACAGGATCTTTGTACTTTTCACTCTGACAGAGTCGTCCTCCGTCCCGACCCCACCTTCCTCCCTTAAGTAAACTCGGCATTTCACAGAAATCAGGAGCTCATACTTCCTGATTTTTGCCCCAATCCCTCTCACGAGAAGGAGAGACTGTGGCACTCTCTTGACGTAAGACGCTCCTTGAGGGTGTATATCACACGCACCCAGCCCTTTCGCAAGTCAGAGGCCTTATTTGCGTCCTTCCAACCTGCTTCTCTTGGTCACAAGGTGACGTCCTCAACTGTGGGCCGATGGATTAGGGCCGCTATCGCCAAATCCTACCAGGCTCAGTCCCTTCCCGCTCCAATGGGCATCACCGCCCATTCCACCAGAAGTGCGGCTACCTCTGCCGCATGGGCCACGCAAGCCTCCATACTAGACATCTGTAGGGCTGCCACCTGGGCATCCCCCTCTCCCTTTATCAAGCACTATAAGATTGATATATTTGCATCCGCTGAGGCTTCCTTTGGCAGGCGTGTCCTTCAGTGTGTTATCGAAGTTCCAGAAGAGGTTCCACCCCAGACGGGAACCCACCCGCAGGACTAGCCAAGCTCTGGTATGTCCCAACCTGGACGCTCGGAGCAGCTCCATGGAAAAGGGGCGTTGGTTCTTACCTGATACGCTTCTTTTCTTGGAGCTGCGGAGAGCGTCCAGCCCCACCCGTTAATCCGTCTGGTGGGGAACCTCGCCGTTCAGCCAAGCTCATTAACGTTCTTTAGTTAGTATGAGTACAGGGCCTTCCTTTCTCGTCTTCGCAAAACTGGGACGCCGGAGGACCACGTGATGGTGAGAGGCGTTCCTCAATTTCAAGCTCAGCCTGTAGGAGCCGAGACTGAAGCACCTCCCAACCTGGATGCTCTCCGCAGCTCCACGAAAAGAAGCGTATCAGGTAAGAACCAATGCCCCATCTCTGATCTTAAGTTGTAAATGAAGAATGAGAAATAAGCCCTACTGAGCTCAATATAATTGCAGTTAAATAAATGAGTATTAAACAAATTTGCTCAGGAGAGACAAAATATGCACATGCTTCGTTTTTAGATGAACCTGGAATGCTTGCTATTTTGCACTCTTACAGCTACAATTATTAAAAAGTGTTTGTTTTTAAATCCGATGCCCAGTTCTTCATCAAACATTTCAAAACAGTACATCTGATTGAATATGCAGTTCTCTGCCTGCCTACACAGAAGCCAACTTTCTGAGGTCAGTGGAATTTACTCCAAGGATTTGGCCATAAGCAATTTAATTTAAATACAGTAGATGAATTTAAAATACCAACTAGATTACCTTTTATAGATTTCTGATTGTGTGCTGTCAAAGCAAAAACCCATTTGCATAAGCAATACAAGGTGCTGCTGGTCATCACCTACACAGCCTCACATGGCATAGAGCCAAGCTTAATTAATGGATTGCCCATCTCCCATGCTTTCTGTGCCAGCAGAATAGGTGTGTGTAGAGAGAAAGAAGATGACCTTGAGGGGGCTGTCTAGGCAAAAAGGATTGAAGCATTTTTAAAGTCCAGAATGTACAGATACTATTCAGAAGCTCAGATGGAAATCTCCCTCATTCGCTGAATGATAAGGAGGGCGAGGAAGTTCAGCACAGTTAAACTTGCAAAGATTCTGCTTTTAGAATCAATGACAATAAAAGCTGTTTTAACCTTTTGGTGGATTTGATTTTATACTTGGTTCTACCTAGAGGGGCTGACAATACACTCTGGGTCCCTCTGATCAAAAAGTACCATCTTTCAGGAAGCAGACCTATATCTCAGTGCCTTGGTCTCTGGAATCCATGTGGCTCCCATCCTACCATGAGTCCTTGAAGACCCGGTTTTTCTCCCACACTCTGAGTTTGTATGGATGGAGTCCAGAGGTGGCATGCGACCGGTTCGGACCGGTTCACCTGAACCGGTGGTAAAAACAACAACAACCTACCGTCACAGCCGAACTGGTTCCTCCGACAATCACCTGAGAGGATAAAAGAAGTGACGAGCACATGGGCAGGTGGGCGGGTCACTCCTAGCTTTTTGTTTCTTCATCCTCTCAGCTGATTTGACGCATTAGAGGCGTGTACATGCGCAGTCACCCACCAAACCAGTAGCAACCAAGGTAGGTACCCACTACTGATGGAGTCCCTACTTGGTCTATCTTTTTACGCAGAGCACCCCATCTTGTTTTGTATTTTTAATTGTCTATTATATTGTGAGCCACCCAGGTACATTTTGGTTGGTATTTAAGTAAAATAAATTATAATGGGTAGAAGTTAGTTAGATAGTAATAAAAACTGATTGATCATAAGCCATCAAGCTGTTTTCAACTCTAGTGACCATATAGATAGATTTTGTCTGTGACATTCTCCCTCGAGCCGCTCGGAGCCTCCAGAGAGTGGGAGGTGCTTCTGAGTCCTCTTCTCACAGGCTGAGCTTCAGTTGAGGAATGCTCCGCCCCCTCACGTGGCTCCATGCAGCGTTCCCCAGTCTTTTGCTCAGCCTCTGAGAAAGCAGGCTGTTTTGCAGAAGGTTCCTTGGCTGATCCAGGCTTCTCTCTCTCCTCATTTCATTTTTCTGACAGAAATCAGGTTTGCTTGCTTCCTAGCCCCTGCGCAAACGGTATTGACCCAGGGGGAGGTTTTTCCCTCGCCCTAGGAAGTGGCTCCTGAGCCACAAGGAGATCCCTCTGGCCAAGGAGACTCGCTCTTCTCCAAGCCTGTAGTGCATGCAGAAGTTTTGCCTTCTCCCACGTTGTTTCTGGACATGGTCAAGGAACAGTGCGCTTCCCGTTCGGCAGGTCATCGCCCATCTTCTCTGGATAAGCGTTTCTACAATGTTAGCGCAGCCTTGGACAATGCCCTGGCAGTGCCTTCTGTTGACATTCCGGTTGTGGCCTCGTTCTCATCTTCTGGCATGGAGCCAGAAGATATCCTGGAACTGGGTGATTAACGGATGATAAGGACCCTCAAGTGCAATCACCAGGCCGTTGCATGGGCTGTTTGGGCTTCAACAGCAGCATCCTTTTTCACGAGAGCATCCATACAGTGGCTGCGCCAACTCCAGAATAGATTGCCTGCTTCTGACCTTCGGTCTCACCAAGACCTTAATAAGATTTTGCAGCAGCGGAATTCACTGCAGATGCCACTCTCAATTCTGCCAAATTTGCATCCAGGGCCATGGCATCTTCAGCAGCAGCAAGAAGACTGTTATGGCTCCGAAATTGGCAGGTGAAGTCACGCTGAAAATGGAAGCTGGCTTCAGTTCTATTCGCAGGCGATAAGCTTTTTGGCGATGCTCTGGAACCTTATCTCATCGAAACCAGAGATAAACGTAAAATTCTCTCTTCCTCTGGGAAGAAAGCCGACTATCACCCAGCTCCTTATTGCCCTCCTGCTTTTCGAGCGGAGACCTCATCCCGCTTCCCCTGGTCTCAGAGGCCATACTCCCAACGCCAAGACCAACGTGAGGAAGCATCTGACAGGCAACAACCTTCTACTGGTAAATGGCCCTTTCGGGGGGGAGGGGGTCGTTCCTTCTGTCGCTCTAAGTAATCATTCGTTCTCCCCACACATCGGAGGTTGCCTAGTCTTCTTTGCCTCCAAATGGGAGGAGTCAACGACGGACGCCTGGGTGCTAAGCATTATTAGGTCAGGGTTACAATTGGACTTCCTTAATGCCACCCCCAGAAAATTTTTTGATCTGTCCTGTTTCTCGGGACGTTTAAAGGCAAGCCCTCATGAATCAGGCCATTCAACACCTTCTTGAAATCAGAGCTATTCAACCTGTTTCCCCCTTTCAACGGGACGTGGGCTTTACTCTCGCCTTTTCATCGTTCCCAAAGCCTTGGGGGTGGCGAGCCATCCTTGATCTAAAATTTCCTCAACCAATTTGTAAAATACAGGCAATTTAAAATGCAGACTCTACATTCTATTTTAGAGAGTGTTCGGGAGGACGATCTCCTCTCTTCCATTGATCTCACGGAGGCTTACCTCCACATCCCCATTTGGCCTCATCATCGCCAGTTTCTCCGTTTCTGTTATCAGAATACCCATTACAATTCCCTTCGGCCTCATATCGGCTTCAAGGGTCTTCATGAAGGTTTTGGCAGCATTGATGGAATGTCTGCGTTCTATTCCAGTGAAGATCCTATGCTACTTAGACAACATTTTGATTCTGTCCTCCTCCATCTATGCAGCCCATTGGGATCTGCAAATTACCCTGTCATATCTCAAGAGCCACGGGTTTTTCCACTCCCGACCCCTCCAATGTTCCTGCTTCCTTCCAACAAGCAGGAACAAGCCACTCATCCATCAAGGTTTCACTCCCACCACAAATACGAGATCTCTCAATTGGTGGCGTTCCCCGTTAATCTGGAAGGGACTCCTGTTCAGGGTCCCAGAAGGGCTAGTGATAACCACCGATGCCAGCTTCCTGGGTTGGGGTTCCCATATGCAGGGCCAGATAGCTCAGGGCATTTGGTCCAGGTCAGAGCAGACCCTTCCCATAAATTGGTTACAGCTCAGAGCCATTTTTCTGGCTCTCAAGCATTTCAGGCACTCAGTGACCGACTCTCATGTTCTAGTCCTTACGGACAACATGGCCGCAATGGCTCATGTCAACCGGCAAGGGGAGACGAGGTCCAGAGCCCTCATGGGAGAGGCTCTATGGTTGGGGTTATGGGCGGAGAAACACCTGTTATCAATCTCGGCGGACCACATCTCCGGGGTCAACAACTGCCAGGCTGACTGGCTCAACAGGAGCCTAGTCGACCAGGCAGAATGGTCCATTCCTCTGTCTCTATTCAGGGACCTTTCTGTCAGATTCGGAACACCGGAGATATATTTCTTCTCCACTCCTTAAAATGCCCAGGTCACCAGATTTTTTTTGGCTGTCTTGCTGGAGGCATACAAGTCATGTATCAATTGCAGGAAGCCTACAATTTGTCTTCTCCATCCATGGGGTCTAATTGTCTAATTTCAGACCTCTGAATAGATCTATGGCTGCTTGCTTGGATCACCGTGGAACCTTTGTATATTTGGTTTATCCTTTAGATGAGGAATATAACATTCCGGTATTTCAGAAGTGGTATTTAGCAGGTTCTGACAAGTTCTGGAGAACTGGTAGCAGAAATTTTGAGTAGTTCGGAGTACCGGCACCTCTGACTGGCCCCGCCCCCATCTATTCTCTGCCTCTCAAGTCCCAGCTGATCAGCTGGGTCTTCTTTTGTTGCCCTGCACAGGAGAACGGAGCTGGAAAGCAAGTTAGTGGGGTGGGGAGAGAATGGAGTTTTTGCAGTATCCTCCCCCAGGAGTGGGGAAGGAATGGAGATTTTACAGTATCCTTTCCCTGCCACGCCCACCATGCCACACCATGCCCACCAAGCCACACCCACAGAACCAGTAATAAAAATTTTTGAATCTTACCAATGCAGTATTTTTAATTTTATCACCTGGTGGCTACCAAAATTTTGAAAAGAAGGCCATTCTTACATAAAAATGCTCAATTTCAAAGCCTGGGGAATGGTTTTAACCCTGGTACAGTTTACCTTCCAGGATGGTGGAGTGGAAGCATTAATCATAACGCAGCTATTCAGATTATTTATTTATAGGCTAGCAGTGATATTCTTAAAAGTACTTCTTTTCCAGGCTCACAGCTAATTTGTACACGGCTGAAATGTATCTGGCATGCTTGCCGTTAGGTGGAGATTTTCAGTGTTTTCCAGAGGACCCATTTAATGTTTTCAGAGCCCGTCAGCAGATACAGTTATTTTGTTTTGTGGTTTGGCAGCTTTTCTTTAAAGTTTCTTCAGAAGTCAAGGAAACTTTTACAAGTTAAAAAAAGAGAGAAGGCATCGTTGGGGATTAAGGGTGGTGAATGCTAAGAGGTTTAGCAGAGGTTCCCCAGAAGTTTCATGGTCCATGAGGTAGGTGAGAATCCTAAGCGATGATGCATCCCCTTAAAAGCATATTGACTGATTTCATATAATCTAGTTGTATGTAGCTCTTGACAATAGATATTACGCCTTAAATATAATTTATAACCAGCTAAAGGCTAGTGGTAATAGTTAAAGTGTCGGACTGAAACCAGGGAGATTTTCATTCATCCATTCTTAGTCGTGGGAATTCCTCGAGTGACTAAGACACCCAATTTTTCTCAGCCCAATTTCTTTGCAAGTGATAGAAAGTAAGGATTTTGTTATGGAAAACTGTAACAAAATATTTATAATGGAGGAGAGGCAGGATCTGTAAAAATAAGGATTAATAATCCAACTTAACTTCACTAGGGTGGAGAGTGATTATATTACTATTTGCATAATAATAGCCCTGCTAATACATTTTGGACTTTTTAAAGAAGGAATGGAGATTTCTTCTCCAGCTAGGTTCATATCTTTGGTAGGCAAAAAGAGCTGATTCAATTAGTTTTTATCCTTCTCCTTGTCCTATTTACATCTGAAATATGATATGTAGAATACCGGTAGATATCTACTTTGTCCTGCTGGATAATAACCTAGGAATCTCCTTCTACTTGTGCAAATGAGGCTACTGTTCAAGAAACAGAGCAGCTTCAGCTTCTGCTTTGGTGGAAGTTCTCACTTGGGTTTATGGGTTGGGAGCCTTTCTCTACAGCCCTTACGCATGCAGTGAAATATAGGTAGTCCTCGACTTGCAAGAGTTCATTTAGTGACCATTCAAAGTTACAACAGTGCTGAAAAAAGTGACTTATGACAGTTTTTCATTTTTAAAACCCTTGCAGCATCCTTGTTCTCACATGATCAAAATTGTGTCATGCCCCTGTTGAAGACTGACTCGAAGGAGAAGAGGAACAGCCGACAGGGAGTGGAAGTGTGGCTCCGGAGGTTGTGAAGGAGGCTGGGGAAGGGCAGAGGCCGGCTGGGCAGTCAGAGGAAGATCCAGGCCCATCCCCTCTTCATCCTAGGGCACGCAGGGAGGAATGGAGAAGGCAACAACGTGGCTTACAGGAGAGGAAGCGGCCATAATCCCCCTCATTGGCTGCAGCTGGGGGGAATAGTATAAAGGAGGGGTGTTTAAAACACAGCGTTGCTAGAAGCAAAGCATGCTTTATTTCTGGCTGAGCTTTATCTTGGTTGGTGTTCTTCCAACGGACTGTGCCTTGTTATCTTCTTGAAGTTTGTAATTAATTATCCTGGTCTGTTGTGGAAATTCCTTCAGTGCCGTTTGTTTTGGTTTTTAATTTCTCTGTTATCTGTTCTTTGAGTTTGGACTGTAATTCTTTCTTTTGGAGAGTATTTTGGAAGGAGTTTAATCTTCAGTCGAGAACAATTGAACAGTGAGGCCAAGTTGGAAGCATTAAAGGAAATTTATTTACGTTTGGGAATTTATTATGTGCGTACTGCTTCCCGGGTCATCACAAATTGAACCACTTGGCAACTGACACATATTTATGATGGTTGTTGTGTCCCAGGGTCATGTAATCCCCCTTTGTGACCTTCTGACAAGCAAAGTCAATGGAGAAGCCAGATTCACTTAACAATCGTGCTACTAAATTTAACAACCGCAGTGATTCACTTAACAACTGGGCCAAGAAAGGTCATAAAATGGGGTAAAATTCACTTAACAACTCTCTCACTTAGCAAGAGAAACTTTGAGCTCAATAGCAAGAGCTGCTTCTTCCCCTCTTCTGCGATCATAGATGATCAATTCTCTACCCACAGAAGGCAAAATGATTCCCTACCATATTCCATCTGTTTTTGTTTAAAAAAACTGTTTTATATACTGTTTTTGGACCATACATTGTTTTATCCTGCATATGGTGGAGAAAGGCAGAACAAAAATGTAGAAAATAAATAAACAAACACATTATTGCTACAATCCAGTGTTTGAATTGTCAGTCATCCCTGTACGTGGAGGTATCTGATCTTTAAAGGATTGTTTCTAGTCCAAGTTTGGTTTTTCTCTAAAAAAAAAAACAATATTTGAAGTTTTCCTTCAGTTGGGCAGTTAGCACTTGGACTACCGAATGAGCAGATCTGCCAGGTTACTTAATCATATTCTTCTTGAGTTTGAGATGTGTTGCATGACATGCATTACCTTCTAAATCAGAGGTCTCCAACCTTGGCAACTTTAAAACTTGTGGACTTCAACTCTGGGAGTTGAAGTCCACAAGTCTTAAAAGTTGCCAAGGTTGGAGAACCCTGTTCTAAATGACTGTAATTATTTCTAGATGGGCCATCAGTGCATGGAAGGTGTGATGACCTGGAGCATGGCACAAAGGCAACACAGTCAGATAATCAATAAGAGTCCCTTTATTAGCTCCAACTTTGCCCCCAATGTCCTGGTTACCTTCTGGCTGGAGACAAACTCTCCCAGGAACAGCCTTTGACTTCAGAGAATCAAGTCCAAACAAAACCCGTAACTACAAGTCCAATCAAGGCAAAATTAGGTAATTAGTTCAGCAGGGCAGGAGCAAGAATTCCAGACATGAAGGCACAGCAATAACTCAACACAGTTGGGAAGACACCAGGAACACAGATAAGCAAAGTCAACACAAGATAAACTCACGTTTGCTCCCAGAAGCTTCTGCACTCAGCATGCATTTCTTTTAAACTCTCTTCCCAGCTATGGCTAACGAAGGGAATCAGGGCCCTTTCCTCCCCCGTAAGCCATGCAACTCCCTTCTTCCTTCCTCCCTGCGTGCCCTAGGATGAAGAGGGAGGTGGGCCTGGGTCTTCCTCTGAACTCCCTCTCTCTTGTTCTACCTCTTCCCTGCTCTGCCCAATCGGACTTTGCACTTCCCCAGTTTTCTCCACAGCCAATGGAGCCACACTCCCACTCCCTGTCAGCTATTCGTGTTCCTCCTTGGATTCAGACTCTGGCAGGGGCATGACAGAAGGCTTATGCAAATTGGTTTCCTTTTTTGGGGGGGGGGGAATTGTTTTGGGTAATAGATTTCTTTTTCAGATACAGGTGGCTATCCCACCCAGTAGATTGCTAATAGTGTATTGTTGTGTTTGGGGAGCTTTGGTTAGGCTGGAAAATGTTTAGCTGCAAGGGGTTTGGTGAATTCTGAACTTGTATTTTTGCTCCTACTTTCTCAGAGAAATGAGAGAAATGGCAGAAGGTAATCTGTGTGCTTTGGTGCCTGCATAAACCAGTATCTTTAAAAAGAAGAAGCTATTAGACCCTGGATTATGCAAATTACTCATCATAGCATGTGCTCAGTTACCTGGGAATAATTCTAGCTGATCTTCATTTGACTTAATTCTGAGCAAATATGCACAGACCTGCTGCCTAAGCTTTGGAAATGGTTTTATTAATGGTGCATTAATAAAACATAGGTATTATTTATATTGAGGGTTTTTGTTTTTTGTATATACATCTGTTCATCATTTACTGTAAGTCGCCTTAGGAAATGGTTGTTTTTTTGAAAAAAGCAGAGTGAAAAAGATGCCAATTTGGGCCTCGTAATGAATTTATACAGAGCTATAAGTTGAAAATGTGCATCTCTGAGTATGTGCAGCAGCAGAAGCTACTGTATGCTTAGGTTTGTATTAATATGTGCAGTACATAGATGAAATCTGTGGCTGAATTCAGGGCACATTTAGTTTAATACAGTTATGCTAAATATGATTAACGGTATTACCCCAGCACTCATGTGTGAAATTGAAAATGGACCCAGCATTTTTATGCATTTTTGTATGTGATTTGGCCGCTTGTTTTAAGTGCCTGGCCCATTTGAAATTGAGATTGAAGGCCTATTTAAACGTTTGGCAAATGTGATTTTTTAAAAACATGAAACCACCTATATTAATGCAGAACATCTGCATGCAATCAATCAACCCTGAAATGCTTACAGTTTTTATGCAAACTTTCTCCATCAGCCCAGGACAAAGGAAATGAAATGGAGCCCATTCTCCATGGTTCTTCTTCCTGGATATTTGCTAAATGCTTAAATAATAACACCGTTTAATAAGAGAGTTGTTTTTCTGTCCCCCAAAAGTGGAAATATATCTAGATCAGGTCTTTGTTGTGTTTTTTCTTGTTTTATTTATTTTATTTAAAAATTAAACTAATACCAGATAGGTAAAGATCAAGGTTCTGATTAGGACAGGGTATACTGTAGAGAAATCTAACTCTCATCTCAACAAAACAAGAGTTTCATTAGCTAATTGCAATAATATTTGTAAGAAGTTAGAAGAGGAACTTAGAGGGTTTCATCCAGGAAGACCAGATTTAGTTGGGGTACAATTCATTAAAGAAGTAAGAAAAACCTTCAAGGGAAACCATAGTGATTGGAACCACATGATGAAAACTGAACAAAACCAACTGCTGATGAACATATCATAAAAGATATGTATGTTTGTAACTTGAATTTTTAACAGTTCTGCCAACTCTTCCCTTTGTTTCAGCAACATATTCTTTGACAAAATCTTTGTTTTATCTCTATTTATTTTCAGACCAGCCACCTCCCCATAGACCTCTATCTTTTCCAACAATTTCGAGGCTGTTTCTATAGGGTCTTCCAAGATAAAGACTAGGTCATCTGCAAAGGCTTGTAGTTTAAATTCTTCCTTTTTAATTTTCATTCCTTTTATAGTTTTATCTTCTTTGATATTTCTGTTCAACACTTCCAAAGTCAATACAAATATCAAGGGAGAAAGAGGGCAACCTTGTCTTGTGCCTTTTCTTATATTAATAGGATCTGTAAATTCTCCCTCCACCATTACCTTAGCTGTTTGTTCATTGTAAATTGCTTCTATTGCCTGAATAAATCTTCTAGCAAAGCCCATCTGTTCCATTAAAAGTAACATAAATCTCCAATTCACGTTATCAAATGCCTTTTGAGCATCTAAAAATATCAAAGCCATTTGCTTTTCAGGATGCGCCTCATAGTATTCCAAGGTGTCCAGAATTACTCTCATATTGTCTCTGATTTGTCGCTTTGGCAAAAACCCATTTTGGTCTGGGTGGATAAAGTTATTCAAGTACTTTTTAAGTCTTTCTGCTAATATTGAAGCAAAAATTTTATAATCTGCATTTAGTAAAGAAATCGGTCTATAATTCTTGATTTGCAGTAGGTCCGCCTCCTCTTTTGGAATAA
>NW_020769356.1:7622302-7715683 GCF_900518735.1 Pseudonaja textilis
CCATTCCTGGCCGAGACCCGGAACAAGCGCAAGTACCTCCCTTCCCTTTCTAGGAGGTCTGACTTCAGAGGTTTCTCTCCCTCCCCTCGCCAGGGTTCTTCCCGTTCCTCCTCCTTTTCCAGATACTACCGATCCTCTCCCTACAGATCTCCCTACCGATCGGAGCCGGATGGGTCCGGAGGTAACTCTTCCAGGAAGCCCTCCCGGGGATCCGGGAGAGGTTCGTTCCGTCGTTCCCGATAATGCAGTCGTCCCCAGGCGCTTGCCTTTTAAAAAAAAAAAAAAAAAAGAGAGAGGAAGGAGTGCGAGAAAGCCAATCTCTACTCCGACCTTTAACCCCTGCTGGCAACAGGCTCCTACCCCAGGAGCACTCTTGTCCTCCTCACCCTGCCCTGGGCAATTGGTCGGCAACACATCTACCCCCATCCAATGCTAGCTGGGGTTCCTCCTTGCGCTCCCGGTCCTCACACAGATCTCTAGCCCTCACTACTACCTTTATCCCCAGCCAAGGCGGCCCTCGGCCAGCTGGGTCCTTGAGCAAAGTCGTCCGCCTCGCCGTTGGGCGGAACCGAATCTGGCTCCCCCCAGGACAGGCCGCTGTTTCGGGAACTCGCTACGTCCAGGCAATTGGTGCCCCGGGGCCTTCCTGATCCTAACAGAGGGGCCCCTCCTTCTCTCCCGGGTCATGGAGGTAGCCCATTGCCGTGTTCCCCCGGTCTCTAGTTTTAGGGCACCTCCGCGCCTCCCCTCCACCTCTCTGTCCTAGTGTTCTCCCAGGGGAATTCCCAACACGGGTCGATCTTCCTAGTCTCTTGATTCACGGTTCCAGTACACATCTGTTGGTCTCCTTGGCAGGACTGCCTTCTGGACAGCTCCGCCTCCTCTTTAGGCCCCCTTGTTGAGACATTCCAATCTCCAGGGGGTTCTCCTGTTGGGCATGCCTTCCAGCGGGTCATCAGGGTCCCAGGAGAGATTCTATACCAGACGGGGGCCCACCCGCAGGACTAGCCAAGCTTTGGTATGTCCCAACCTGGACGCTCGAGACAGCTCTATGGAAAAGGGGCGTTGGTTCTTACCTGATACGCTTCTTTTCATGGAGCTGTCGAGAGCGTCCAGCCCCACCCGTAGGCCGTCTGGTGGGAAACCTTGCTGTTCGACCGAGCAATCTAATATATTTTTTTCCTGAGTGTGATGAGAACAGGACCTTCCTTCTTGTCTTCGCAAAAACCTGGGGAGCGCCCGAGGACCACGTGATGGTGAGGGGCGTTCCTCAATCTCAAGCTCAGCCTGTGAGAGCCGAGACTGGAGCTCCTCCCAACCTGGACGCTCTCGACAGCTCCATGAAAAGAAGCGTATCAGGTAAGAACCAACGCCCCTTTTGTTTCTTTACTTAACTTCTCCTCCCCCTCCCCCCCAATCTTTTAAACATTGATGATATGAAAATACACGGTTAGATAATTAGAACAATTCTAAAGCTTTACAACGTTCAGAGGCATCAACTGCAACCCGAAACTCTCTTGCCCTTTTAAACCTTGGTTCATATAATAATTTTCTATGCCTGAGTGAACCAAATAGATACGGGACCACATTAAAATTTGAGAGAGTTTTTCATCCATAAGCTATAATGATGCATATCACAGAAGTTCTGTTAAAAAGGAATTCATACATCAAATGCTTTGGTGCACGCTGAAGTCTCATATTTTCAGCATATAATTAGAGCAAAGAGATATCACATTCTTTCCCCAAAGCCTAATTCCAGTCACTAAAAGTAGATGAACTTTGGCAGCAGAGTGCAGAGAGGCCCCTAGGAACCCCTTCTTTTAAACTCCCTTTCCAAATCCCCACAAATCCCCATAATTGGTCCCAATGAGGTCCAGAAACCTCAAACTCCCTTTATCGTTCTTTAACGCACCCAATATCCCCCAAAACATGGAATAAAGGAGTGAAAAACTCCTTAGGTCATAGTTCAAGGGACTATATTGCAGTTTGCAAACCCTTTTAAGTTGCCCCCGCCCCTGAATACCACCACTGTAGTGAAAGCCTGGAAGAACTGGAGCTCCCAGTAGATCCTCCTGTATCAAGAAAGGAGCCCTTAATTGCCATAGTGTCTCAGCTGTGTGGAGCAGAGATCCTTGTTTAGTGCAACATATTTCATAAGCTACCATAAGCAAGAGGAGTAGCAGTCACCCTTTAACAAATTGGAGCACCTCTCCTGTTTAGATCTGTTATCTGTTGCAGCTGCTTCTAATAATAAGGTGGTCAGCCATCCAGATGCAAGTTGGTTCAGATGCTGGAATTATCTCTCTGTCCAAATATATTCAGCATCATTTTTTAGGCCTCCATAAGTCTATCCTCTTGCTCCTTGCTGATATCTGTTAGTTATGGTAATAGTAGCCGTTCTGAGTCCTAATAATACTGACATTCAACATAGAGTATTTCTGTTCCTCTTATTCCCAGACAAAAAACTTCAGAATTTCAAAAGAAAAGGGACAAATTATTGTCCTCGTTCTATAATTAGCCAGGCTGGCTGATCTTCTCTTGAATCCTGGAAATGAGAGGTGGTCCCAGTTAGAACCCAGTCCACTGTGTAATCAAATGAATTTGTTTTGAAGCTGAAAGGATGACAACTGAACAAAAATTAAGTAAACCCTTAAATTATGCTAGTTGGGTGGTTTGGTTTCTACCCATTCAGCTGGATGCAGACTGCTTGTTTGGCATACAGATGTTTGCTTCTGTCCAGAACATTGTGTTTCCTTAGTCAAGACAAAGGATGAATTTCTATAAAAGGCATTGCTTCATGGCCTTAACGCCTAATGCATTAAAAATGGATGTTAGCGTGTCTGTTGTTTTTCAAGCCTTTCTGTGGCCAACTGGGGGTTTGCATAGTCCTCACTTGGCACTTGTAATTTGTGATTAGGCCCCCATAGTCTTCACTTTTCCCCCCCAATCCCTTTCAGGCTTTCAAAACTGGAACCTTCCCCATGTCAAACTTCAGCCTTGCCCCGAGATGATTGCTCAGATGAGGTAGGCTCCTGTACATGTTCAGCATTGAGCACCAGTGTCTCTGCAAGAGAGCAGTTTTTGCTTGTTGTATCACTGTGCTCTTTGTATGTCACATGAGGCAGAATCCTATGTTTTCAGAACCATTTGCCCTTTGGAAGCCAGCAATGCCTTGAATACTGAATCTAGTTTCTATCTCACAAGATAACCTTGCTAGTATCTATAAAATATACAAAAACGTCCCTTGCCCGAGCAGGTAAATCCCCCCCCCCCCCAAGCACTGATAAACTTACATGGTTTATCAGTTTGGGAATGAAATCCAAGGTTAACTTTTTTTGTTTGTTTGTATGAATTGAAAAATTCATGTCAGATTTCCTTTTGTGGTGAGAAATCTTCAGGGCAAAAAGTGCATTGTGTAAATATGCAGCTATTGTTATCACCAACAACTAAGCATGAGAAATGGAAGGCAGGAAATTTGTTCACAGTGAGGGAAATGCTGGGGGGAAAAGAGTACAAGATTTAAATTGGAAGGAAATGTGACTGCTGAATCAAAATTTTGTCATTCGGTGACTGTCAGCTAGTCAGAACATTTAAATTGCCAATTATATTATTTGAAGTCTCTGGGAACTTTACCAAGCCTGTTTTGGGGGCTTTGAGAAGTCGTCATCTTCTTTTAGTCTTGTCTGACTTGCACTGAGGGGAAAATACAGCTTTTTCTTGATTTGGAGAAAATTTTATTACCAAAACTTGATAGCTTTTTTAGTCTTGTTTCTTTATCTTGCAATAATTATGATTATAGATGACCTGGACAGATTTGCATGCCCAAAACTTACAGAGTAGCTGGGCTTATGCTTGCTTATTTATTACTTTATTTAGACTTCTTAAAGTTATATCTATCATAAATATCCAGTTATATTCAGGAATGTAAGAAGGGTGCTTTTTCCCACAACACCAACCTTGTGACATGAGTTGGGCTAAAACAAAGTCGTTGGCTCAAAGTCAACTAGTGGGCTTCTTCAGCTTTAACGGAGGAACTCCCTACTTGTAGTCCCAACACCGTATCCTGGATTTCCTTGGTTTTAGATTGGTGGCTTGTGTGAGCCCACCGTTGTGGCTTATAAACCACAATTTTGGGTTTAAATAATGCATTTTATTTCACTCAGTGTGCCATCTAAGTTCATAGCAAAGAAGGGATATTGGAAATTTCAGTTCCTGGAAATTAATCTTGCTGACTTTGTGACGAAGTGTGCAGGACAAGCACGATGGTTCAGTGCTGCAGATTATAAGGTTTTCTTTCTGTTTAAGAAATTTTGCGGTATTTCTGATTTGTTTTGACTAACCCCCTCCATTTAGATGGGAGTACATTCCTTTTTTTCAACTTGCTTGGAACAGATATGCATGGTGAAATTCTTTTGTCTGATTATCAGCCAATTAAAAAGATGTTAGAGATAGTGGAAGGATCCTCACTACATCTTTAGTTATGAATTTACCCCTTTTCGGATATCTTCGTTGTTGTTACGTCCCTCCTCAATTTGAAAAGAAAGACTCTTTTTTGAAGTATGCCAATTCATATAGTAGTTTGGAGTTTTAGCTTTAGTTTTGTCTTTTCATTTCAATTGAGCCATAAATGGATCGCAGAGGAGACATAATATTAAACAGTGAGCCAGCCAAGAATGATACTAGAGGTGATGCAAAGAAGTTAAGTAATCAGTTAGCCTTTGGGAATGAGGAAAAGTGTCTTATCCCCAAAATGGCCCTGGTGCAGGGTTGGTTTTATAATCAGCTTGGCTAATGAGAGGTTGTCATCGAAAATATCCGTGAGCTTGTACAGTCCTCTTTGTTAGCTGCTGACTAAGCAGAAGAAGATTATTAAAAGGTTAATTGTATTTTCTTCTAATATCAGAAGAGGTGTGAATATGTGAATGAGAGACAAAATGAGAATTGCTGCTCCAGGCAGGCATCTGCAAAATAAGTACCAGAGTTCAAAGACCTGAGGATACAGAGGTTTTAGAGCTGAACATTGCTGTGTGATAGACCAGGACTTGGTATGTGATGTACAGGTAGTCCTCAAATTATAGTGATTGAGCCCAACATTTCTGTTGCTAAGTGGGACAGTTGTTAAGTGAGTTGTGTCCTATTTTATGACCTTGCTTGCTACAGTTGTTAAGTGAATTGCTGCAGTTGTTACGTTAGTAATACGGTTATTTAAGTGTGATGACCCAGAGTGTAACACAAACGTAACAAAATCCAAAACTTAAATAAATGTCCTTTAATGCCTCCAACTTGGCCCCACTGTTCAATAATTCTCAGTTGGAGATAAAACGTACTCAAAAGTAGTCTCCAAAAGAAAGCAATACAATCTGAACTTAACGAGCAGACAGAGATGAAATGAAAAATTAAAACGAACTACAATGAAGGAATTTCCACAATGGACCAGAATAAGTAATTACCAAATTCAAGGAGATATCAAGGCACAGTCTGTTGGAAGGATGCCAACCAAGATAACTTCAGCCCAAATTAACACACGCTTTACTTCTGGCAACGCTGTGTTGTAATCGTTTCTCTTATATACTAGTCTCCCCAGCTGCAACCAATGAGGAGGATCATGGCTGCTTCCTCTCTTGTAAGCTAAGTTGTTTCCTTCTGCTTTCCTCCCTGCATGTCCTGGGATGCAGAGGAGATGGGCCTGGTTCTTCCTCTGGCTGCCCAGCCGGCCTCTGCCCTTCCCCAGCCTCCTCCACAACCTCCAGAGCCACACCTCCACTCCCCGTTGGCTGTTCCTCCTCCCTCTGAGTCTGATTCTACCAAGGGCATGACATTAAGTGAATCTGGCTTCCTCAATGATTTTGCTTGTCAGAAGGTGGCAAAAGGTGATCCCACAACCCTGGGACACCGCAACTGTCATAAATACAAGCCAGTTGCCAAGCATCTGAACTTTGGTCACGTGATCATGGGGATGCTACAATGGGTGTCAAAACCGGTCATAGGTCACCTTTTTCAGTGCTGTTGTAACTGTCACTAAAAAATATTTTTGTAACTCAAGGACTACCTGTGATCTTAACTTTACCCTAGCCTGCTTATTTTACCATCATTTTTCTTTACCAAACTCAGTAGTAGAATCCAGGGAATAATTTCTATGCCTTGTAGTGGTATCTGTTATAAATCATTATATGAATGGTTTCTATCATGTTGTATGGAAAGAAAAATGCCGTATTGAATGTTCTTCCTGAAAAAGGTTAGAATTGACAAATAGCCAAGTGTGGCTGTTGGCAGTTTTTCAGTTCAACTTTCCATATCCTTCTTTCAGAAGTTGGCATTTCCCTCCGCAGTTATCAATCTGTATTATACGTCTGATGGGTGTGCTCATTGAACGCTCTCTGGATTCTCGCAGTCTTAAGAGTTCCTTTCTTCTAAACACCTTTTCATACTTTTTCAACTCATTAGTAGCCTCATGTTGCAATGAACAACAACATACATTCAATTTCACAGGTACTAAGATTGTTGGCCATGCAGGTACAATGGTAGCCAGGGGGAAATGATGGCGACTTGGGAAATTTATTTATTTGATTTGTCAATCACTTACAAGATAATAGGTATAAGTATAAACTTAAGTAAGAATACAGGAAATAGGTACAAATAAATGAGGACAAAAGGACAGGGACAGTAGGCACGATGGTGCACTTATGCACGCCCCTTACAGACCTTTTAGGAATGGGGTGAGGTCAATAGTGGATAGTTTGAGCTTAAAGGAGTGGGGGGTTAGAGGATGTAATAACAGAGTCGGGTAGTGCATTCCAGGCATTGACCACTCTGTTGCTGAGTGGCCCCTTGTCAGTCAACAGGAATGCTGATTTACCGCCAGCTTCTTAGGTACTTGGGAGCTGAGGACTTGACAACTCAAGGAAACAACAGCCAGTCACCAGCCGTCAACACACCAATTAAGCAATAGGAAGGCACACCACATAATTTTGATGCATAGAATAGCCCAAAGCACACATTCTGGTAGAAGTAGAATGAGTCCAAAAACTCAGAAGACTCAACCTCTGGTCCTGGTGACCGACCCAGATTGGATCTTGCAACTTTTTCATAGTTCTATAACTATCAGAGTTTTTTGAATCCTCTGGATCTTATTCATCAGTACTCAGAAGACTAAGATCTATTGTTTCTCTGGTTTCATTCTTAACTATTGAGTTACTTTATAATCTTGAGAATGCAAGAAGCCACCACAAATTAAATTTAGTGTTCATTACATGATTACAATTAATATGTGTAGCTAATTTTTAAATTCTTTTGTTGAAGAGCAGGTGGAGAGGGGATAAGTGGAGGCGAGGAGGAGAAATTTAATTATTTTGCTATCAGTCTTTGGTTAAAATGCAAATAGATTTAGAGAAGCAATTTGCTTTGGGGATCTTACGGTGGGAAAGAATGAAAACCTCTTCCTTCAACATCCTGATTTTGTAAGTGTTCAGGCTTTCCCACTGCTACTATTTATTTAATAAAGAACACATCTGTTAGCTGAATTCATACAATTATTCATGTTGTTCCATATAAGATGCAGATTTTAAGGTAGTGTTGGGCATAGAGGAATGAAATCCAGGCGTGAAGGCCTGATGGGAATCTTTAATGCAGACAATCTGTTTATATAGTAGTTTTTTTCTCCAAAGGTATTCAGAATGGGATTCAGGCATTATGTCTGATTCTTCTTTACATAAACCTTTTTCTTTGGGATTACTCTCCTCTATTCAAACCATCTCAAAGCTGGTCTGCCACCAAAGATCTAGTTGAATAAGCTGCAGCTACTTGGACAAAGTAACCTTGGGAAATGCTTAATGTTTTACCTTTTATCACAAACAGGTAGACTTGGAAAAAATATGACATTACCCTAAAACCCAAGGGGAATGTGACAGCAAGTCGCATTTGTCACTATCCAGTTTTAAATAATTTTAAATTTAAAGAGATGTTATTCTCTCCTGGTGACATGGGATTTGGAATACTCATTTTTTATATATAGATGTGGATTCCGATAGTTTATAGCCTACTTTCCTTCCTCCCCCATAAATAGATATAAAGGATATTTTATTAAGTGCATTCCCTGATCTACAAGACATTACTTTGGAAGCAAATTTCAGTGGAATTGCAGATTATCTGCATAGTTTTACTGGATATTCCAAAAATAAGCGTCCACAGGGTGGAAGTGAGAATAGCTGGGGAAGGATCACATGTAATATTGTAACTTTTTATTAAAATAGCATATACTGCAGACATATCCTTGCATAATGGTTTAGGTTTTCCATTGTTGGGGTGATGATGACACTTTTGAAAAGCTTTCAAATTTACATTGAGCAAGTGATCCACAACAATATCACCTTCCCTTTCCTTTACATACTCATTCTTTTACCCTCACAGGCTATATAACTTAATAAACTGATGATAAGTTCGCTAGGACAGGCTGCAACCTATGGTTGCACATCTTTCTGTACATCATTGTTATTATTTTTTTTAAAGACGAAAAGGGCTAACACAAGCTAATAGGAGAAGGGGAAAAAAGAAAGACCAGAGAAAAAGCAAAAAGTGCCAGAAAAGAAGAAACATTGAAGAAAAATAGAATAAGATAGAAAAGATATAGAGAAGTGACTTTCAATATTCATCATTGTCAGACATTCAGTCATGACTGACCCTTGGATCAACACTCTTCATGCCCCTCTGTCTCTCACTGTCTCCTTCAGATCCACCCTGATCATCCCAGTGTCATCCTTTATAGCATGGGGGTCAAACTCTCTGTATCACATTGCTGTCATGTGATGTTTCACAATGTTTTTCCCCTTTGTGGAGCTGGGATGGGCGTGGCCTGTGCATGACGCATCTGGCCCGTGGACTGCCAGGTGACACTCCTGCTTTATAGTATCCAATCAGCGGATGCTAAGGTTTCCCCTCTCCTTTTATAAATATAAAAAATAAAGTATTCTTATTATTATATTTTATTTATATTGTATTGTATTAGTATATTAAAGTACAAATATATCTTATACTATGTACAAGTATAAGTACAAATTAAAATTATAAGTACAAATATATTTTATATCTCTCTCCAAACTTGCATCATATTACTCTCCTTTCTATAATCTGTCCTGTCTATTCCTTAAAGCCATAGATCACAAGTTTTTTTGTTCACTTTTACACAAAAAGTCCATAAGAGGCTTCCAGTCACCAACAAATGTAGATAATTTTTTCTCTCTGATCAAATATGTCAATTTATCTATTTGAGCAAAATTTGTCCACATCACAAACCTACAAACTATGTAGTGGGTAGTGTTGAATCTTTCCATCTCAGTGCATATAATAATCTTGCCACAAAAAAATCTTGCATGGTTTTTTTCTAACTATTAATTCATTAATCCTAAAAGAAGAATTCCTTACTTCAAGTGAATATTGACCCTTAAAATCCTCTGTATCAAAGTATGTATTTGAGTCCATTTTTTTCCTTAGCCTTTTTTTTACATGTCTACCAAACATGATAAAAATGTTCCTTCATGGTTTCACTTATCTCTCTGAAAGGTTGTGATATTTTTCAGTCTTTGTCCTTTGTGGTCACTTTTGCTTTGAAGCTATCCCAGTGTGACTGAAATTGTAGAATAGGGTAGAATGGACTATAGAATCACCGCAAGTGAGCAAAATTCCCTCTGTCTTATAAATATTGTTTATCTTCTTTCAAAATACTTCTGAGAAGTGAATAAATAAATTTAAAATGTCTTTCAATTCCCAATGGCTGGAAGAGGTCCTCAAAGGAAAATATTTATCATGTTCAAGTTTTAGTTACTCTGATTACATGGCTGCATTAGAATATTCTGGAAATGAATAATTAATATTGTGTTATTCCAGGACTCAGCAGTAAATCTCAGTTCTCCCGATGCTTGGACAAATGCTTATTTGGGAATAGATGAACCCCGTAGAAGACTCTCAAAACAAGACTTGGCTAGAGTAGAATCTTTGTGGCAGGCAAAAATAAATTCAATATCTTCATCTATTATCTGAAGTTTATATTCTTAAGTTTTTTTTTCTTCTACTTTACAAGTTAACAGATAGTTACTGGTTCTGCTTGCTGGTCGGGTGGCTTAGACATATTTATATAATGATGTGTTCTAGCCTCATTTATCTTTACAAGGATTACCTTTTATTGCATTCCTTATATCTGGACAAATATGAACCATAATTCAGCACAGTTAATCATGCTTAAGTTTCCTGAAAACAGTGATAACATGCTTAACTCTGTGATGGATGGAAAACATGTTTTCCATAGAGCTGTCTCGAGTGTCCAGGTTGGGAGGAGCTCCAGTCTCGGCTCTTCCAGGCTGAGCTTGAAAATTGAGGAACGCCCCCTCACCGTCACATGGTCCTCGGGCACTCCCCAGTTTTTTGCTCAGCCTCGTGGCTAACAGGCTGTTTTTCCCTTGCTCCGGTCGTTCAACATTCTAGGCCTCTTCTCTCATCGCTTTTCACGTGGATCACCGGCAGGCAGCGCAGGAACTCAGGTTTGAACTCCCCAGGGAGTGTTTTTAATATCCGAGCCGTTTCTTTAAGGGGAGAAAACGAGCGCTTCGAGCGCTCCCCCCCCCCCCAGCTTCGTTTGCCGCCTAATCGCTCCGCGCGAGGCCGCTTCGTTTCTGCCTGCCTCTCCTCGCCTTAGCCGCCGTTCCCCCCCCCGCGAACGCCTTCTAGCCCAGGGTACGCTTCCCTGGTTCTCCCAAGGGCTCTAATCTTCCCTGGGAGTTTACCGCCGCTGGGGCTGCCTCCGTTACTTGCGGCCTCCATCTTGGGCCCCCTGTGGCATCCGCCATCTTGGGTGTGCCCTGGAACGGCCGCCATCTTGGGTGTGTCCTGGAACGGCCGCCATCTTGGGTGTGCCCTGGAACGGCCGCCATCTTGGGTGTGCCCTGGAATGGACGCCATCTTGGGTGTGTCCTGGAACGGCCTCCATCTTGGGAGTGGCCGCATGGCCGTCCGCCATTACTAGAGGCCCTTTTACAGGCCGCAGCCTTAACTGACTATTAGGCAGCCTGGGATTCCCTTGTCTCAGCCTGTCTTTTATTCTACCAACAGGCCTCCTGCAGAAATAGGGTCTGTTGGCCCTGCAGCCTTTTTCCCCAGCAGGCGAAGTAGCAGCTCTGCCCCCCCTCACCCCTTCCCCGGTCCGTCCGGCAGGGGTAGCTGCCTGGCGTTCACCTTTCTGGCTGATTGGTCTCTGGGCTAGGCCCTGGTTCGTACCAAACCTCTATTTTAAACAGAAAAATTTTTTTTTTTACTAAAAGGGGGGCGTGGAACGTGCGTTGGGATTCCCGGCCTCCCGTAGGCCGCATCCAGACCTGGTTTCAGCTTACATTATTCCCTTCTGCCTGCGGCCCCAGGGTCATTGGTTTTTTTTTCAGAGGCCTACCAGTAGGCCGCATTGCTTCCCTGACTCCTGGGCAGATCCTGGGACTGCTCAAATACCTTGCAATTCTGCCTAAGTCTCCCCCCAACTAAGGAGTTATTTGCTTGCCATGTCCCTTCCCCGGTTCGCCCGGCAGGGACAGCTTGGCGTTTATTCTGGCTGATTGGCCCCCGGGCTAGGCCCTACTTCCCAACACGTTGCAGAACAACTCTGTTGCCTTGACAAAAGGGGGGTGCGATACGAGCACTGGGAGTTCCAGCCTCTGCTTAGGCCGCACCCAGACCCGTTAACCGCCTCGTATTAACCAGAAAATTTTTTTCCCCTTTTCTCTGCTCTCCAGATGGCAGACGACAATACCTCTCGTGGCACTTCTCTGAAGGCCAAGGCTAAATCCCACCACCTGCGCAAACAGGCACAGGAACCATCCAAAGCTTCCCAAAGGGATGCCCTCAGGCGACACAGGGCCCTCGAAAGGGAGATTGACAGACGCTCTCATGAGTCAAGCTCTGTGCCCCGGGACCCTCCCGCTCCATCAACCTCCACGCATCCTCCTCTCCCCTCCTCTCCTGCTTCTGCTTCTTCCTCACAGCCTGGACAGGCCCCTGAGGCCACCTTGCCCACCACTGCTGTAGAACTGCACCCGGAGGAGTTTCACCCCCCCCATGGCGGAAATACCCGAAAACCTGATGCAGGCTATGGAGCTGGCCATCCGGCAAAGGGTAGCGCAACAGATGCAGCAGCTGGCTGGTCTGGCTCCTCGGCCTGCGGCCCCCGAGGCCCTAGGATCAGCGGCCTCGCATGGTCAGGCAACTCCCCAAGGGGACTTAACCTTACCTTTGGAGATGGAGGGGATGGAGGCCCAAGAACCCGGGGACCCTACCCTCTTTGGGGACGAGCAGGACCTCGACATGGGGTCCCTCATAGACAGTGAACTCTTTTCGGGAACAGGCCCCCTAGAGGGGGACATGTCGGAGGACGAGGGCCTCTCTCCACGCCAGCCCGCGTTTTTAGGGCTCTTTAAACCGCACCTATTTAGGTCCCTCCTGTTCAAAGCCAGGAATACCTCGGGCCTGAACCCCCCTCCCCCACCCAACCCAGCGGCGGCAGGGGTTCCTCCCGACTCTCTTTTCTCCCAGCCCGTGGTGGAAACTGAGGTGATCCCTGTCCCGCCCATATTCTCAGACATGGTCTCTAGGCAGTTGGCCTCATCGGGGCCCCCTCCTCCCCCCAACGCCCAGGACAAGCGGTTTTTTAATCTGGAACCGCAGTTCTCCACCTTGCTCGATCCCCTCCCCGTGGACGAGCCCGTGGTAGGCCTGGCTTCCCGCTCTACTCCCAGCAACTCACTCGAGGCTCTCCAGCCCGAGGACAAGCGAGCTGAACTGGCCCTGTGCCGCGCTCACCTCTCTGACGCCTGGGCAGTCAGGGCTTCCACTGCCGCGTCTTTTTTCACCAGGTCTTCCATCAAGTGGCTCCAGCAGCTCAAGCAGCATGTTCCCGCAGCCAATCTCAGGGCGCACCAGGACATTGCCAAGATCCTGGCCGCGGCCGAGTTTTCGGCAGACGCCACCTTCCAGGCGGCAAAGTTCTCCACCAGGGCCATTTCGTCCCAGGTTACCGCCCGCCGTCTACTCTGGCTCCGCCACTGGCAAGCGGACGTTAAAAACAAGACTAAGCTAGCAACAGCCCCCATCTCTGGGGGGAAGTTATTTGGACCGGTTCTCGACCCATTCCTGGCCGAGACCCGGAACAAGCGCAAGTACCTCCCTTCCCTCTCTAGGAGGTCCGACTTCAGAGGCTCCCCCCCCTCTCCTCGCCAGGGTTCTTCTCACTCCTCCTCCTTTGCCAGATACTACCGATCCTCTCCCTATAGATCTCCCTACCGAGCGGAGCCGGATGGGTCCGGAGGTACTTCTTCCAGGAAGCCCTCCCGGGGATCCGGGAGAGGTTCGTTCCGTCGTTCTCGATAATGCAGTCGCCCTCAGGCGCTTGTCCTTTAAAAAAAAAAAAAAAAAAAAAAAGAGGAAGGAGTGCGAGAAGGCCTACCTCTACTCCGATCTTTAACCCCTGCTTGCAACAGGCTCCTACCCCAGGAGCACTCTTGTCCTCCTCACCCTGCCCTGGGCGCCTGGTCGGCAACACATCTACCCCCATTCAATGCTAGCCGGGGTCCCTTCTTGCGCTCCCGGGCCTCACACAGATCTCTGCACCTCCCCTCCTTCTCTCTGTCCCAGAGTTCTCCCAGGGGAATTCCCCACACGGGTCGGTCTTCCCAGTTTCTTGAATCCCGGTCCCAGCGCACACCTGTTGGCCTCTTTGGCGGGACTGCCTCCCGGATAGCTCCGCCTCCTCTCTAGGCCACTTGTTGAGACATCCCAATATCCAGGGGTTTTCTCCTGTTGGGCATGCCTTCCAGCGGGTCATCAGGGTTCCAGGAGAGATTCTATACCAGACGGGGCCCCACCCGCAGGACTAGCCAAGCTTTGGTATGTCCCAACCTGGACACTCGAGACAGCTCTATGGAAAAGGGGCGTTGGTTCTTACCTGATACGCTTCTTTTCGTAGAGCTGTTGAGAGTGTCCAGCCCCACCCGTAGGCCGTCTGATGGGAAACCTGGCTGTTCGACCGAGCAATCTAATATATTTTTTTCCTGAGTGTGATGAGAACAGGACTTTCCTTCTCGTCTGTGCAAAAACCTGGGGAGTGCCCGAGGACCATGTGACGGTGAGGGGGCGTTCCTCAATTTTCAAGCTCAGCCTGGAAGAGCCGAGACTGGAGCTCCTCCCAACCTGGACACTCTCAACAGCTCTACGAAAAGAAGCGTATCAGGTAAGAACCAACGCCCCATCTATTTTAGAAAAATAAATAAAATTAATATTGTGTTCAGTATATTGTGGATTATGTAGATCAGAGGAGTAAAATCATTATCTCCAGCTTCCTTCTACCTCAGATGCCTTACCAATGATTGAGATGTACTTGGAGTTGTGAATCCAAGAAACCCCACTTTGTCCCTCCCTGGTATAAATAAAAGTCTTTCAGAAAGAATTGAGACCATATGTTTTGTGGATGGTTCTGTTTTTAACTTGTTCAGAATAATTATTTAACTTGTCCAGAATAATTGTTATTTGGCAGCCTTATAACTTTGTATAAAGTTTATAAAGTATATATAAAGTATAAAACCATAAGAAAAGAGGGATAATAAAACAACACAACTTATAAAATAACAATGGGCACTAGAATGCAGGCAGCATATAATAAACCAAAAGTCAACTCAGAAGGAAAAATAAAGGAGGCCAAGATTTAAAATGATTTTCTTGATACACCAGTTAAGAGAATGAAAAGAGTTTCAGTTTGCCTTGATAAAATAACCCCAAGCTACTCTTGGGTTGATAGTTGATAAATTGGATACTATCACGGAAAGCTTTCTCAGCTAACCCTCACCTTTACTGAATTGATGGAAGCAACTCAAGAGGCTTGGGCTTCACCTTAGGCTCCACACTTAGTTGAATATTCCTATAGGTAAGCCAGTCTGGGACAGAGTTCTGGCTTCAGAAGATTGAACTGGCTGGTCCCAGGAAAAGCATAGCTACCAGGGTAGCCTTGGGCAAGAGAATTTGGGAGAAGTGCTCCATGATTCCTTGGCTAATTGGCCATTTCTCTCTCTCTCTCTCTTTCCCTGCCCTTATCTTGATCACTCTTCCCGTTCAGTTAAAACACTTGGAGTAGGGTGGAGTGTAAAGTTTTTATCAAGTTTTTTTTGGATATTCTCTAGGTCTAGGAAGTTATACATCTTGGGCAGACCCATTGATCTCTATAAGACATTTGAAGAAAAGAAAGGAAAAGTGGCCCATTTGAGGGCTTTCTCTTCACTATTTCCAATCTAGGTTTGCACCTAGGTTTAAATGGAACTGCCACCAGTAGCAATTGCCAGCAGTCTGTATTGTACTTTATTATTATTATTATTATTATTATTATTATTATTATTATTATTATTATTATTATCTCCCTTACTCCTCCCTTACCCGGGTCAGCAGGCAGGCTGCGTCGGCATGGATGTCCGGCAGCGTTTCAGCCGCTTCTCAGGCCTCCGTAGCTTCCACGGTTCCCACTGGTGCTGGCGCCTCTCTCACCAGCACCGTCTCCAACAACAGCGTCTGAGTCGCTCCTGCTTTTTCCCCATCCCCATAACAACAGAAAAAAAAAACATTTTGAGGTACCTGGGAGCGCCGTGCGCTGCGTTTTGGTTTAATCCTGAGCGGCTGGGTGGGCGTGAGAAGAGCTGAGCGAGTGTCTCTGCTGCTGCTACCCTTGGTGCTCCAGCCTTGGGCTCCGCAAGTTTGCAAAAGTCCAGGTGTGCAGCCCATTCCTGCATTCCAAGAGCCCAGGCCTAGCTGCAGTTGTCCATCTCTTGCCAGCGCCGTCTCCAATAACAGCGGCAGCAGCAGCGGGAACCATGGAAGCATTTCAACCGCTTCTCGGATGGGAGAGCCGCCTCTGTAACTTCCACAGTTCCCGCTGCTGCTGCCGCTGTTATTGGAGACAGCGCTGGCGAGAGAGGGACAGCTGCATCTCGGCCTGGGTGCTTGGAATACAGGAACGGGCTGCGCACCAGGACTTTTGCAAACTGTCAGAGCCCGAGGCTGGAACACCAAGGGTAGCAGTAGAGACTCTCGCTCGGCTCTTCTCACGCCTACCCAGCTGTTCAGGATTAAACCAAAACACAGTGCGCGGCGCTCCCAGGTACCTCAAAATCTATTTTTTTTCCTGTTGTTACGGGAACGGGGGAAAAGCGGGATGACTCAGACGCTGTTGTTGGAGACGGTGCTGGTGCGCGGCAGGGGGTAAGAAATTAATTCACCCCCAAAAAGACGTCCTAGCCGTTTTTTCGGGGCTGAAAAAAAAAAAAGGCCCGGCCTTATTTTGTGAGAAACACGGTAATATATTAGCTCTATACCCATGTTTTGCTACAAAACTATGTGATCGGGCTTAGTTTTTGGGGAGGAAAATAAGAGGGAAAAATTGTGCCTCTGCCCATCGGTATTCTTCTGGCTAGCGTCCTGTAAGTGTGTGAGAGAGTTGAGGGCTGTTTGGAAACTGAAACATGGAAACTGCAACAGTATTTGCTATGTGAGTAAGAAGGAGACAGCAAGGAGCCTGGGCATTGCTTAGCTCAAACTATTCTGTACTAAAGCTGGTTGCTGCTCTGAAACTGAAACTCCTCTGCCTGTGTTTTGCATTTGGAACAGATTTCTTTTCAGGTGGGGAGGGGGAGTAGAACTCCTTAGCATCAGAGCGTGTTAATAATAATACATGAAATACTAATGTTCTGATGATCATTTCAAAAAAATCCTTTCTTAGCACCTAGAAGCACATATGTTCCAAATTTCAAGTTTGTAAGCCTTACGGTTCTGGAGATTTTGTGATGATGCATGAGTGGTATTTCGCAGATAGATAGATAGATTGATAGATTGATAGATGATAGATAGATAGATAGATAGATAGATAGATAGATAGATAGATAGATAGACAGACAGACAGACAGACAGACAGACAGACATTGGAATCTAGTCAATAGGGGATCAGGGCTCCAAACATCTAAGGAGAATTCTGTTTTGAGTTGCTTGTGGAAGACAGGGTGGGAGCCAGCTACATAGTTATTGGGCAAACATTCCAAAGGATCAGTGCTGCTAAAAAAGCAACCCCATTAAATCTCACACCCCTTCCCTCTTCCTAAAATGGGAAGCTACAATCAGAAAAGGATCCAAAATACTGTAGAACAATGTTTCTCAACCTTTTTTTCACCACGAACCTCCTTTAAATACCTTTTGTGACCTCGGAGCATGGCCACAGACCCCCAAGGCTTAATTCAAGATTTAAATCATAAAACATTTTTTTCCCCCAAGCCTTTGTAGACTCTTCCCCCCCCCCCCCCCCCCCCGGGCCCATAGACCACAGGTTGAGAACCACTGCTGTAGAATATAGAATCCACACAATGGAATGGATCTCTTGCCCTGGTAAAACACACAGCGGCCAGTTGTTTGGTGATTCCAAGCACACAAATAGTTTTCTTGAAATGGCTTTGCTGGCTAATTTCTTACACGATTTATCATTATCATTCACCTAATTCCCTGTAGGCTAACATTGGGGATGGAAGATGGATTCTTTGTTGTGGTTTCCGTCCTCTGGAATTAGAGGTAGATGTGGCTCCCACTGTCTTAAGTCTTCTTGAAGTTCCTCGAGATCTGGTTGTCTTGTTGGAGCCCCTGGTGCTTGTGGAGCCCCTGTCAAATATTTGGGAATGTTATTGACACAATTTTGTTTGAGCAATCATGTTTTTTTTCCCTCAATTTTGTATTTTAAATATTTTAAGTTACCTACAGTCTTTTTAGAGTTTGGCAGCCTCATTAAATTAAATTGAATTAAATTATTTTACCGGAAATAAATACATGTTACTAACATGTGTTTCACAAAATCTTATTTCTAATTAATTATCCATTGCTCCCAAAAACATTGTTGAGATTTAGTGGAATTATATATGTTACGTTAGGTCTTTAGTGTACAATATCTGAATAATTGCTTTAAAAAAAGTCTATTTTGTCAAATGTGTATGAATACATCTTCTCTACATCTTTAACATACATGGTTATATTTGGATATGTTTTAATCATTCTAACTGAAGATCCACCGTGAGAGAGATGAGTGGTTCAAAAATGTGATAATTAATTACAAATAGTACTTTGGCAACTTTTCTTGAGAGTTGGTCAGCTAGATTCCTTATATAATGTGTCTAATCTCTTTTGGACAGTCTGATAATAAATCTTCCCAATTTTGCTTCTCTATATATACAGTATGTTTGTCTTCTGAAAATATATACATATACCTCCATGACAAGAATTATTTCTCTTTTTCCCAGATCATAATTCTTTTAAATAATATTTACATTACTTAATAACCCTTTGTATGTTATTTCTGATTTGTGGGAAAGCATCCTGAAAGAAGGTAATGGTTAACCAGATCATGTATTGCTGCCAAAAAAACCTACACGGAGGTTTCCCTGAAATTACTAGGAGTTATGCTCAGCATGGAGTCGTTGACTTTGTAGCCAAGTGCTAAATTTTCATGTTTCTTTTGCTTTTTTAAAGGCAGAACCTTTTCTAGCCATTCCAGATAAAGCCATTCCATAAAAATGTTCTGCAGTCCAGGGTCTATATCTAGGCTTTTTCTGATCAAAAAAGTTTTTTAAAAAATCTCTAAGACATCAATTTCTCTTTGGTAGACAGGATGATGTACAGTCTTCTCTTGTTGAAAGTTGGAGCTTTTAACAGTTTTTAATGATATGGATTAATGATAATGGGCTGGGCGTAGGCTTTCACAACTTCAAGAGGGCTGCACAATTACTTTCTTTGGATTATGCACTGTGATATCTAGATAGGGCGGTTTCCAGTTGACTTTCTTAGGATGAAATATATTCAGTGAGCATGACTTTAAGGAGAGCAAGGTGTAAGCCCAGAATCATGTTGTCACCTAACATGTTGGATACAGAAGTTGTGAAATGGGGCAAAGCTTAAACCAGGTGAAGAGTGGAGGAACTTATAGTTTAATTCCTTTGAAGCTAGCAAGGTGGTCATTTAACCTACCCTGCCCCAGTTCCCAATATTCCATGAAAATCTACCTCTGGTAAGTTGGGAGCTCTGCTTTGCTGCAAATGGTTGTGCTATAGTTGTGATGGTGAATCTATGGCATGTGTGCCGGAAGTGGCATTGAGAGCCATCTCTCTGGGTACGCCAGCCTTCTCCTCTTGCTCTTCCGGGTTTCGGCGCGCGCTAGCCAGGTACCTGGTCTTCCAGTTTCCAGCGGGCATGCACGCGCAAAGACCAGCTGGCCAGTGCGTGTGCTCATTAGAAACTGGCCAGCCACTGAACTTCATGCATTCATGCGCACTAGAAACCAGAAGGCATGCATGTGCATTATAAACCAGGTGGCCAGTGCGCATGGGAACGCTGGGAGCTGCTCTTCCAGTTTCCGGGGTGCACATGAGCATGTGCGTTTTGGCACTTGGTGCCTTTTCAGCACCCGCACGCTCCTGTTTTGGCACTCGGTGCCGAAAAGGTCAATCACCACTGTGCTATAGTAACAGGCACACGTACATGTGTGTGCAGGCACATATACGCATCTTGCAAACGAGAGGGAATTAAACATTGGTGGGTTTTTGTTTTGTTCTTTTGGTAAGATACTGGGGATGGAAGAGAGGATTTCTGGATACAGTAATCTTAACTTTTCTTCAGATGAGGGGAGGTGGAAAGGAACATATATACTTTTTGATATTTACCCTGAGCAATTCTGTGTGATTGGACTTGTAACCAATTCATTTTTCCCCATCTTCCTCCTTTTTATTCCTCTGTTACTCATATTTTCATAATGTTAAGAAAATATGGATTGTCTTGCTGAATTGGACCCCTAGCCCATCCATCCAGCAGCCTCTTCTCACGGTGTCCAACCAACTGAAAAATTTCCTTGGTACGTTGTTTCTAAATTATTATTTTCTTTTTCAGTTTTTCTTTTCACAACACCCACATTTCAGGCTTTTATTATTCTTTAAAGACCATAATTTCTCAATTGTACTTTTTTTTTTTTTACTGTCTCGTTCACGTATCCCTCCTGCAAACTGGTAATTAGCTGTTTCTTTTTCTTTAGTCAGTAAAATAACGATAAACATTAAGTGTGTGTGTGTGTGTGTGTGTGTGTGTGTGAGTGTGTGTGTGCATGTATCTGTATCTGTATATATGTATGTTTATCTCTGCCTTTTGCCATTGTCAACCAAATAACAGGGGAAAGAAGAAAGAGAAGCATACAACCTGAGTAGGATGGTAATTTTATTATTTTCTTTAGGATGCTTTTGATTCTGTTTTCTTTTCCAGTGTGAGGCCATCGCATAAATATTTAACAGCTACTCAGCCATAAATATATAACAATTCTCCAAGTCATTTATTAGACAAGTCATAATCTCTCCATTTATATATCCTTATTTGCTTTTCTAAGGCTAAAGGGGAAAAATAGTAGACTGTTATGCATTCCAAAGAACCTCCCACTCATATTTGCAATGAAAGAGAGTTGATGCACGCAATGCATAATGCTTATTCCCTTATCAGAAGCAGTCCATTTTGACTCATTCCCCATTCAAGGCTGTGACATGAAGAGGGGTGTGTGTGTGTGTGTGTGTGTGTGTGTGTAAAAACCCCTCAGAATTAGCATCTGTGCCATTTTTTTAATTCAGAAAGATGGGAGGAAAAAGTCCTGACTAATCTCTGAGATTTTTTTTTTTAAGTTGTTTTCATTTTCTCCCCCTGTATTGGCCACTCTGCTGTTTTTAATGGCTATGGCTTCATTCTTGCGTACCGTAAAAATTCTAATCTAGTGAAGTTGTGCCTCTGTCAAACCCACTATTCAAATAAAATCAAGAAATCCCTTCACAAGAACGCTAAAACCACTTTACACCTTATATTGATGATAGTAACAGAATCTGGCAAGCCTTACTGCTTTATCCCCCACCCCAATAATTGCAAATTAGAGTGGTATCTGCCTGAATCACTTGTATATACCCAGTGGTGGGCTGCAACCAGTTTACAAACCAGTTCTGTGAGTGTGTGCTTCTCCAGAAAGAAGGAAACATACGACAGGATAGGGCGGGGGCAGCTGATGGTCAGAACTACCGGTTCGCTAGAACCAGTCTAAACCGGTAGCAGTCCACCAGTGTATATACCTTCGTCTTGTTTCGGATTTCTTTTTTGCCCTTGACACTTGGAGAACAGATCTGGACTATCTATCAAGGTTATTTCCCTTACTTTCTACAGTCTGTGAATATACTGCCAAGCATAGCCGAGATGTTTAAGCCATGAAGGGTTAGGAGATTGACTGCTGAGCCCTGATTGGAGAAACCAGATGAAGAGTTTCATGAAGTAGATATGAATGCAGGTAATGGCTGAGAACCAAGTTTCTCCTTGAGCTGATGGTTAAGGAATTAGCAATTATGATCAACAATTAATCCATTTAATTCAAGTGGATTTAGGTGCCATATGTTTCTCTGTAGACATGCTTATCCAAATTCAATTTCACTTACAGATGCAATTGTGAAAAAAGTTAAACCTAAGGGAAATGGAGGGTGTAAAAATATTCACACATTGTGTTGTGCTCCTATATGGTTTGATTGATGTTGCCTCGATATGTTCTGTTATACCCAGGATAGCTTGTAAATGATAGTTTAGTGAACAAGCCAGTTTAATGGACTGTATAGTGTATACATCCCCAGGGTATATAAATACATTTAAATTTTCTTGTAATTCAACTATATTCACAAAAAACACCCAGGGGGACAAGAATGAAAGAAGGCCCAGGAACCCATTTAGTTCATGTGCTTTCTGATAGTTTAAGATAGTTTTTAAGAAGTTTCTCCACTTCTTAAAAACGATAGCATCCGTCTAAGGAAATATTGGAAGATTGATGCTTTCCTGCAGGTTGAGCAAATGTTCAGCTCCCTTGCATTTTCTAGACCTGGCTTTAGTGCACGGTTTCACATGGTTTCCACACAGTTTCTGAGGTTAGTCCCAGCATGAGATACAAAGTAGGCTTCGTGTTCTTTGGATTTCACTCAATTATTTGGAATTGTAGGAGTCCCACATACTTCTCCCCTTCTTCCTCCCTACTGAATGTATTCCAGAAATATACCTCCCTCCCTCCTTTCCTCCTCCTTCCTGCTCTCTCTCTCTCTCTCTCTCTCTCACACACACACACACACACACCATTCTCCCTAATAACCATTCCTATATTGTTTACTTATGATAGTGCTAGTGTGTCATTGCTTTTTAATGAGAACGTATGGCAATAATTGGCACTTGGAAAATATTATGCTTTAAAACTGCAGATATAGCAACCACTTCCAAAAATACCATTCCTTTCCTCCTCTTCTCTCTCTCTCTCTCTCTCTCTCTCTCTCTCTCTCTCTCTCTCTCTTTAAATAAATGATTCCTTTTACAAAAATTTCATCTCAATTGGTAATTCTGGCTGCTGTATATTCCTAATTAGTGAACAAGTACTTCTGAGTTAATTTTAGCTTTTAATTTAATGTTTATTGTTGCTGCTGCTGCAACCACTTTATGTTAAGAATGTGTTTCACCTCCAATAAAAAAAAAATCCTGCAAAATGTAATATGATACACAGGAAACAAACTAATAAATCTGGGCCTTACTCAGCTCTGAATTGCATTGTGGTCAAGAAATAACCTAACTACCCTTCTCTTACATAGTTTTAGAAGAACTGATGCAACCCTGATTTTAATTCATTGGAGAATAGTCAACCTATTCTCCAAAGCACCTGAAGGCAGGACAAGCAATGGGTGGGAACTAATTAAGGAAAGATCCAACCTAGAACTAAGGAGAAATTTCCTGAGAGTTAGAACAAGTAACCAGTGGAACAACTTGCCTCCAGAAGTTGTGAATTCTCCAACACAGGATTGTTATTCTGTTGTTCTGTAATTGGCCCCCTAAGTCTTCCTGTGTGTGATACAGAGCAAGAGCAAGGAGAAAAGGTAACTTGAGTTTTGCTTGATTAGATGTTTCATAGTTCCTGATCAACTGCCAAATTGGCTGAAATTAAATGTCATAGCGATCATTTATCTAGGTCAGTAGAGGCTGCAAGTAGGGGTAGGATTCCACCGGTATAACAACCGGTTCGGTGATCGTGCGCTTCACGTTTAAAAAAGCTCTAATACTTAACCTTCTACTGCAGGCCCTGTGAATAAAACAACTGAGGTGCAGCAAACCGCTGTGCTGCGCGAATCAGCTGTGCTCTTAAAAAAAGGAAATAAAGCACAGGACTGCCAGCTGATTCGGAGCAAGGGGTTCACCTGAACTGGTTCAAACCAGTAGAATCCTACCCAGGGGTGGGTTTCTACTGGTTCTGTCCACCTCTGTAGAACCGGTAGCTCTGAAGAGCAGCAGACATAGAACCAGTTCTATGCCAGCTGATGTTTGTGCCCACCCACCCGCCTGGGCTCTTACCTGACCTTTATTGACTGCTTTTTCAACTTCAGCTGCCGTGCAAGGCACAGCTGCAGTTAAAAAAGCAGGAAAAAAGGGCTTTTTCAAAGGCTGCTTCTCTGCATGCAGCATGCTGATGACGATTTATAGGCACGCGCACAGTGTGCAGGGAAGCACATCGTAAATCACTGAACCTTGTAAATCACCAAACCGGTAGTTAACCCTGTTGGATCCCACCCCTGATCCCACCCCTGGCTGCAAGGCAAACTGTGGATTCCACAGTCTTTTACACTCTCCAGTTTGGGATGTAAAATAGTTGTAACTGCAATCTGAAAGACATTTATCCAGACATAAACTCCACTGAACATAACAGGACATCTTAGTAAGCATGATTGTTGCTTACTATTCTCATGAAGGTAATCTAAAGCTAAGGTGCTCTAGGTAAAGTTTTATTTCTGGCCTGTTTTTTTAACTTTTAAATAATATGATTTTCTAATGCATACGCTTGGAGAAGATGGTATATTCAATGATATGCTGATAGCATCATTACTTCAAGAAAGGTATATGTATGGTGGTATTATTATTTCAAAACAGGTACATTATTACTTCAGAAATGGTGTACTTCAAAAGTTTGTGGAGAAGATGCTGTGCTCAGTAAAATTGTGTTTTACTTCAGGAAAGGTGAACATAAAAGGCTCTTGCAAGTTTGGACGTCCGGTTGTGCTTCCATCGCGTCGGAGCAGAATCCACAATTATGCACATTTTCACTCTGTGCTCACTTGTTGGAGGGTCCCAATTGGGATCAGAACCACCCTGGAGGGGTGGTGAAGAAAGGGGGGAACCACCTGGAGGGTTGAGGGGAGCCGCATTTCCCCTCTCTGACAAGGTAAACCCCCTCCAAAGACAAGTTGTAAGAGTGGTCAGAAATGGCCACCATGAAGACGGGAGGCAGTCTGGAAAACTAAGACTGTGCTGTAGTGGTGAAGCTGTGAGCGGTGTGTGAATCAGGCAAAATACATGGAAATTAAGGTACCCCGGAATTAAGAAACAAATAATTTTTTATGAAAGATTGTAGAAGCGGCTATCAGAGAGAGAATGAAGAAAATTGGAAACTTGTGGAATTGGCTTTGGACTTTGAAAAGAATTAATTTAGAGGTGGAAAATTCAGAGGAAATATTGATTATAAAAGACTTGGAATTTAAACTGGATAATTATTTGGATTTTGGTACTAAATAGGAATGATTAAATGCTGGAATTGAATGTGTTAAAATAAGTAATAGCTAATAATTGTAATTAGTGAAATTAACAGTGGCTTTAAAAAAGGAAAAAGTGAAAAGAAAGAGTGGAATGTGGAAACAGAACTGAGAGTGGCACCTAATGGTAAAGGAAAATTTTCAGTGACTCTTTGAAAAGTGGTTGGTCTTTTTAAAATTGGAATTGGAAAGGAAATAAAAGGAATTCCATTACAACAAAATGAAAAGCCTGAAAAGTTAAATATTAGAATATTACAAGGAAAAAAAGATATGTGAAGAAATTGCCCTGGGATTATTTGGTGACTTTGGGAAAAAGTTGGAAAAGAAATTAACAGAAGGAACCTGGAAACAAAGATTTATGGACACTTACTGTTGAAATTAAATATAAAAGACACTGGTTGCAATAAACTACTGGACAATTGGATTGGACATAAATACTAAAGAAAGGGGAGAGAAAAAAGAAGAAGTCTACAATATGGGAGAATTATCAATAATTGGAATAAGAAATGGAGGGAAATAGTAAAGGAAAAAAAGGGAATTAAGAGAAAGGTCCAGAAAATAAAGGGAAGCAGAAAGCAAACAAAAATGAAAAGAAATGATATAGTCAGGAGGATGAGAGACAATGGCTAGAAGAAGAACAGGAAAGGGGATTCTGCAAGGTAACGTGTGGTGATATATAAAAATATAGATTTAAAAACAAAAGAATGGAACTAAGGATTATCGTTAAATTAGATATAGATTTAATTGAAATAGATATGGAAATGGGAATTTATTATACATACATTAATTGACATTTAATAAAGCGATGAATAAAGCTAAAATGAACTATTGTAATGGAAAGACTATTATCAGTTTCTAAAATTAATTGAATAAAGTAATATTTTTGAAATAAATAAATGATTTAGAATGTAATTAAGAAAAAGAATACCATGCGGAATCTGACTCAAATATGTATATGCGTATGTGATATTTAGTAATTAGGAGATTATTGTTATTAATGTAGAATGTGATAATTAAAAAATGACTATATTAAGGTAAATCTTTATAAGGAATTAAAGAAAATAAATTGAGGGAATGTATAAGGCAAAGGGATGGCAAACTTGAATTGACAATTAAAAGGGACAACTTTGGGATTATTAGAATTAGGATAGAATCTATTGAACAATGAATGGACTAATAGTATGTGATAAAATTGCAAAATATGACAGATAAAAGTAAATATGTGTAATGAATATAAAAACGAAATAAGAATTTTAGATAATATTGTAAAACAAGATACGAGAATATTTAAAGAAAAATCAAATAAGTTATGGTATGAATTGGAATTGGATAAAATAAATGTAATGAATATAAGAATATTTGAGCGTATATAAAGGAAAATGGAATAAGTAATAATATGATATGAAATTGAATACAAAATATGAATATGTAATTATGGTCATGTTTGTATTGAAATGTAAAAACCTGGAACCACATTATATACCAAAAGATACGTTTTTTAAAATATAAAAATAAAAAAATTATTGGGGGGGAAAAAGGCTCTTGCAAGTTCAACCAATGTGGCAATTGATCAGGGATCAGGGATCTATTACCTCAAAAATATTTTTCTATAACTCAAGACAGTGCAGATAATGTTCCTGCTTTCTATTTGCCCCTAAAAAACTGATCTGCTTAGTTTTGGGGGGGAGAAATAATGGGGAAAAAATTCTGCCTCTGCCTACCAGCATCCATCAGTATTCATCTGGCTAGCATTTTGTCTGTGTCAGAGAGAGTTGAGGGCTGTTTGGAAACTGAAGCAGTATTTGCTGTGCGAATAAGAAGGAGACAGCAAGGAGCCTGGGAGTGGCTTAGCTCAACTGTTGTGTTCTAAAGCTGCTTGGTGCTGTGAAAGTAAAACTGAAACTCTGCTTGTGTTTTGCATTTGGAACAGACTTCTTTTCAGGTGGGGAGGGGAAGTAGAACTCCTTAACATCAGAGTGCGTTAATAATAATAATATAGGAAATACTCAGATGGTCATTTTGAAAAATCCTTTCTTAACACCAGAAGCCAAGAGAAACGTACGTGCCAAATTTTCAAGTTTGTAGGCTTTATGGTTCTGGAGATTTTGTGATGATGCATGAGTGGTATTTCTCTCTCTCTCTCTCTCTCTCTCTCTCACACACACACATATTCTGTCAACACAATTGTTTGATATTGGCATACAATATAAATTTCTGTCTTTTCACAATCAATCATTTGTCCAATTAGATTGTAGCTGAGATATAACAATTTGAAATTAATTAAGCTTATATTGTCTGGATATCATGTAGCATTGAATTACTTGTTTTAATATATATCTTGGTTGGTACCTTCTTTTTCGGTCGATGTCAATGCTGTTGGGGTGATAGTGGCTTAAAAAGTTAATGTCTCGGAATGCTTCTCGTGCTAAGGTTGTCGGAAAGAAAAAACCAGATGAGGATGAGTGTTCCTCTTCACTCGGGTTTTAACAGCTGGACTTTTCTGCTTTGGAAATAATTGGTGCCATCGTGTTTTGTATATAGCTGTAATTAAGGTGGGAATCTTTCATTGCAAAGTGACAGTGGATTTTGGAATGTAGATTTTCCATACCTTAAAACCAGCACTTAGTGGCTGAAGATGGATTCTCTCTCAAATTTTATGAACTGTTTTTAGTGGAATGGATGCAAGTGGAAATGCGTACTCAAGCTTCATTTTTAATCTATATAGCATAGAGGGTGCTTTGATATCCTTGCTTCAGGTTGCTTTTTCATATTTGAAGGAAAGGGGGCATCCTGGCTGATGTTTAACAAGCCAACTTTGCTGAAGAATGCCCTAAAATGGTTTGCAAGAGTTGAACCTTTTAGAAAAGAGACGTAATATTACAAAAATTTGATGTGGTCTAATTTCTATAATAGCCTTTCGGGGCTTAATGGTTCTCTATACTAGCCTCTATATTAGCCTTTCAGGGCTTAATGGTTATTTATTGGGACCAGACTGCAGTAGAATCCTCTAAAACCATTTTTATTTTACTGGACTTCTTTATTATTAAATTGCAAGCCTGAGCCAGGATTTTATAATTTAATGTGCTTGCTCACTTAGCCAACACATAAACTAAATAAGATTGGATCTGATTAGCTACTGGATGCAAGATCACAAAGGAATGCTAGGGCTGCAAGCTAGATTAGGAATTTTAAAAAGAAATCCAGGAGAAGGAAATGTCAACTGACTTCCGTTGCTGGGATAATTACATGGAAATATCAAATTTGATTCAAAAGAGACTTTTTGTCTTCCGGAGAAGAGAAAGGCAATGAATGTATAAATTAGCAGGTAGTCCTCTACTTATGACCACAATTGAGCCCAAAGTTTATGTTGCTAAGGGAGACATTTGTTAAGTGAGCTTTGCCCCATTTTGTGACCTTTCCTGCCACAGTTGTTAAGTGAATCACTGCAGTGGTTCAGTCAGTAACCCAGTTGTTAAGTGAATCTGGCTTCTCCATTGACTTTGCTTGTCAGAAGGTCTCAAAAGATGATCGTGCAACCCTGGGACACGGCAACTGTCATAAATATGAGCCAGTTGTCAAGCATCTGAATTTTCATCATGTGACTATGGGGATGCTGCAGTAGTCATAAGTGTGAAAAACGTAAGCCACTTTTTTCAGTGCGTGTGATGGCCCGGGGCGTGGCACAAAGGCAACACAGTCAAATAAGCAATAAGAGTCCCTTTATTTTCTCCAGCTTTGCCCCCAATATCCAGGTTACCTTTGGCTGGAGAAAAACTCTCCCAGCAACAGCCTTTAACTGTAGAAAATTCAGTCCAAAACAAGGTACATACAAACTGTAACTAAAAATCCGAACAAACCAAGCTGATTAACATGACAGGGCAGGAGAAGGAATTTCAGAATTGAAGGCACAGCAAAACTCACACAGTTGGGAAAACGCCAGGAGCACAGATAAGCCATGATGATACCAGATAAATTCATGTTTGCTCCCAACAACTTGCTGTGCGCAGCTTCCTCTTTTATACACTGTGTTCCCAGCTGCAGTTAATGAAGGGAATCAGGGCCCTTTCCTCCCCCATAAGCCATGCAACTCACATTGCTCCTTTCTCCATTTCTCCCTGCATGCCCTAGGATGAGGAGGGGGTGGGCCTGGGTCTTCCTCTGAACTCCCTCTCCTTTGTTCTACCTTTCTTCTGCTCTGCCCATCCGGACTTTGCCCTTCCCCAGTTTCTTCCACAGCCAACGGAGCCACACTCCTGCTCCCTGTCAGCTGTTCAGCTTCCCCCTCCAAGTCAGATTCCGACAGGGGCATGACAGTGCCGTTGTAACTTTGAAGGGTCACTAAATGAACTGTTGTAGGTTGAGGACTACCTGTACGGTTTTCTGAAAACAAAAAACATTTTTGTTTTATCATCCAAGCAATAAAGAAGGGAAGCTGAGAAGATTTCACTGAATTTCTTGTTCTAATTTAGCAGTAGGATGTACTTCAATCCATTTGCAGTCCAGCTCGAAACTTCCTAAATGAGGATCACCATGCAAGAAACTTCTTCTTTCTATTAGCTTGGACAAATGAAATAATGTGAACATATTTGAAGACTGAGTGCTCTTTTGGGGCATTGCATCCCAAATGCCAGGGCAGGTTCCCAAAGATGTTGTTACATGGGGCAAATCTCATTGTAAACATTCCTTCCTGCCATTAATTTCAGGAAAATTCATTCCTTACATTGCTTTCAAACTGCATCAGTTCTGGTAGATGACAGTGGTCTAAGCTGGCTGAGAGCCTCTTCATTAACTTTTTGGCAAAATATACAACACCGTTGTAATCCTGGTTAGCTGCTGTGGGAGACAGTACACATCTGTTTCACAATAGCATTGCACTGAGACAATCTCTTAATAAAAGCAGCTGTTCAAATAGCCGAATGTTCTAAGAATGTGTTTTGTAATGTTGGATGTTTTTCTTGGCAGCAGCATGTTATCTCACTTGGGCTACCATCCATCCTGTTCGACCTCTGATTGTCACATGGCATAATCAGCAATTTTGTGTTCCCTCTTGTGTTATCTAAAGGGAAGTGTTCTGTATAATCGGCAGTGAAGAGTAAAAACACAGGCAGATGTGTGCAGATATACACGCGTTTATGATTTTAGCAATCACAGAGAAAGAAGCCACCGGGAGCATCGCAACTGGGTGGGGAGGCAGAGATGAAAATGTGGGAGGGCAGCACACCGCTCTTGGGAGTTAAAACTGCACATCATTTCATCCTCACTCCCCAGAGAGAAAAAGGGCAAAAAAGACAAGGCTACTGAACAAGCCATTCTATCTTCTGATGGAAATTATAACAAACTTTGAAATGAGAGCTAAAAGAAGGCGGCTCTTGAAAGGGATGAAATGGTAGAAAAGAAGAGTCATGCAGAGATGAAAGGAGGGCTATGTCTTTATAAGAAGACATACCAGTTACTCCACGAAAAGGGTGCCAAGCTTTGAACTACCACGCCAGCAGTGGATAATCCTGAATAGGATTTGCATCACACATGCATCTGCCGGGACTCGCTGTTTAAATGGGGCTTAGGATCCTCCCCTCAGTGTGACTGTTGGGTCCCATGTCAAATTGTAGATCACACCATGAGCGGCTGTAAGATGAGGGCATATACTGATCCAGTATCCAGTATAGATCTTTTTTTTTTCATGTAAACGATGTTGCACTTCAATGGTTAGATGGCCTAGACAGGATCTGAATATTTTAAATCTTTTATTGTTCTTTTTACTCTTGGGGAAATGTTAATATATATTGCAAATCCATGTATGATATGCCGAAGGAGGGAAGAGGAAGGAAGGAAGGGATCTGTGAGCATGACAAAAAAAAGGAGAAAAATATGAATGGGAGGGAAAGGAATAAAAAAAAATCCCACCCCAGGTCTTTAATGGAGGAAATATATAAATGCCAAGAATGCTTTTAAAAATCCGTTATCCAAAGCATTGAAATGAATTCTAAAGTATTATATAAATAATTAAGAAGAATCCAGGAAGTTCCATACAAAGGCGTAAATGTAAATGGCAGTAATTAAGGGGAGGAGATTTTAAGTACTGAAGTGATACTAAAAGTGAAATTTTGAGAAAACTGTGTGCCCCATGTAATATTTATAAGAGCATTATAAAGCTTTAAAATTCAAGAATCTGGAGGAGTTCCATCCCATCTTTTACCGGCCATTTTCTGAATAAGAAGCAAAGAAAGATTCTAGTAAGATTTACATTTCTCGTGTGTATTTCAGAGCATTTGATCCAACTTGCATCTTTTATGGGTCCATTAAGTAAATGTGCTGTTCAAAATAAATGTGCATCACTCGGTTGCGATGAGGATAGAGGTAGAAAACCTGTTGAGCCTTAAATCTGTTCTTTGTGGCCACATCTGGGTGGCATAGAACAGTTAGCCTTGGATGGGACGAGCAGGCATGTAGGCAGATATGTACAATTTAACATGTCCTCAATCAACCCACGTTGCAAAAATTTCACAGGGGTTCCTCAGACTGTAATTTGTGCTTTCAGGAAATTAAGTACTGTAGCATTGCAGCAAGAGAAAAACAACACAACATCTGTGTTCAAGTCTTTCCTTCAGCTGTGAGGTTGGGATCTTCCTCACCAGCCAAAGGTTCTCTGGAACCCCGTTTCTGGCTATAGTACCCCCAAAACCTTGGTAGCTTGAAGGCTGAGGCATTGACCAAGATGGATCTGCCATGGTCTTTATTTGATATGTTTGTGTTTTTTCCTATATATGTCCCCTATCCCACTGACATAATGAAGCATTATGTAGAAAACCAATCAATCCAATAAGTTTGTAAAGAGGCCTTTCAGAGGCATTTTGGCCAAGTTGCTTATGATGCTAAATGCCTCTTTTCATGTAACTGGATTTTTTTTTTTAAATATGCAAATGGTATCAGCTAGGAGAGAGGCTGGCAACAGATGCTGGAGGAGTAACTGAACTACCTCCTCTCCTGGTGTATTGTAATAGAAGGTGGGAGTTACTTGAGAGATAGGGCAAAAAGAGGCAGCCAGCCAAGGGAAAGGTCAGATAAAAGTCAGCTTAAGTCTGAAACTTGAATGTGGATGGGGCAAGAGTCTCAGGAGATACCTTCCCTAGAGGCAGGGGGAGAGATACACCTCCAGATTTGCAAGATTTGTTTTCATGTAACCTTACAATAAAGCAGAACTAGCTTATTTACAGTGCATTCAGAAAGTATTCAGCCGTCACTGCAGCCCTCCGCCGATCTGGGCTTTATGGCAGAGTGGTGAGACGGAAGCCTCTCCTCAGTGCAAAACACAGGAAAGCCTGTTTGGAGTTTGCAAAAAAGCAACCGAAGGACTCAGACTATGAGGAACAAGATTTTCTGATCTGATGAAACCAAGATCGAACTGTTTGGCCTCAATTCTGGACATTATGTCTGGGGAAAACCAGGCACCGTTCATCACCTGTCCAATATCACCCCAAACATGAAGCGTGGAGGTGGCAGCATCATGCTGTGGGGGTGTTCTTTGAGCAGGAGGGACTGGGAGACAGGTCAGGGTTGAAGGAAAGCTGTGAAAGGAGCAAAGTACAGGGACGTCCCTAATGAAAACCTGTTCCACACCTCTCAGGACCTCAGACTGCGCCGAAGGTTCACTTTCCAACAGGACAACGATCCTAAGCACAGAGCCAAAGCAACACAGGAGTGGCTTAGGGGCAACACTGTGACTGTCCTAGAGTGGCCCAGCCAGAGCCCTGACTTGAACCCTATTGTACATCTCTGGAGGGACCTGAAAATGGCTACCCACCGACAACTGTCATCCAACCTGACTGAGCTTGAGAGGATTTGCAAGGAAGAATGGCATCAATCCCCCAGTCCAGGTGTGCACAGCTTGTTGTGTCATACCTCCAAAAACTTGAGGCTGTAATTGCTGCCAAAGGTGCTTCAACGAAGTACTGAGTGAAGGGCCTGAATACTTATGCCAATGGGATATTTCAGTTTTTTCTGTTTAATAAATTACAGGCATTTCTAAAATTCTGTTTTCATTATGTCATTGTGGGACACTGAGTGAGGATTAATAAATAAATAAATAAATTTCAGCAACTGTAGAATCAGGCTGCAGCATAACAAAATGAACAAAAGTGAAGGAGCTCTGAATACTCTGTGAATGCATTGAAGCCATGTTTCCATGTCTATCTTGCAAGGCTGACAAGTATTGAGGCAAATCCCTCTTCTGAAACGAGTATTTACTTCTAAGGTAAATCCCTAATGCTTTTGTTCAGGTTTTTGTATGTTTTGTTCTACAATTCAGAATGTCACGGTTGACAAGATAAAGTCTCCAGGAGCAGAGGAACAATGTAAACAACCCAAAACATTTTGCACTACAGTGAATAACAGTTCTGCCCTGAAGTAATGTTGTGTCATGTACTTAGAGCCTACTAAGGAATTTGTCATGTGAGATGGGAGATCCCACAAACCTTATGCTATCTCCCCTTGAAGTCAAAAGATGTACTGATTAAATGAACTGACAATTTGTTATTGTTACATAATAGCGAGGTGGTTGTCTCGAATCACCTCTACACATAAAGTACGGTAGTCTTTCCATCTCTCTGGGTCCAGCAGCTCAGCTGAGTTTAAGTGAGATGGGCACTTTCTAAATTAAATACTGTAGATGGATGGATGGACAGACAGACAGACATAGATGGATAGTGTCAGCTTTGGAAGTCATACTTCCACACTACCACATTCTTGAGCCTGGGAAAATGGGAGGGGGGAATTTCTTGGAGGGTATGTGGTTAGACATAACAGCATTCTTCTAAGTCAAGGTCATGTTATTTCTGCACCTGGCTGAGGAGTGGTTGAGGGGACATCTCAAGATGGGATGGATGGAGATTGGGGCATGTGATGCAATGAGGGGTGCAGGGGGTGGATTTGTAATTTTTTACTAATTGAAGGGAAACCCAGAACTTTCAGATTCGGGATTTCTCAGATGTACCAGCTTACTACTCTAATAAAAGGAACCTTTCAGAAGATATCTGTCTCAGAGTTATTTGTTAGAGTTGTGGTTTCCTGGAACGCTGACAGATAGATTTATTTTCAGATTCTCTGCAGCATCCTGTTGTATATGACAAATCACATTCAAAACAGTTTCTGTTTTTTCCTTAGAAATACTGAAATGTGGAAGAACTTGAGGGCAGGACAAAACTCTTACTTCAGCTGCTCTTCAGCTATGAAGCTCATGCCAACCTCTCCTTGTTTAGAGAAGGTTAACAGCCATCACTGGCAGCTAAAGAAAGATGCTTTTGTGGATTTGCAACTCCCCCTTGTAGCCACTACTCAGAATTTGGGGATGGGGGGTGGTGGAATCACAAACAAGCACAAGGATAACATAAATATCGATGGAGATAGGTCATGGATTAAATACTATTCTCCGCAGTTGCCTATTAGTCATTTGAAGGGTAGATGGACAGTGGTAGCTGGATAGTGCACTAGTTAGCTTTAGTCTTTATTAGCTTTCAGAAAGTGGCAGTAGTGGTAGACGCTGTGCCTATCCATTCTTTTTTGCAGATGTTTTCCCCTACTTCCAGATGTACTTGCCAGTCTTGGTGGCAATGAAATATAGAACATTACAGACTGCAGATTAAAATAAAGCATTGCTATCCTTTGCCATTATTTGCAGGGAAAATAATTCTGTTGAAAGACTCATTTTTTTTATCCCATACATGACAAAATGGCTGATTAATGTGTTTCTTCTTCTGTACGCTTCCAGCAGAAGAAACTCAACAATTAGAAGAAAAATCTTACATTTTAAGTGAAAAGAAATGAGTTTCTGCACATATAGTGAAGGCAGTAGTTTGAAAACCACTTCATAAATGTCTGTTTAGTTTTTAGAGATTGTCCGCCACTGAAATGGACTTATTGGCATGAAAAACACATTTTTATACAGATTACTGTACTTGAATTGTAGGCATTACATTTCATAAAACTTTTACAGTGATATATTTTTTATTATGTCAGTAGTGTTGCATTTTTTTAAAAAATTCACATTTGAATGCATTAACTTGCAGTGCTAAGGACTGTAGAAATTACTATATGCAACCCTGACCTTAACGTTAGAATGCATTTAGCTCCCAAGCTTTATTATTAGGCTTACTTAAAATATTTTTTTAAAAAAAAAAACTGTTGGGAAGAAAGGGTTTGTTACAATTATTCATTAACATCAGTTCTTGGGATAGAACTCTATATCACACTAAATCAGCCTTCCACAACTCGGTGCATTCCAGGGACCTTGATGCTGGCTGGGATGTAGGAGATCTAAAATTCAACCAACATTGGATTGGGGAAAGCAAGTGATAATTGCAGCTCTGCAAAGCAAGAGACCCCTCCCCTCCCCAGGTCAGGTTGTGCTGTTTCATAGTCTCTCTCTCTCTCTCTCTCTCTCTCTCTCTCTCTGTGTGTGTGTGTGTGTGTGTGTATTTGGAAAAGATGAACAAGGAGTGTCAAGAAGATGTGCCAAGAAAATATACTCTCAGCATCTTCACCCAAGTTGTAAAGATGATCTCAGCTGCCTGCCTATAGCAAGCAGGGAGTTAACATCAGGCTGTAGAAAATATGGGTGAATGATCACTTTAATGACAATGGCAAAGGCATAATTTTGCACTGCCCAGGAGAAGTCAACAGCAAACCATTCATGTATATTATCAAGAATACAACAAGGATAGTAAATATAGTGCTGAAGGAGGAACCCCTTAACATGCTGTGGAAACCTGAGGATCTTTCAAAATGTTCATGATAACAGATAATCAGAGTTGGAAGGGACCTTGTAGGTCATCTAGTCCAACCCCCCGCCCAAGTGGGAAACCCTACACCATTTCTGACAAATGGCAGTCCAATCTCTCCTTGAAGATCTCAAGTGATGGCGCTTCCACAACTTCCGAGGGCAAGCTGTTCCATTGGTTGATTGTTCTCCTCCATGCTGCATCGAGAACCCAGGATGGGTTGGCTCCTTCCTATGACGTCATAGCTGAGTCTGTACAAAAATATAAAAGCCAACCCCCGGGAGAGACCCCAGCTTTTTACTCAGCTCCTTTCAGTCAGTAGCTGTGTCTCTGAAAGCGTTCTGTTAGATAGCAATCACCAGCGATCTTCAATACTTTTTTCCTCTCTTCAAGCAGCTCCCAGGGATCTGGGCAGCTGTTCTTCCAGGAGAACAGGGCTCTCTCTCTCTCTCTCTCTCTCTCTCTCTCTCTCTCTCTCTCTCTCCCCCCCCCATCTCAACGGGGACGTGGGCTTTACTCTCGCCTTTTCATCATTCCCAAAGCCTCGGGGGTGGCGAGCCATCCTTGATCTAAAATTTCTCAACCAATTTGTAAAATACAGGCAATTTAAAATGCAGACTCTGCATTCTATTTTAGAGAGTGTTTGGGAGGGCGACCTCCTCTCTTCCATTGATCTCACGGAGGCTTACCTCCACATCCCAAATTTACCCTCACCATCGCGAGTTTCTCCGTTTCTGTTATCAGAATACCCATTACCAGTATCGAGCACTTTCCTTCGGCCTCTCATTGGCTCCAAGGGTCTTCACAAAGGTTGGTGGCATCTCTGCATTCTGTTCCAGTGAGGATCCAATGCTACTTGGACAACATTTTGATTCTTTCCTCTTCCATCCTTGCGGCCCATCGGGATCTGAAAATTACCCTGTCATGTCTTCAGAGCCATGGATTTTCCATCAACACCAAAAAGAGCCAGCTCTCTCCTACAACCAAATTGCAACACTTGGGAGCAGTCATTGATACCACGTCGTGCCAGGTTTTCCTGTCCCCAGCTCGTGGAAAGAGCCTTGCAGAGATCATCAGCCAGATCCAGCAACATCAAATTGTGCCTCCTGTCGCTGCTGTCCAAACTTCTGGGGAAGATGGTTTCCTGTATTGGCATCGTCCCGTGGACTCGGCTCCACTCCCGAGCCCTCCAATGGTTCCTGCTTCCCTACCAATGAGCAGGAACCAGCCACTCATCCATCAAGGTCCCACTCCCGCCACAAATCGGGAAATCTCTCAATTGGTGGCATTCCCCATCTATCTGGAGGGGACTCCTGTTCAGGGACCCAGACAGGCTAGTGATAACCACCAATGCCAGCCTCCTGGGTTGGGGTTCCCATATGCAGGGCCAGATAGCTCAGGGCGTTTGGCCCAGATCGGAACAGACCCTTCCCATAAATTGGCTAGAGCTCAGAGCCATTTTTCTGGCTCTCAAGCAATTCAGGCAATCAGTGACCGGCTCTCGTGTTCTAGTCCTTACGGACAATATGGCCGCAAAGGCTCATGTCAACCGGCAAGGGGGGACGAGGTCCAAAGGCCTCATGAGAGAGGCTCTACGGCTGGGGTTATGGGCAGAGAAACACCTCTTATCAATCTCGGCGGACCACATCTCTGGGTTCGACAACTCCCAGGCTGACTGGGTCATCAGGAGTCTAGTTGACCAGGCAGAATGGTCCATTCCTCTGTCTCTATTCAGGGATCTTTCCCTCAGATTCGGAACACCGGACGTGGATCTTTTCTCCACTCCTCAAAACGCCCAAGTCACCAGATTCTTCACCAGGTTTCCTTGCCAGGGAGTGGAGGTGACCAATGCTCTTTGGTGCAGATGGCCCAAGGGTCTCCTCTACACCTTTCCCCCACTTCCCATCATTCCGGCAGTAATTCGGAAGATGTTGGAGGAACGTGCGGAGCTCCTCCTCCTGGCACCCTATTGGCCAAGGAGGCCCTGGTTTTTCTTGCCTAAGTATAGGACATTACTTTTCTCTACATTTATTACATTTTATTAGATACGGCCAGTACTTTTCAATATCTTCTAGTCTGTCAAGATCTATCTGGAACTTGAGCCTATCGTCTAGGATATTAGCTATTCCTGCCAGCTTAGTATCATCTGCAAATTTGGTAAGTTCCCCTTCTATTCCCTCATCTAAGTCGTTAATGAAGATATTGAAGAGTACTGGGCCTAAGACGGAACCTTGTGATGGTTATGACATGCAAAGACAGAATCACAACAGGGAGGTGATAAGTAAGAAACATGAACATGGGAAAGCCCAGCACAGTAAAAGATGAAATGAAGGAATAAGATGAAAATGAATCAATTATGCATTGACATCTTAGGCACCAAAAATTTCAAATAGACTGGAAGGATACTTTTACTTAAGACAAAAAGGAAGAAATGATCTTCTGAGTGAAAGTATCCAATTCCAGTCTATTGTTTTCATCATCAGAAAAGATGTAGCAAAGACAGTACTTGATACTATGCAGTCAATGCTCAAACAATAAGTCAGTAGACCACAGTGATTAAGACACCAGGCTTGAAAGTGGAAGACTGTGAATTCTTGACCCTCCTTAGCCATGAAAGCCAGCTGGATGACCTTGGGCCATATCCTCTCTCTCAGTCCAACCAACCACACAAGAGTTGTTGTTGGGAAATTAGGAGCAGGAAGGAATGCCATTTAATATGACCGTTTCCCAAATTTATGCTCCAGCCACTAAGGCCAAAGAAGAGGACGTTGATTACTTTTATGGTGGAATTCAGTCAGAGGTGAAAGAAGGGCAGGGAAGAAGTGCTACTTGTGATTGGAGACTGTAACGCCTAAATTGGAATTAGTAAGACAGGAAATGTTATAGTTAGACTGTATTGTGTAAGAAACCAAAATTAAGCAGAGAACAACTTATCAGGGTCTTCACCCTCCACCATTTTTTAAAATCCATTACTAACACTGTCTGTCGAGCCTGGTTTGGGGCTCGCCATTACAAGGGGGGAGATGCGGAGGTAGCTTACCACAGGCGAATGGAGAGAGAGGGAGAGGGGGGAGCCCAGCAATGCACAGCCAACGGCACCAGAGCGTCCTGCGAGCAACAGCTGATGGGCGTGACTTGCAGCTAATGGAACGGATCCAAATTGACTGGTGCGGATTCAAATTGGCCAGGAACTGCCGGCATGCCTTGGCCCCAGACACAAGAAGGTGGCTAATGAGACGTGCAGTGACTGGATGGGAGGGGGGAGGATGGACATGGGAATGGGCTGCCTCGTGTGCAGGCCACACCCACCCCAGTTTGTGAAGGGAAAAAATGTCACAATTCGTCACATGCAGGGGTAGGATTCTACTGGTTTGGCCCGGTTGTCCTGAACCGGTAGCTCCGAAAAACAGCTGGGAGAGAACCAATTTGCTCCAGCAATCAGCTATTGGGCCCACCCACCCACCCCGGCTCTAGTCTGTGCTTTATTTCCAGGTTTTCCAGTTCAGCTGCCGCACTTCAGCTGTTTTACACACAGGGCTTGCAGCAGAAGGTGAGTTATAAATGCGTCTATGCAAAGCACGAGCTCACCAAACCAGTTATTACATCGGTTGCATACCCCTGGTCACGTGATAGCAATGTGACACAGCAAGTTTGACACCCGTGGTCTAGAGCATATATATGTGTTCTAACACAGCCTTCGCAAGCAATGACAAACCACTTACAAGTAAAACAAACTCCTTTTTTTCTCACAACAGGGCACGAACAGTCTTTATTCAGTCTTTATTCATATTGGATAGACAAAACCAAAAATAATTAGTCACAATTGAAAGTCTTTCCCCCTTATGAAACGGGGCATGAACAGTCTCTGTTCACATGAGAACTCAAGATAAAAAAGCCCTTCAATGATTACCCGAAGCAGAGGCAAATGCACTACCTATTGTTTCCCAACAGGGAGACTCAGTTAGCCCCTTAAATACATTAGTCCCAACAAACCTTGTTCTGGCAAAGGAATCTAACGTGATTAATGTTCACTGGAAAATGAATGCTTGTCTGTGACAATAGGCCATTCCCAAACCCCTACTATTTATTTCCTAGCCAGGGAGGGGAGCATCTACGACTTCTTTTCCCTGAGAGCCGGCTTATTGCCTTCTGTTGCTCTCCTCTATGCATACGCACATCTGGAATGGGCCCCATCTGTTCCTCCCCCTTACTCAGCTCAGGCTCCGAAGACAGCCGCCTCTCCATCTGGGGGTGTCCCGAAGGCCCGGGCTCTGCATCTGCCTCTGATTCTGCTTCCTCATCAGAGCCTTCCAAAGACTCCGAAGTTCCGGTCCAGGATCCCCTTCCCCTTCATCTGACTTTGCTGCTAGCTCTGCTGGCAGCCGACGGTCCACAACAATATGTACCGTCTTCAAGGCAAACATAGGGCATCCCTTTGAAGTTCTGAACTTCATTGATAGACACCAGAGGAACTGTAGAATAAAATCAGGTAAGTTAAAGGATGAATGTGAAAAGAGACCAAAAAACAGAAGAAAGCAAATTGGATGTCACAACAAATAATGGAAGACAAAAGGATGAGAAAAACATCAAGAAAAACAAAGATCCCTCAGAGAAGGAACCAAAGAAAAAGAAAAAGAAAACCCAGACAGCTGTTACAAGAGACAAGTAGCGATATTACAATAATATCTACAGAGACTTTAAAAGAAGACTAGAGAGGGGCTGGCTCATGCTTTGTACCTGTTGGCGTTTATCATTTTTCATCTCTTAACCAACAGTGAAAGTGAGAAAACATGATTACAAAGGGAAAGTCTTGTTGGATGGGAGTTTTTCTAAACTCTAAAGCAATCAAAAAAGGGCCTGAGGGGAATGTGAAAATTGTAGCAATTGTCATTGTGCAAGATTGAAGCAACAGCGCTAGAGGCAGAATAAAAAAATTGTTGAGAGTTTAAGGTGGTTGGATGGTTTTTGGCAGCAAGAAGAAACTCAGCTACTTCTGTGAAAACCTTATTAAGATATGTAACTGTTTAATTATTGGAATGGTCTTTAGAATAGTAGTATTTCCACAAAAGACTGGGTTTACTTCTGATGCAATTAAAAAACACACACACATAAGGATGCCCTTGAGCTGACTTTGACTTCTGATAACTGTTTCCATGTAATTTTCTTCATATTAATTTTATTCTTAGACCATTATAAAAGTTACTTGCTCCTAAGGAGCATTTAATATCGGAACTAATACCTATGTTTCTCTCTTGGTAGGAGAACAATGATTTAAAATATTTGTAGTGCATTTTATCTAACACATAAAAGCCACATGACACGGTCCTTTTTTAAAAAATTGCATTAACCAAGCCATGAAAGAAATGTGGTTTGAAAATGCCAAAAAAAAACCCCACCATTATATTCATTTAAACAAAATTAAAATGTTTAACTGCATTTCAGATTGATATTTTAAATATCAAAGGTGAATATTTTCAAAGATTAATCTATTTAATTAAGCCAGTTTGACAGTTGCAATAAACAGAAATGTGAGATATAAAATCATTAATCAATCATTAAATGCACAGAGCTGAAAGGAACGGCATCCAAACTGTTTTGGGTGAAATCTGAATTTCCTATGAAATCTGGACACTGGACATCTAGCATCTGGAGGACCTCAGCTTTCCTATTCTCATTTGAAAGCAGTGGATGAAACATTTTGAAGAAAAAGCTGAAAGATTTACAAATCAATACAAACAAAGGAGTTATTTCCTGAGGTGTATTGAGATTAACAAAACCAACAGTGATAATTCTAACTACTGAGTCAGCATTAAGTGGTTGTTGACTCTGCATTCTCAAGAACTCCAATCAGAAATAAATAATGTGCACATAACAGCAAGTTTCTCATGGTTCTTGCACATTGCTTTTTTCAAGTGTTAGGTAATATTTCCTGTTTAAAGTTTGTATTTCAATGTACTTGAGTACCATAGTACACGGCATTCAATATGTTGAGCCTTTGTAATCTAAAGAGCATTAATAGTATACTGATCAGATAAGTATTGAGATTATTAAGAATAAAACAAATAAGCTCTTATCCCCTGCTTTGGTCTTGGGAAAATGCTCTAATCTGAATTTATGTTTATTTTGGAGAGGGATGAAAGAATACAAAAATAGGTTAAATCTATGCCTGACCAAGACCAATAAAAGTTTAATTTCTAAAGTCCAGGACAGAAAGTTGGATGTGGGTTGAATCTAGATTAGTACTAGTTTTAGAATGAGACATTAAGTTTAATTACTGAAATCTTTGGTTCAAATCTCTGCTGAATTGGGATCCTCTTTGCGCCAGAATTGGATGAACTGGTGGCACAGTGGTTACAATGCAATATTGCAGACTAACTCTGCCAACTGTCAGCATTTTGATCCTAATTGGCTCAGCGTTGACTCAGTCTTCCATCCTTCCATGGTCAGTAAAATGAGGACCCAGATTGTTGGAGGCAATATGCTGACTCTGTAAACTGCTCAGAGGGGATTGTAAAGCACTATGAAGCAGTATATAAATCTAAAGTGATATATAAATCTAAGTGCTATCATATTGAGATACATAGCAAAATGGAAAACATTTGGAAGAAATCTGTAGGTAGCAAGAAAAGATGACCAAAATTCATGATTGGCAAGGAAGTCACAGAACACTGAGTGCTATCTCATGATAACTTGTAATGAGAAGAATGAATGACCTTGAGGTTCAGGAGAAAGATCAAGACAACAATCACACAAAAGAAATCTGAGTCTGGGGCAGAAATGTAATATGAGAAAATATCTCAGACAAAACCTTCTCTAGTTGTCAGAAAGATAAAGGGAAAGATGAGGAAAGTCCATCCAGACTTGCAAGAGTCTGTTACTGTTACCTTATAATAAGCATACCATAGTATTATTTCATAGTATTATGCAGTTGTAGACATGGTCAACAGTATTAAGTATCTGGGGATGCAGATAACTAACAATCTGAACTGGTCTCTCCACACATCATCAGGGGTGGGATTCTACCAGTTCGCACCTATTCGCTAGATCCGGTTGTTAACATTCTAAGCAGTTTGGAGAACTGGTTGTTAGAAGAATCACACTGGCCCAATCCTGTAAGGAAGGCAGGAAGGAAACATTCTGGTGTTGCTTACAGAAACTGCCTCTCCATTAACCCTTATTAGTTAACCCTAGTTCTTGGCAGGACTTGACTTCCTGTCTCACGAACTTCTCTGGTGTTTTTTTCCCTTCCTTTGCTGGTACTTTGCTTGTGTGGAGTGACCATTCAAAGTTACAATGGCACTGAAAAAAGTGACTTATGACCATTTTTCACACTTACAACTGTTGCAGCATTCCCACAGTCATGAGAGGCCCAGGCGAGGAAATGAATGCCTCGATGTGAGTGATATTGAGTTGGCCAGCCCAGCCAATAACATGACCACCAAGCCACATCCACTCGGTCACATGACCACCAAGCCACGCCCACCAACTAAGCCACGCCCACAGAACCAGTTGTTAAAAAATTTGAATCCCACCCCTGCACATCATCCTTAGTGAAGCGTGCAAACCAGCATCTGCATTTCCTGCATTGGATGAGGACAGCACAGAGCGTTTTAACAAAGTGCATCAGTTTGATTTGGTGGCTGCAGTGCCTCAGAGAGAAAGTCCATACAGCGACTGATAAGGACAGCAGAGAAGATTATAGGAAGCTCACTTCTTGTCATTCAGGATATGTCTTATAATTGCTATATATAATCGCTTAGTACACAAAGCATTGTTAGAGACCACACACACGCACTTCACAGTCTGTCTCTGTTGCTCCTCTCTGGGAGGAGGTTTTGAAGTATTTCTAGCAGGATTACCAGATTCTATAACAGCTTTGTTCCCCATGCCATCCATCTGGTAAACTCAGAAGATTCATTTTTCTTGCCATGTGCATGTTTACATCTGAACTAGACTGTGTTGTTTCTCCATGTCACACAATATATGTGGGCATATGCATAATTTTGTGTTTATTTATTCTGTCATGATTACGTAGTGGTAGTGGAAGTGGTGACCAATATTGGTGGAATTCTATTCTATTCTATTCTATTCTATTCTAGATTTTGATTTCCTAGTCTGGAGTTGACATCGATGCACCCACTCATTCTTGGCTCTGGATAGAGTGATAGTAGCCCCTGTTTCTACTTCCTACTCTTCTGCTGACATTGTTTTCCTGACATCAGAATAGATGCTAATTTCAGTCCAGGATGGGATCATTTCATAATGGGTTGAGGACTTAACATTTAAGTCTTAAATGTATCCTTTGATCAGCCTTGCGTATGTTACAGAGTTATGAACTGTTAAGCAATCTATGTACAGTATTTTTACAGTACTTTCTACATTTCCGTACAGTACTTTCTTTTCATACTGTAGAAAATCTTCATTGTGGAATATTATTATTACTGTTACGATAATTGCAAAGGACTAAAAACGTGTACCATGTTTGTCAGAGAATGGCAAATAAATATATTGTATTGTGATTGGGAAATAGCCATTACATTTTATTTCCCTACAAGCAACTTGGTGTAAGCAGTTCATAGCTATTTTAAGGAAATAGAGACAATGCCAGAATTCCCCAGCAATAGGACCTAACGCCTTCTTATGACTATCAATCTCTGTTCCATCCACCACAGCTTTGATAATGATTGGGACTATCCAGGATCTCCATAGGAATTTTCCAATTTATTAGGGAAGAAGAAAAAGAAAATTGGACTTGTTACTTGCAGAACCAGTTTTCTACTATTGAAATACTGCCATTGCAGTATTTGTATTGGCTATGGAAGGAAGCCAAAAGCCGTTCATAAGTTGAAAGAAGATAACACAATCAGATGCAGATTGGGGAGAAAATAGGAGTTTTTAAGAGCATGTTCCGGTCACCCTCATAAAATGCTTTCCATGATGGGCACGAAAAAGCACCAACCTCCATTTACCAGAAGGCAAACTGGGGCAGGAGAGATTGCTCTTCTTCCTACAGCTCCTTGGAATGCTCACTACAATCTTTTCTTTTTTCTTTCCTTTTCTTTTTCCTTTTCCTTTGTGGTAGGAGGGGAAGAGGTAGGCCCAGCACTGTGAAGCGATACTTTCAAAAAAAGGCACAGAGCTGTAGCCATTCTCCATTTTTAATTTCTAGAGATGTGTTCTATTATGAGTTGTGGTGGCGCACTGGTTAGAAGGCAGTATTGCAAGCTACTTCTGACGACTGCTAGCAGTTTGATTCTCACCGGCTCAAGGTTGACCTAGCCTTCCCTCTTTCCATGGTTGGTAAAACGAGGAGCCTGATTGTTGGGGGCAATATGCCAACTGTCCATACCACTTACAGAGGTCTATAAAGCACCACGAAGCAGTATATATTTCTAAGTGCTATTGCTATTTTCAAACAAGGCACAGAGCTGCAGCCACTTCCCCCTTTTAATTTCTAGCGATTGTTTGCGGCCAGTGTGAGCATTCCTGTAAATATTTTTTTTAAACCAGCTTTGATCTTTTAAGAAACAGTCCTGAAAAGGGTGTCTAGTGCGGTCCAAATTTCTTACTCCAGAAATATTGATAGAGCTTTGAATCCATGCTGACCATAGCCTAATTTAGCACTCTCTGTGGAGCACTCTGTGGAGCACTCAATTTGTATTTGGGGAACATCAGACTGAAGGATAGATAGAATTCCTGTTCGGCAGTTTGTTCTCTGTAGTCTGATAATTTAGAAATTGTGTGTTTAAAGAAGTGTGCTAATTTCGAAGAAAGATGTGCGTCCCTGCATGCATGGGACAGGTTTATCAATTGATCAAATTATTATTTGTACATCTCCCCATATGGGGCATAAATAGTTCCAGTCCACAAACTGACAGTGAACATAGACTGCTAACCTTTTTGGGCTCCTGTGCCAAAAATTGTACGTATGCTGCCGCTCATGCACTTGCATGCCAGCACCCAGAAGGCAATGCGCCCACCCCCTGTGCATGTGCGCACAATCCCCTCGCCCCTCCCCCCTTACCTGCACTGCGCCTCACAGCTGATTTTTGACTGGTTTGAGGCCTTTTTCAGGCTTTCAGGGGCTTGAAAAAAGCCTCTGCAGGCCAAATAGACCGTTTCATCACTTCCTGTAATACCGGAAGTGATGAAATGGGCCTATTTGGCCTGCAGAGGCTTTTTTTCAAGCCCTTGGGAGGACCAAAAAGGCCTAAACCAGGCCTCACAGCTGATTTTCAGCAGAGGACCCAGTGCGTGTGTGCGCAGAGCTGCTAGAAGGCGAGAGCAGCTGGAGCAGACGGGGCAACTCAGGAGTAAGGCTGGGAGGTGATTACCCCTCCCATAAGGGATAAAAGTCAGACCTCGATGAAAGCTTTGCAGGAAGCAAAGCAATTCAATTAGATTCCAAGTCCTTCTTGAAGCTCTGCGTACTCTGGTCATTTTTTTCTGATACTTCGGGGGGTGGGTGGGTGTTCTGTTATGATTATTTTGGAGACTTCTGTTTTTTGCAGCATTCCTCAGCACTGAGGAATGTGGGCTTATCTTGGGGAACTGTTTATAATGAGTTCTGGCTAGAAATGAAAGTAATTCCCAGCTTTGCATTAAAATAGGTTTTGCTTTTCAAACAAGTTTGTGTTTCAGTACGTTTAACGAAGCCTGGGTCAGAACAGACTAACTCTTGGTGTTTGTTTTTATCTCTCTAGGTATCTTGGCATAACTAGACCTCTCACCTATCCCGTAAGACAAAATGGAAAGTGTATGGCTAAAATGATTCTTTGCGTGTGGCTGCTGTCTGCTTCCATCACTTTGCCTCCACTGTTTGGATGGGCTCAGAATATTAATGACAACAAAGTTTGTTTAATCAGCCAAGATTTCGGCTACACAATTTATTCAACTGCTGTTGCATTTTACATCCCCATGTCAGTGATGCTGTTCATGTACTATCAGATCTACAAAGCTGCCAAGAAAAGTGCAGCCAAACACAAATTTGCTGGTTTCCCAAGGCCCAACGAACGTGAAGGGATGGTTTCAGCCAACGGCGTCGTGAAACTGCACAAGGAATCCGAAGAGTGTGCCAATTTTTCACGCCTGCTGAAACATGAACGGAAGAACATTTCTATTTTCAAAAGGGAGCAAAAAGCAGCCACTACCCTCGGAATAATTGTAGGGGCCTTTACTGTATGCTGGCTGCCCTTTTTCATCCTTTCTACTGCTAGACCCTTCATCTGTGGGACCTCTTGCAGTTGCATCCCTTTGTGGGTTGAGAGGACATTTCTCTGGTTGGGTTATGCCAACTCTTTGATTAACCCATTTATATATGCCTTCTTCAATCGGGACCTGAGGACCACCTACCGCAATCTGCTGCAATGTAGATATAGGAACATCAACCGTAAACTCTCGGCTGCAGGCATGCATGAGGCCCTGAAGCTTGCTGAAAAACCAGAGTTTGTTCTGTAAGGTCATTTCCCTTTTATTTACACTTACTTTCAAGTTCCCGTATAGACTTTCTGTCCCAAATAAAACCAAGCCTAGATCAAACAATCTGCAAATAGGTTGCTAGACATTTCTTTATTTATGGGACCACTGAGTCATGGAGACACCAAAAAGGGCCTTATGTTTGGAGACGTTACGGGGAAAGTTGACAAAAAGTGAAGGACATCCTATTTATGAAAATGAGTAAGAAAGTAAAAACCTAGGTTACTCGGCTACTGCATACCTGTAACATCCAGATTACTTTGTGTACTAGGGAGTACTATCAGCAGAGACAAATTAGAGTACAAAATATGAGCACAACAGACTGTTGAATGCTCCCAGACAGTATTCAGATGGCTCAGGTGGCCTCAGTGCAGAGAGCCGTGGAGATGGCCTTGAAGAAATAGAAGTCATTACAAAAACAAAAAGGATAGAAGTATTGCTTGAGTCCTGGGAAAGGAAAGTGCTAGAAAAAGAGTGAGGCTGGCTCCTCCTTAACTCACTGGGATATCAGAATGAGGGGAGAAAAAAAAAATCAAGACTTGCAAGATTAAAGCTTGCAATAAGCTTCATTCTAGCCTTAATACGGAGTTAATTTCCTGCCTATGGTGCCGTGGCTGTCCCCGAGGGGATACTGTTGTGGAACACTAATGCATTAGCAAATAGATATTTAGTTTCCAAAATTATTGATATGGCTTTTATTTGATAAAGCTGACTGAAAGAGATTGCATGGGTAAAGGTAGACCTGTTCACCTTTGAACACTTGTAGCACCAAACAAAACTTGGAGGGTGGACAAACAGAGGTGTAATGGCTGAACTCTGAAATCAGATAATGATCTCGTTGGACAGGAGCTCTTCTAGGTGCCCTCTTCTGTCAGTAGAACCAACAATGAAAAGCAATGGGATAATGACAGCAACATTAGTGAAAAACGGAACCAGACTGAATGTGGTGTAGAACCTGTTTTAAGGTCCTAGCTGTTGCACTGATCGTAGTGAATGCATCATTTTTTTCTAGGCACTATGTTGTCTGCACTGAATTGTCCAACAATGTTCAAAAGCCGATTGAATTCTGGACTCCCAGAGGAAGACATAAACTACTCCAGCAGTCTAGTATAATCAATTCATAAAATACTTAATAGATCAAATTGCTTGAATTCAGGCTAAACCGGACTCTAAAGTTTATATTGAGGTGGTAAAAGCTTCATTCTTGCTCTTCCTGGCTTGTAAAAGTGGTTATAAGATCGGCTGAGTAGGAACAGATATTAGTACATTCTTCTGGGTAACATCCTGTGATTTCCTTCACATTCAAAGAGATAGTGCCAAGATTTCATTACAAGGGAAGAAGTCTCCTTTCAAATCCCCACTGATTTTTCATAATTTCTGTCCGGTTTCCAATATTCCACTTTTGCCAGCGCCTTCAAGCCCTGGAATTCCTTGTTCTCTTGTGTTCTCATGTATGATGACTATTTTGTTAACTTGCCTGAGATTCTTTTATATCCCTTTGGAGGGATAATGGTTCCTGTGATTCTGGGAAATCGTTGACCTATTGTGTTCTTAGGGTTTCAATTTTCCCCTCATTCTGTTTATCGTAAGTATCACATGTCTTATGAATGTTACAGGCAGATTGCTGATTGGGAGTAATCATAATGAATCACTTTTGGGATTTGAAGGAGAAAAGATGCATTAGAGCAGGAGGGCCAAACTCAAGGCTCACGGGGTGCTTAGATCAGGCCCGCGGAGCCACCCTGGAAATAGCAAAGGACTAGTTTGTGGTGCCTCTGCCAGCAAAAACAGAGCTCAGGAGGCCTCCCAGGCTCCATTTTTGGCTGCGACGGCCTCCTGCTGCCCTCTACCAGTGAAAACAGAACTTGGGAGGGCTATGCACAGCCCCACGAGCTCCATGTTCACTGGCAGAGTACTAGCAAAAGTGGATCCTCTCAGCCCCTCCTGGGCCACCACAGGTGTCCCCAACACAAGTGATGTCGAGATGGCCATGCCCCCCCTGCCCCTCCCCAGGTCAAACACAACCCTGATGTGGCCCTCAATGAAATTGAGTTTGATACCCCTGCTTTAGAGAATATTGAACACTCATAGCTACTCCTAAAATCAAGTGTGGTTTATCAGAGGATTGTGGATTTGCCATCCATAATGGCTTCAATATCCAGGAAAACAACTAAAGAGTTGCCATTGGCTTGCAAATGTTCTGGAGAACTTTTCCCCTTCAGATCCAGAGCCTTGCAGGGTCTTAACGTAAAGCATAAGACTTTTTGATTTAAATGGCTTTAAAATAATTTGTGCTTTTTCCAGACACAATTCAAAGTGCTGATTGTACTACATAAAACCCTTCAGACTTGGGAGATGTGAGAGTTTAAGGAAGGTCCCTCTCTTAATTCTGGCACCGCCACAGAAGGTCTTGTATGAATGGAGAATTGGCCTTCATGCTGGCAACTTTCAGTCCTTGTTCTCTTACATTCTCTTTCTGCTGACATGCCAAAAAAAAATAAAATCATTTATTCAATATATAGGCTGGTTGGCTGCTGAGTTGGATTGATGCTATCTGTTTAATAATGTTTTAATCAGCTTCATGTTTTGGAAACCCTTTCAAAAAAACATTTGTGAGAAAGCTTGAGTAAAAATAAATAAACAATAATCAAGTTACGCAATGTAAAACATCGTTTCACTGTATATGTCATGGTTAATTAATTTTTTTTACTGATTTCCTACATTTCCCAGATTTCAAACAGCCAGACGATAGTGAATGATCTGTTAAAATAAGTGGGTTTTTTTCTCTCCTTTAATTCATTTTCTTGGACTATTTTAATCTGCAGAAGTCAAGCTTGACATATATTCAGAAAACAGAAAGACTTCCAGACAAAAACATCATTTTGCAAATTCCAACTTCCAAATAAAGGCCCTCCATTATTTATTTGGGACTGTTCTCAAAGATTTGGGCTAGAATCTTTATTAGAATTAACAGCTTTAGGAATTCCCAGGGCTGCAAACATAACTTCTGATTTAGCAGGAACCATGCCTCCTTCTCAGATAGCAAATTAAGATGGCATTCACACCTCACACAAAGCCATAATTCTTGAACTTAACTTCACTTATAAATTATAGTTTACAATCCACAGAGGTTAGGTTCAAGTATAACACTGGAGCCCAAGGCACATTATGCCTTAGCACCAATACATAAACAAAAAGAAGAGTAAAACCACACAAGAGTAATGAGTCATGGTATTCTTTAATTTGGAGTCACTGGAGGGATGGCGAAGTGATAAGATTAGCTTTGTGGTTTGTGCTTCCAAAGAAGTCTTGACAAATACAAAAACTATCCCACTTTCCCTACTTTTTTCAGGGTTTCTGGTCCTCGTTTTGTGATATATCCTCTCACCCTGGGAGCTTTATCGTGAATAGGGTTTGACTGAGCTTGGCTCAGGAATAAATTCTTTTCCACTATTGGTGCAGAAAAAAAAGTTTTTGAGACCTATTCTGATATTTGTTTGATAACTTCTTGGGTGATCTTTCTTGGATAATTTTGTGGGAAAGTTGATCATTGAGCTTCTTTTACACAATTATTTTTCTTAAATAAAGAAGGCTCTTCTTTCTTCCTCACTGAGGTAGGGAAAAATCAAGCGAAAGTTATAAAGAAGGCAAAAAAGTAGACAATATCATGAATAAATGGAGGAGCTGAAAAGGACATTGACTGAAGATGTTTGTTAGTCCATCTCACCCCAATCTACTCCCAACACCAAACCAGCAGTAAAAGGTGCAAAATCCTAAGCATTCAATTTCTTGGCTACCATTTGGAAATATATTTTTTTGAATCTTCTCTTGCTTCAGCTATGCATTCCCAGAAAGAAATCCGGTGTTTGTGAGTGCTGTGTTTGCTTTCTCCTTGGGCAACCTGCCTCATCCTAAAACCTCAGTGTGGAGAAACGGTTCCAAGAGAGAATTAATGGCATTAACTATATTTTCAGGATCTCCTGCAATAGAACCCTTCACTGGGCTTGCTAGGAAGCACCACCACAAACTGAAGACTGTTTCTTCTTTTGGTTTTGTGGAGCGGTGGGAATTTGGTGGGGAGAGGCAATCCAACTGTACAACCGGCAGAGTTGTTCTGACTCAACTTTGTTCCAAGTCAACAAACACCGAGCAGAGATACAAGCAAAACCTTTTAATGCTTCTCCGCGAATCCTGTTATTTCACGGTTAAAAGGCTATTAAAACTAATTGTCTCTGATAAGAACGAGCCTTGCCAAGGTTGTGCAAGGTTGCCAAAAGCACTAGATTAAGTTGCCAAGAAATATTCCAAACAAAAACACAAACCAAGATAGTCCGAACTTCCACAAGGCTTGAAGTGCAAGAACTTCTTTGCTTCCCGCAAAGAACTCCGATCTCTCAGGCTGGCTTTTGTCTCTTAAGGGAGGGGCCGTTACCTTGCAGCCTTACTCCTTAGTCACCTGTGCTGCTGCAGCTGCTCTTTTCTACGAGCATCACGGGCAGGCCTCTCATCTGAGTCCTCGCTCTCCCAAGACCTCAAGCGTCTGCACCTGTTGCCGGCAAACCACAACAAGAGTTGAAAGACCGTGTGCTTCACCCACGGCAATATTAGTTAGCTTAGACAAAGTCATGATTGGCTTCCCAGGAGCTCCAGTTCAGTGCTAAATGCATTTGAGAATCTGCAGATGGTGAAGATGATGTGGGAAAATGTAGGTTGAAAATGCATTGGAGGGGAAATGTGCAGGAAGAGTTTATAAATCTGCATTTTACTTATGTGGAGGACCTTCTAATAACATTATCTGAACTGGTTGAAAAACATCGAAACTTTTAAAAAGCAGGTGTTTCGCCGATCTTTGTATTTATTTAAAGTATCATTAAAATACCCAAAAGGTCACTCAGTTTTATTAGTGTTCTAATGAATGAAACTTTTTTTTTTTTTGTTAAGAGATAATGGAATATCTTTCCCTCTTGAAGATTTATCAGTGTTGTCCTTTCCATTGAGCACAAAGATGCTCAACCGTGCTTCCTATTGTGGGTGCTTTCTAGTTTTGTAGACTTCCAGCTTTCATAATTCTCATCAACGACTCTGTTGGTTTGGGAATTTAGGTAACTGAAGTCTACCTTTCTAAATAGCATCTTGATTGGAATGGCTGTGCTAAGTCACATTAGTGCAAAAAGAACACGTAAGAGCAAACATCAAGCTTATGATCTCTCCTCTACTCATGCAACCATAGTTTGTATTTAAAAAATCCCTATACCATAGTTTAAGGAAACCATTTTAGTGTTTCATATTAACCTTAATTTGTAGACAAACTTCTTCCCTTCAGCTCAATTGCGTCCAATTCTCAGAGACAGTCTGGACAAGTCCCTGCAGTTTCTTGGCAATGTTATTCAAAAGTGGTTTGCCGTTGCCTCCTTCCAAGGCCAAGAGAAAGTGACCAGCCCAAGGTCATCCAGCTGGGTTTGTGCCTAAGATGGGACAAGAATGCATGGTCTCCTGGTGGTTAAAGCATCTAACCCGATGCCTTAACCACTGCACCAACTGGTTGTCAATGCTCTTGTTAAGCCAAAGGAAAAGTATATTTTTTATTATTTTTACTACTCTAATTTCTATTATCTTTTAAATACAATTTGTAATAGAAAGATGATTATAATACTGGATAGAGGGAGGCAACTTGTCTTGCATTTTAAACGTTTCAAGTTAAAAACAGATGGTTCTGATCATTACAGAAACGCTTTGATCTGGAAATCACTGTCCTGGAATTTGACATTTTACGATCAAAATATTGGGTATTTTGATTAATGTAATATTTCAAACACAACACTATCATGAAAGCTGAACAGCTCGCATTGCTCTTTTTTTTTTAAACCCTCCCCTTCTGTAAGTAAGGGGATATTGAGTTTGCCTTAAGATGTGTCCCAGCAGGGGAGAGATGCGTAAAAATAAAAGTCAAGATAACAGTTACAACCAAGTGAAGTCCCATTTTTTTGATACGTGTATCAGCGCAGACATGGGCAAAGGGCTTTGCTTGCATGACTGCAATCTTGATTTTAATGAGCCCTCCTGCAAAAGCCAGTGAGGTCACCATTTCCTAAGAACAGGTACAAAACTTTTAATGGGAAAACTTCTTTTTGACTAAGCTGGCTTCTCTCTCCCCCACCGCCCCGCCCAAATTATTCTTCTCCAGTTTGAAATATATCCTTTATAAATTCTATGTCTTTTTTTTTTAATTGAACGTGTTGGTGAACTTCTTGGTGAATGCAGGATTCTTGCAATTTCCGTAATTAGGAAGTATCTAAGGGTATCCTTCCTTTTATCCTGATCATGGATTAACATCCTGTCTACTTCTTTGGTTCCATCAGCTTTTTTTTTTTTCCATTTGGGGTAATGGAGGTAGCTGAAGTGTACCTTTCCCCCAAGTACAGCATGAAGACCAACCTAGTGGCTGATTATATGATGGCACATATAGCAGGCGATCTAGACACATGGAGAAAGAAATGGCCATTATAAAAGAGACACCTCAGCGTAGGGCAGGAAATAAGTCTGAGAAGGAATAACTCTGTCTCAATTAAACTAGGCATAAATTTATCTGGGGAGCTGCTTTGGCAGACTTTCAAAATGCTATTACATTGCCCCACCCCCAATAAAGTTCTTTACAGTAGTCCAATTATTCTTTCCTAAGTTTGCCAGTCTCACAGGCCTTGACAGTAAAACACAGCTGCCCTCTGAATGGAGAAATGATGTCATGATTCAGTTCTAGCTTCATCCAGAAGAAGCCAAGAGAACATCAACCTCTTGACACTTGCATCGCAATGTCATCGTGCAAATGATGTCGTTATGCAATTATTCACATCATTTGAATCATTGTGTTATTTCTTTCCTCTGGTGGCCTCTGTAGACATCCATGTCACCTGATCCCATCTGGCATGGGAAGTTTTGCTGGGCATCAGGCAAGGTTCAGCCACCCTGAACTGAAAATATGTAAGGGGGAATCCACCATTTTGGGTGATAGTTGAGCAGTTGAACTTATATAGAGTCTGAATGTTTGTGATTTTTTTTTTTAACGAAACAGGAGGAACTCTGATTACTCAAGAAGGAAGAGCCACGACTTATGATTGAATGCTGATGGGACAAGGGGCTGTGAATCGGTGGAAATAGCTACAAATCGAGGCGTTGAAGAAAACCTTGTAGGGTGAATAAAATGCTGCTAATCGACTTTGTGAGGAAATGCTGTAAAGGAAGTTTACAAACTTGGTATAACAGTATTAAATGTAATCCTGCCAATCCAGTGACATTTTTCTTTTTCTCATTTTCCCTGTTTTGTGTCTCTTAGCAGAACAAATGCTACCTGTGCATAAATAAGCCCCTTTATATTTGTTTCGTAAAGCAAATAACATCAGCAATAAGTAGTTTAGCCCATAGGGGGAATGGCAGACGATGAGGTCTTTGACTTCCTCTGAGGAACGTCCAACTTTGTTCCATCAGTCTTTTGACTTTAACAAAGGTCCTTGTGTATATTGTCCTCAGATCCAGCAGTGTCTACTGGAAAGGTGGGGCAAGGGATCAGTTTTGACGAAAGCATCATCCCAGTGTGATGCTTTTCCATGTGTGTCAAAACAGCATCAAAGGAAAAGCCCCAAGGAGCTTGTGGAAATCACCACTAGGATAATTTTATAATATTTCAGTGAGCGATAGCTAAGTAACTTCTAAATTGTCAACATTTCCTTTATAGGAAAAAATGATTGAATTATATGCCGGGCAAATGGAATAAATTGTCATCAATATCAACCTATCCACATTTGTTTCTTTCAAGGAAGCCAGATGGGCAAAGAATAATACAGTTTTAGTTTGGTTTCATAGTTTTGGTCCACTTCTTTTTTTTTAGCTCTTCTATTGTTCACTTTCTTTCTAAATTTCTTCCTTTGGTCGAGGGGCTGAATGAGAATTGCAGTCACATGTTAGATTTATATTGCATACATTTTCAAGGAACACATTTCCAAGTGTGAAATGGAAATAAACATTTAGCCATTTTGATAAGTACCAAAAGGGGCCAAGTGTCACAAATGTTTTAGAAATTGTAGAGCTATGGTTAATTCAGAAAAAAAGATATATTCAGCACGTTAATACGTGCATTTTAATGCAGTTAGTTATTCAAGTTTTGTTAAGAGTTCCAGTGATATTCATGGGAAAGGAGTCAAAAAATCAAGATAAAAGCCATATTCCTAAGCCCGCCCCTTTTAAGATGTCTTGAATGTTTTTTAAAAAAGGGCAGGGTTTCAAGAAGTTGCAAGCCCCATTTTGGCTTCTTTGATCTCCCCACCCCCCATACACACACACACATATGCAGATACTTCAAATGTTTTCTCATGGGAAATTTGCTCAAGATTAAATGTCAACAGATAACTAAAAAACACCTTCAGGCAGTAATTAGGAGTATTTTAAATATGAGTGTTGTTTGATAAAAAAAAGATCTGACCAATCAGCACATCGAGACTACTAGTTAGCATAGGCTCAATAAATGCCCTATTTATGGGTCGCAAGTACAGAGTATAGAGTAAACCTGGAAGAGGATGCTGAAGTGTATCTGATCCTAAAGTGGTGGATTTTGTCTTAAGGCCCAGTCTGCATATTTGGATTCCATGACATAAGTGCTATGCCTCCATTCCATTCCTCAGGGTCATCTACTCAAAGGTATGTATATTTGTGCTCCTGGTTTTACAAGCGGTCCTCGACTTACAACCAACCACAGCCGAGCCCAGGATTTAGGTTGCTAAGGGAGAAATTGGTTAAGTGCATTTTGTCCCATTTTACGACTTTTCTCGTCACATTGGTTGAGTGAATCACTGCAGTTGTTAAATTAGTAACACAGTTGTTTGGTGAACCTGGCTTCCCCCTTGACTTTTCTTGTCAGGAGTCGCAAAAGATGGTTACAGGGCACTGCAACCGTTATAAGTATGAACCAGTGGCCAAGCATCTGAATATAAATCGCAGGACCATGAGGATGCTGCACTGCTCATAAGGGGGGAAAAATAACAACAGCACTTAGACTTATATACCCCTCTCTAAGTGGTTTACAGAGTCAGCAAATTGCCCCCAACAATCTAGGTCCTAGTTTTACCGACCTCGGAAGGATGGAAGGCTGAGTCAACCTGGTGGGATTTGAACTGCCAAATTGTAGGCAGCTGGCTGCAGAAGTAGCTTGCAGTACTGCACTAACCACTGCGCCAAAGAGGCTCCTGGATCATAAGTCACTGTTTTCAGTGCCATTATAACTTTCGGTCACTAAATGAACTGTTGAAAGTCGAGGACTTCCTGTACAAGGTTTAACTATCATTGTTGATTTAAATCCTAGGAAAAGATGTACACGAGAGTTTTGAGTCCTCTAAATCTTCAGATTACCCACCTGATCATATGCTCAGGATGCTTTGTGGGAAGCTAAGAAAGTTAATCTAGTTTATATGAAATAAAACTGTTCATATGAAATCAAACATGGCCCTTTAAGACAAATCTGCCCGAAAGGTCAGTCAATGCAATTATTATCCAAACACGGGTTCCTCTGCACCAAGTTGTCTCTCCTGTAACTGTTGTTACAGAATGTGTCGGTGTTGACCATTTTAAATAAAGTTCAGTGTTCCAACATAAAAGCTTACTGTATTTATAAACGTCTTGAAGAGATGAAAATTCATTGTCTGAAGGAGAGACTTTCATGGATTCTGTTGACAACTGGAATTTTTTTTTTTCAAATTGGGGAAAAAGATGCAAAATATGGCTTTGATCTGCTCTGGTTTATGGGTGTGGGAAAATGGAGAAAATTGAGGTGCAGTCTATGTGTGCTTTATAGTTCTTCAGTGGGGTTTTTTTTTGGGGGGGGGTGTTAAAAGGTCTTCTGTATATTTACAATAGTAGTATCTTTTGTTGATCATTTCAGAAATTATCTTAAATCAGTGCAAGTTACTCCAGATCATTATAGTCCATGTTTGGGAGCTAGAAATGTAGACTCAGGTGCTGTTCTGACCCAAACCTTGTTCCAAGGAAACAAACACGAAACAGAGGTTAACAGCAAAACCTTTTAATGATTCTTTATGAATTCTGTTCCTTCCCAGTTAAAAGGCTGTTTGAAACTAATTGTCTCTGATAAAAGCGAGCCTTGCCAAGGTTGTGCAAGGCTGACAAGAACCCAAGGTGAAGTTACTAAGAAATATTTCAAACACAAAGAGTCTCCAAACACCAACCAAGATATTCCGAATGTCCACAAGGCTTGAGTGCAAAAACTTATTTGCTTCCTGCAAAGAACTCCGGTTTCTCAGCTGGTTTTATCACTTGAGGGAGAGGTCATTACCTTGCAGCCTTACTCCCGAGTCGCCTGTGCTACTGCAACTGCTCTTTGCACTGGGCACAGGCTCCTTGGGCACCTCTTCATCACTGCTGCCAGCCTCCACAATCTCCAGAGGCAGCATTCCACTCCCTGATGGTCCTGGTCCCATCTCTGTATCACACGCAGGCCCTTCATCTAAGTCCTCGCTCTTTGAGACCTCAGCTGTCCACACCTGCTGCTGGCAAACCACAACAGGTGCTTTTTCAGGAGTTGGATGACTTGAGAATCTCTACAGACTTTTAGAAAAGACACGAAGCAAAAAAGACATTTAAACATCAGGAAGAGGGGTAACGTGTAAATTTTTAAAGCACTCTCCTGTTTCAGTTGAGTAATTAGTTATTTGGATTTCCAACGCTTCATATATTTTTAGAGAAACTTACTGCATATCACGTTTATATCCTTTATGGCTGCTATTTGGTTTGGAGACAATTCTAAGAATTGTAATATTGCCATGGGGTTCATCAGTTGGTCCTTTATACTATAGTTTCTCAACAGCCTCATTATGTCAGTCCCTCTACGCATTAACTATAACTGGGATTTCTTTTTATTAAATAAAACAAAAGTTCAACCCCAAAGAATAATAAAATAATAACAAACACAGTATCCTACAGTGAGGAAAAAAGCTAGCTACATTATGATAATGATTAAACAAAAGAAATTCTGACCTGCTAACAAAGAGGGGGGAAATAGACTAATGAAAATGACCCATATAATATCTATTGGTGTTGGTATAAAATTAACACTATAGGTTTAATTTTAAGCCTGTCGTTGCATCCAACTCATTTAGAAACAGATCTGATCCCCTTTTAATTTTTGGAGCACAAAGATTATTCAAAAACTGGTGACAAGTGACTATTTAGAACCTTCCTTAACATCAAAAAGATAAATGTCTTTCCAGTTACATTAAATTTATGTTGATTAATTTTGTTGATTAGGTAGGTTTGTTATAGAAATGGCTAGTATATACTATTGTTTAAAAATAAAAAAATTGACACTGTAATATTATGATCTGTGCCAAAGAGAGTTGAAGTCAACACCTTTTTTTTCTTTTTTCTTTCCTACCCCACATTTTCTTTTTTCCCCCCTTCCCCCAGTTTTCCATTACTTTTTATTTCCCTTTGTGTCTTATATTTTGATAAAAATAATAAAAATGTGATTTAAAAAAAATTAAATTTATGCTGGTAGAGCACGGGTGTCAAACCTGCGGCCTGCGGGCTGGATGTGCCACATGTTGGCCCCGCCTCCACCTGGTTTAGCAAAGGGGGAATAAGTCCCAATACATCATGTGACATTGCCATGACATTGCAAGTTTGACACCCCTGCGGTAGAGCCACAGTTTTTCATGAGGTTACAGTTTCCACATTTTAGGTATATTATTCAAAATCACATTGAGATTTGTAATATCTTTTCCAGAATTGTATTAACATATGTAACAATCGGAAAGCAAAATGAAGCCATAGCTGGACAAGAACAGATCATATGAGTTAAGATATGCATCCTTTTAAAACATCATTTGAGGAGTCCAATAAATACAAAATAGTATTTTCTGATGAATTCATTTCATTATTAAATCATAAGTATATCTTCTCCAAAATCGGATAATCCGGTTCTTCATTCCAAGATTCAGACCGATAATTAACATTGATTTTTATGTTTAATTTTTTAGAAAATTGAATTGGTTTCATTCAAGCATTGACCATCTTTTTTTTTGTTATGTGTTATAAAGTAACCACATTTCACCACATAGACAGTTTCTTCTCCAGGATCTGCCTCTTTTAGATTCTTAAAATGATAGTTGCTTCAAAAGCCATTAAAGTAACTGGGCCATATTTAGTTAGTACAGTTGAAAATACTGCCAAGAGAATATTTAGGTAAATTGTGCTAAAAAAAAAAAGTTTCTTGAAGCCTTTGAAAGAACAATTAGAAATCAACTGAATTAAGGTTAATCCTTTACTTGTCCCAAACATTCCAAGAAAATCGTTCCTCTATTTTCAAAGTAGGGTTATTGCATAGCATCAATGTTTTCATGTGATATCGGATAAAAATGCAGCCATTTACCTATTATTAACTAAATATATCTGGCAGCTTCCAAAAGTTGAAACAAAGAGCCTATTCAGTGTACATGGACCCTAAAATGACCTATCCAAGATGCTATACACTTATTCCCAAGTAGGCCCAGAGAGGGAAATATTTATCATTCCAAAAAAATATTAATATTAAAATAAAACCCCAATGATACTGTTAAAATTCTGGAAGGATAAAGCTCCTTCATCGTAGATAAACTCAGACTGATCAAAAAAGTTCAAAAAGTTTAGCCAGCCAGTTAAATTTTCTTATACACATTCTCGGTAAAATATTCAATGGGGATGAACATTGGAATTTATCCTATAATAGGAATTAGTTTTGAATTAATATTCATGTAATAATATTAATCTTACCCCAGAAACTTACAGGATGTTTTAACTATAGGGTTATATCTACTTAAATTGCATATATAGATTTAGACATTTAAAATCCAACATTGTATTACAGGTATTTTTCAAGAACTCCATAAGCCGAAATGATTTAGAGTCTGTACCAATTGTAAATCCTAATTTCATGCGACGGTCTACAAATATCTAAAGACAGCAAATTAGATTTATTCTAACTACCGTAATTGTATAATCAGAGTATAAACCAAATTGCTGTACAACTTCAGTTAGCTCTGGTAATGACATGGCATATTTCTACTGAATTGCCGTAACATTGTCATTGTGTAAGGGCAATTTATACTCAGCATCAATACCACCATATCCTTAATCACCTGAGACCTCTTAGGATAAAAGTAGCCAAAGTTCAAGAACCAGACAGAAGATTAAAAGGCCTGAAGCAAAGGACTTAATAGATTGAGAAACATGGGGATTCAAGTCCCAAAAGTGCTTTTTAAAAGGCAACTGGACTTCTTTCTTTGTTTTTCCTTGAAAGACATTTCACTTCTCATCCAAAAACCTTCTTCAGTTCTGACAGAAGAAGAAAAACAAAGTCCAGTTGCCTTTTGAAAAAGCACAGAGGTGGTATTCAGCAGGTTCTGACCAGTTCTGGAGAACCAGCAGCGGAAATTATGAGTAGTTCGGAGAACCGATAGTGGAAATTTTGAGTAGTTCGGAGAATCGGCCAATACCACCTCTGACTGGCCCCGCCCCCATCTATTCTCTGCCTCCCGAGTCCCAGCTGATTGGCTGGGTCTTCTTTTGTTGCCCTGCACAGGAGAAAGGAGCTGGAAAGCAGGTTAGTGGGGTGGGAGAGAATGGAGATTTTACAATATCCTTCCCCTGCCACGCAAAGCCATACCCACCAAGGCATGCCACACTCACCAAGCCACGCCCACAGAACCAGTAGTAAAAAATTTTTGAATCCCACTGAAAAAGCACCTTTGGGACAACCATGACCTGAATGACTGAGAATCTCTATTGAAATGGCCTTCAAGAATAATTCTCTTGGTCATAATCTGTAGGCATCCATTATCTCAATTTTAAAAACAAATGGCAATGAGATTTCCTGATTCCATGTAAATTAATGGATTTATTATGATAATTTATTATAATAAATTTATTCTGCTGTTCAGCAGCCAAAGGTAAGTTCATGTGAGGCCCAACGATCCAAAAGTGACATGAAGAGTTACTTCAGAATAGTTTCTTTACTGCTGCTTACCTATAAGACAGAAATCTTGCCACACTAAAGCTCTTATCATCTTTGCCCTTTTTCTGCATATCACAGATTACAGGCTATGTGATATCTACTCCTTGGGAACAAGTTGATTCTGGAGTACATTCCACCACAATTAATTTTTAAATTACTTCTGAGGACTTGATGTACTTTAAATAGCTCAGTTTGTAAATTTGCAATGAGTTTATCATGAGCTGGTTCTTTTTCTTCCAAGATCATAATTCTGGTTTTGTGAGAAATAACAACAACTACTACTACTACTAGTAGTAGTAGTACTACTACTACTACTATTATTTTTCTCAGTGCTTCCATATTTCAAACCTGAGAGCTTGAACTTGAATAACCTTAATATTTTCATGGACTTGTGATAAACTACTTTCCAAGTTTGTGAACTTACTGCCCATCTGTTTAGAAACCAACTCAAGTTTTATCATTTATTCCAAGCACATTATTTCTTTTTTACTGGATAGCAGTATGTCGGGTGTTAACTATAGTTCTACCTAATCCACCGGAACTTGAGGGAAAAGCTATTGTCCCATTCTCAGTATCCAAGATAGTTTATCCAGATTTCTCTCCTTCAATTATCTGGAGTGGAGCTTTTGATTTGAGATGGCAGATGGGGAAATGATTTTTTTTTTCCCCTTTCATGAGACATAGTGTTAAAGTAATGCCATTGCCAAGTTATTTAAAGCAAACTGTGCTTGGACATAAATCCTCGTACACTATGAGTAATTGCATCCACAAAGTCAAGGGGTGATGAAGAAAGGCAAGCCACGAGAATCAAAAATGTCAGCCAAAGCTAGAAAGTTGGCATTTTCACAAACATCAAAATTTCATATAAAATCCAATACATTACGCAGCGGTTAATTGTTCCTTGACAATAAGATCTTTTTCCATTTTAAAAAACGTGAGTTACCACCTTGGTCAAAATAATTGATACTATGAATATTGTCTGATAAAGTTTTGCTTTGAATTGACAATATTAGATCCTGAATGCCCCGTCGCTCATTAAATTGTATATTCTTTCTCTTCTCACATAGATTAGTCTTTACATCTAATTCTGACCAGCACAAAGATTTCTTTAGGGAAAATAAGAATGCTATGTTAATTAGACTTTGTAGAAATTATATAATTTATAGAATTCGTGTATAGCAGTGATATTAGCTCTGCATTCCTGGTTTTATTCCTGATGTCCCATAACTATCCTAGCTCCATCTGATATCCAAGCTGAGTTCAAAAAATCACAAGTTGGACTATAGAGCAGCTTATATATTCAGCAGAGCTCTGTACAATGCATCTATGTCAGATATTGGTTTGTGGATCAGGTGGAACAGCCACACAGAAAGAAGCTGCCAAGAAATAGAAGGATTTTTTATTTGGCATTTATAATAAGACAAGAGTGGAGCTAGTCAAGAAGAAGACATCAGGCAGAGGGATCAGAAGTTGAAACCCAGCCGATAAATTATTGAGAAGCATTAATTAAAATTGTCAGTCCATTAGAGTCTCTGTTCAGAGCATTTTGATTACATGACTAAAAGCAAATGAATTAGGAGTGGTGTGGTGGCCTAGAGGTGAAGTTCTCACCTCACAATCAGGAGGGTGTGACTTTGATCCTAGGTAGAGGCAGATATTTCTCTCTCTGGGCACACTGAGAACATATCTGCTGAACAAAACTTCACACTGGTGACAGGAAGGGCATCCGGCCATTAGAACAGCTTGCTAGCTCCATTCAGTTGCCCAGGGATTATGGGGGTCATTAAATGAAGATGATGAATGAAAGCAAATGAATTCTTAAGGCAATGATTTGCCTTCTTGTCATTTGCCCCATTTGCCTTCTTGTCATTTGCCTCATAACCATTTGGGGGATAATCCTGAAAACTTAACAACATCAAAAGGATCCTCAAAGAGATTCACAAAAACCTCCGGAATAAGATTTCCAGGCTGAGTTTAGTCTCAACGGTTATAATTTACAGCAGAAGGAAAAAGTTAATTTAACAAACAGTTCTGTTTATTTCTTTATTTTGCAATGCATTTTTTAAATCATTTCTAGTAAAGGTCAGTGGCATTCAAAAATAGGCAAGATGCCATGCACATTTTTTTGTACCTACATGCCTGTAAAGGAGCCATACTCTTGTTTGGTATAAACTATATAGTTTTTGAGCTCAGAGGAGAGAGTTCATTTTTAGAAAGTACCCTTATGAGAAGCAAAGGACAAGTAATAAAATATGTACTGTTTCACTCATACAATGTTGCAATGCAAGTAGAAAGGTGTTGCGATGCTACGATGCATGACTGCATGATTGGTCATCGTTTATTTCTATTTATGTTTGTCCAGTGAGATCAAGTTAGTGAGAAGGCTTCGGGTGCCTTCCATAAAACATCTATCAAGAATTAGGAAGGCCGTCTTCTTTGTCACAGCCCCTGCCTTCGGGAATAACAACCCCCTCTGCCCTACAGGGCTCCTCCCGAATAATTTTCAGAAAGTCACCAGAGAGTTGGAAACGTGTGGTAGTTGAGTCCCTGTAGGATATTTTGTTCTTATACAAAGTTTGTCTTCTGGGTGCTTATAAACTGTTTTTTTTTCATTGTTTTAATATTTTTAATGCAAATCACCAAGAGTTATCTGGAGTCAGCAGATAACTATTTCAAAAACAAAATAAACAAGTTATTGTGATTAGGAATGAGTAGTGCCTAGAAAGTAATTATTTAGTGTTTTTCCACCTCAGATTTATGTTCATTTAACAAATGGAAGTGTTGTTAAGATCATGTAAGGAGTTATACAGCAATGAATGATTAGGAATTGCACTAGCTCCAAGTTATTTTTGCTATGGAGTTCAACCATCATCTTCTTTTCATATTCTTCATTCCAGTTGCTTTCTTTATTTTTTATTTTTTAAAGAAGGTGTATTTTTAAATTATTTATAAATGGTGGTTAATAATAATAATGATAATAAGCAAGAAAAAAATCACAAAGTATCAGGACTTACAAATTGAAGTTGAGCGACTTTGGAAAAAGAAATCATGTGTTATCCCAATTGTAATTGAAGCCCTTGGAGCAATAACTAAAGGGCTGCCTTGCTATTTGGAAATCCTGAATTTATCAGACTTAAATACCCTGATTTTACAAAAAAAAAAAAAACCACCCTACTTGGAACAGCTTATATCCTCCGATGCTACCTTAACAGTTCCTAGGTCCCTGGTTAGGACTCGAGCTGTTGAGCTACCAACCAGCCCCAAAGGCTGTGAATCTCACTAAAGATTAACCAATGATAATAATGATGATGATGATAATAATAATAATAATAATAATAATAATAATAATAATAATAATAATAAATATAAATAAATAATAAAAATAAAAATAAATAAATACAACACCTGCTTATTCCAGGTCCTTTGGAAGACTTAATAAATGGATAAAAAATGTCAAATCCAGTCTAAACATCTGGTTGTCTATGTGACAAATCATAATAATGACATTTTCAACCTGAGTAAGCTCCATTTATCCATCACTGGAAGAGTAATAAACTTAAGTCTTCATTTGTATCTTCCTGCAATTTCAGTTACCAAATTGCTCCTCAGTTTTGAATGAATTATTCCAAAGAAAGTAATACTGTTTCTATATGGAACACTTCAATTCTGGAGCACTTCAAACACTAATCCTAACGTTTTTCAAAAATTACATGCAGCTTGTTAATTGAATACTGTTAATATGAATTTGTCCTCAAACTTTATTAGTCCTGCTGTACCTAAGAAAAATGTCCTACTCCATCCATCAGCTTACTGAATTGATGCCAAGGACTCATTTGAACTAATTTGCCCATTACTTCCTGGGGAAAAGCTGAAGACTTTGATGACTGATTAAAGCCTGCTATTTTTTATGCAAACTAAATTATGGGAAAATAATGTAGTCAAACGTTAAATGCAGTCCACAGTCCATATGGTAATCATGCAGTCCATGATCACCAACTACTGCTGCACTCAGGTTGTCTTCTTATTCAAACTGCTATCTTGATTTGATTAGCTATTAAAATCCTTTGGACTTCCATCCCGCTAAGATAAAGAAAAGATTCGTTGATATTTAGTATATACAGATGCTGAGGACATTCCCCCACCCCCCGGAATCCCCGTTGTTTCTAAAAGAACCCTAGAATCTGTTACGTAGATTTACAAGAAGTTGAATGTTAATGACTGCAGAAAACTGCAAAAATTATGAATTTCACCAGGAGAGCTAAGACATATAGGTGGACACTAACTGAGCGGGAAACACACATTAAATACGCAGAGAGGCATTCCATTATTCTGGATGTAAAAAGGCTTATTTATACCTTATATTTTGCCCCAAATATCTTGAGAATTGAAACTGCAACAGTTATATTTCCAAGATTTAAAGGTGATACTTCATATGTCAACTGCTGTGTAGCTATGTCAAGCCAATTAGTATAGATGCTGGAGTTAGTGCAAATGCTGGCATAGAAGCTTTGGCTCCATACCTCTAGAGCAACTTTAGGTTACATTTTTAAAGTCAATACTCCAGGTCCCAAAATAATCTGGCCCTACTCCTTAGGTCAAATTTAGTGAGACCAGAAAATAGAGGGGTTTTGTGTCAGATCTGATTTCTAGCAATGGCCTGAACAAGACTTTGCCATTTTCTTGGCAAGATTTTTGGAAGTGGTCTTTCTTCTTAAGGTTGAGAGAGAATAACTGGCCCAAAGTCACCCAGCTGGCTTTGACCTTAACACAGGACTAGAACTCACAGTCTCCTGGTTTCTATCCTGGTGTCTTAACCAAAAACCCCAACAGCTCTTGGAGGATAGAGTAATGAGAGCTAAAAGATGTCCTTTTCTCTTATAGGATTACCCAAATCCTGGATGCTTTTCCAACCTACCAAATCCAATCTACATTTCTGCTGAAACTGGCACATTTAGTGCTGTCCTTGTTTAATCATTATTCTTGGAGATTAAAAAAAAAAGACTTGCATCCAGCATCGTCCTTAACTTATGGCTGTCATTGAGCCCGTAATTACTGTCATAAGACATACTGGCTGTTAAGTCAGGAGACTAACCCAATTTTATGATATATTTTTGTGTTGGCCATCAAGTGAATCACAAAGGTCATTAAGCAAATCCATGGTCATTAAGAAAACCCATTATCTGCAATGGGCACTTTTTTGCTGAAAACCTGAAATAAACAGTAAAGTAGTGTAAATTGCAGTCACATGACTTCAGCATTCTACAAATGGCCACCAATCCAGACTAGTTGCTAAGTACCCAAAATACGATCATGTGACCATTGGGGTATGTGAGCAGCCATCATAACTTTGAATCTGGGTCCTAAGCAGGGCTGGGTTTCTACCGGTTCTGTCCACCTCTGTAGAATTGGTAGCTCTGAAGAGCAGCAGACATAGAACCGGTTCTATGTCTGCTGATGTTTTTGCCCACCTGCCCACCTGAGCTCTTACCTGATCTTTATTTCCTGCTGCAGTTTTAAAAGCAGGAAAAAAAGGGCTTTTTGAAAGGCTGCTTCTCTGCACGCGGCATACTGTTGATGATTTACAGGCGCATGCCGGCAGAATGCAGGGAAGCACATCGTAAATCATCGAACATCGTAAATGACCGAACTGGTAGTTAACCCTGTCGGATCCCACCCCTGGTCCTAAGTACTTTTTCAAAAGATCTGTTGCAATTTCAAACTGTCCCTGATTGTAAGTCGAGGAATATCTGTATGGTCTCCTTACAACTGGAGGTACTAGGCAGTCATGTGGCGCACCTCATGCAATCAGAAGACCCTAAGTTCAGAACGGCTTTTACATTAATGCATTTGAATGCTTTCTCTTCTACATTCCCAGAGAACAACTGTAAGAAGATCCCCCATAGGTTGTAGCCTGTGTCCTTCTGAGACTGGACAAAAACGAGATTATGGAGTGGTTTCTTCGATCTTTATAAAACTGCTGGAATACACTGATCCAGTATACTTGCAAATGCCATTGCTGGATTATAATCATAAGCTATATGGAAAGCTGTTTGTTTTTCTGTTGCAGCTCGTAAAGCTCAACCAGGAATTAGCTGAGAACAAAAGTTGCCAAACTTGGTAAATTCCGAGATAACATTATACGAACATTTACATTTTATAACTTTGAGCCAAATTAATACTGAAATAAACATACCATTTATTATGTTTCTATTGTATCTTACTGCTATTTTATTTCTTTGCTTGGCATTAGCACTACAACTTACCGATATAAAATGTTACAGTGTTACGTTAGTAATACCAAGTTTCGATTGCTGCGGAGATGGTTGTAGTGCTGTTTGTACTATTATACACCATCTTATGTTGGTGTACAACTGAAATAATGATTTTTATATACCTTCTCATCTCGGTTGCAAACTTGCGTGTTAGACATTTGGAATTACTTTAGCAATTTATTATAGCAGTGTTTTGCAAATTTCGCAACTTTAGGACATGTGAGCTTCAGTGCTCAGAATTCGCCAACCAACATCTTAGAGAATTCTGATAATTGAAGTCCACATGACTCAAAGTTGCCAAGTCTGAGAAATACTGTATGTATATATGTATATGTGTAGTATGAATGTATATATTACACTTACGTGCTGACCATTTTGCCTAGAGGTGACTCTCGGTGGCCACCTCTTACAATACTAGACAACACAGTATCAATAGTAGAGACCTTCAAATTTCTAGGTCCTACTATATCACATGACCTAAAATGGACACCTAACATCAAAAATGTCATCAAAAAAGCACAACAAAGAATGTTCTTTCTGCACCAACTCAGAAAACTCAAACTGCCCAAGGAGCTGCTGATTCAGTTCTACAGAGGAATTACTGAGTCTGTCATCTGCACCTCTATAATTGTCTGGTTTGGTTCTGCAACCCAACAGGACACACACAGACTTCAGAGGATGATTAGGACTACAGAAAAAGCAATTACTACCCACCTGCCTTCAATTGAGGACCTGTATATTGCGCGAGTCAAAAAGAGGGCTGTTAAAATATTTACAGACCCCTCACATCCTGGACACAAACTGTTTCAACTCCTTCCCTCAAAACGATGCTATAGAGCACTGCACACCAGAACAACTAGATACAAGAACAGTTTTTTCCCAAAAGCCATCACTCTGCTAAACAAATAATTCCCTCAACACTGTTCAACTATTTACACTACTATTACTGTTAATCTTACCACCACTCCTTATCACCCATCCCCTCCCACTTGACTGTTTCCTAGTATGATTTGATTGTTGATTGTACCCTATGACTATCATTAAGTGTTGTACGTTATGATTCTCGACTCTTGACGAATGTATCATTTCTTTATGTATACCAAGAGTATTTACACCAAGACAAATTCCTTGTGTGTCCAAACACACTTGGCCAGTAAAGTATTCTATCTATCTATCTATCTTACAAAAATGTAAACAAACTAGAACCTTACAATTTTAATATAATAAATAAAACTAAAATCGGTTTAAATTAGCAAGATGGGAAGGAAGAGAGTAAGATGCACATGGGGAGGAGGTGGGATCTTATTTTAATCCATTGACAATCCCCAGAACGACCTATTGGGGCTCCAGGCCAATTGGCAGAGCCAGATCTTCAGGCCCTTTCGGAAGGCCAAAAGTGTGGTTACAGGTCTCACTTTGGAAGGCATGATGTTGCAAAGGACTGGAGCCACAGCAGACAAAGCCCTTTAACCCTAACCTGCCACCTGGAAACCCTTGGCTGACAGGGTCCGCAGGCCAACCCCGCTGGAGTGAGATGGTTCCTCAGATAGCTTGAATCAATGCCATGAAGGTTTTTAAAGGTGATACCTAGTACCTTAAATTGGACCTGGGAGCAAAATGGCAACCACTGTAGTTGGAGAAAAAGTGGTGTAACATGGAGCCATCATAGGAACCCAAAGAACTGTCCACATAGTTGCATTCTGCATCAGCTGTAGCTTTTGAATACTCTTCAAGGGTAGCCCATGTAGAGCATGTTGTAATTGTCCAGATGTGAGAGATGATCAGGGCTTGTGTGACTGAATGCAGGGACTCATGATCCAGGATAGGGAGCAGATAACAGATAATCAGAGTTGGAAGGGACCTTGTAGGTCATTTAGTCCAACCCCTTGCCCAAGTGGGAGACTCTACACCATTTCTGACAAATGGCAGTCCAATCTCTCCTTGAAGGTCTCAAGTGATGGCACTTCCACAACTTCCGAAGGCAAGCTCTTCCATTGGTTGATTGTTCTCACCAGGAGTGGGATTCTACCAGTTCGCACCTCTTCACTAGAACCGGTTGTTAACATTCTAACAGTTTGGAGAACTGGTTGTTAGAAGAAATTACCGGCCTAGTCCTGTAAGGAAGGTAGGAAGGAAACATTCTGGTGTTGCTTATAGAAACTGCCTCTCTGCTAATCCTTATTACATTCTTGGCAGGACTAGACTTCCTGTCTCAGGAATGTTTCTGGAGTTTTTTTCCCCTTCCATTGCTGGTACTTTGCTTTGATGGAGTGACCATTCACAGTTACAATGGCACTGAAAAAAGTGACTTATGACCATTTTTCACACTTACGACTGTTCCCTGGTCATGAGGGGCCAGGCGAGGAGATGTGTGCCTCGATGTGAGTGATATTGAGTTGGGCATGCCCAGCCAATAACATGACCACCAAGCCATGCCCACCACCTAAACCACGCCCACAGAACCAGTTGTTAAAAATTTTGAATCCCACCCCTGGTTCTCACTGCCAGAAAGTTTCTCCTTATTTCCAGGTTAAATCTCTCCTTCTTCAGTTTTCATCCATTATTCCTTGTCTGGTTTACAGGTGCTTTAGAAAATAGCTTGACCCCTTCCTCTGTGGCAACCCCTCAAATATTGGAAGACTGCTATCAAGTCTCTCCTAGTCCTTCTCTTCACTAGACTAGACAAGCCTAGTTCCTTTAACCGTTCTTCATAAGCCTTAGTCTCCAGTCCCCTAATCATCCTGGTTGCTCTTCTCTGCATTTTTTCTAGAGTCTCAACATCTTTTTTATAGTAGGGTGACCAAAACTGGATGCAGTACTTAGGTGTGTTCTTACTAAGGCTTTATAGCGTATTATTAGTACCTCACTTAATCTTGATTGTATCCCGCTGTTACTGCAATTTAGGATTGCATTAGGGTTTTTTTGGCGGCGGCTGCACACTGCTGGCTCATATTTAGCTGGTTGTCCACTAAGACTCCAAGATCCCTCTCACAGTTACTGCTGTTGAGCCTGGTTTCACCCAGTCTACATGGGTACTTTTGGTTTTTCTTGCCTAAGTGTAGGACTTTACTTTTCTCTACATTGAATTTCATTTTGTTAGGTAGGGCCCAGTATTAAAGTCTGCCAAGATCCATCTGGATCTTGAGCCTATCTTCTTGGGTGTTAGCTATTCCTGCCAGCTTAGTATCACCTGCAAATTTGGTAAATTCACCTTCTATTCCCTCATCTAAGTTGTTCATGAAGATATTGAAGAGTACTGGGCCTAAGATGGAACCTTGTGGCACCCCACTGCTTACTTCCCTCCATGCAGACTTAGACCCATTAAGGACTACTTATTGAGCAACTGGTGCACAACCCATGGTTGCACAATGGCTCTCCTAGTCTCAATAGCTACCTCTTCTTTGAGCAGGAGTCGCAGGACCAGGAGAACACCTCCCCCCAGACACTGGGTCTGTCTGGGACAGTGCAACCCCACCTAGAACTAAATATCTTAATGTCCCCAGAGCCTGAAGCTCCACTCACCCCAAATCACTCAGTCTTACTAGGGTATTATAGTTTCACCACTTCATCAGCATTTACAAACTGCTCAAATAACATAATTGTATAGATTGCTTCAATGTTTTTGATGAAACTATTTTTTCATTCCATTCTTCTGTTGACATTGAAGCACTTAGAATAAAAGCATTGTGAATATTGGTTCGCTCACTAAAACTCAAGAAACATAATTTTCTTTATAGATTGTTCCCCCCACCCTTCTTTCTTGTAATTTCCCTGCAATATATGATTTGCTAACAGACTCCTGGTTAAAATAATTGAACCTAATTGAAGGAATGGGTGTTCTTAACCATTCTGCAGAGAGAGTTTGTTTTTTTGTTCTTTGTTGTGATGCATTGGTTTTATTATAAAGTTACTTATGCCTGTTTTTACTTGATGGAAGTTTATTTTTTTAGTTTGCAGTTATAGCAATAGCAGATTTATATTCCACTTTACAGCCCTCTCTATGCAGTTTACAGAGTCAGCATATTGCCCCCAACAATTTGGGTCAGCATATTGCCCCCAACAATTTTACCCACCTTGGAAGGATGGAAGGCTGAGTCAACTTTAAGCCTGGTGAGATTTGAACTGCCAAATTGCAGGCATCTGGCAATCAGCAGAAGTAGCCTGCAGTACTGCACTCTAACCACTGCGCCACCAGGGCTTATGGATAATATAATAGGTTTTACTAACATACATGATGAAAAAAACAGAAGTGACAAAACGGGGCTAGATTTTGGCCTACAAAGCTGATAGAAGCCTGAAGAAGCCTTCCTCAAGCCTTTGGGAGGCCGAAAAAGGCCTCAAAGCGGCCAAAAATCAGCTGTGAGGTGCACACATGTGCAGTGAGGTAAGTTTGCCTGCAGCTCTGAGTGCTACCTGTGGCATTTTGCATAGTGAACTGTCATAACCATGGAATGAAACTTAGATGTAATATGTCTCGTTCAGTGAAAAGAAGGACCAGTAGATGTTACAGGACAGCTGTATTCCAATCGTTGATGGGCTGCCCCAAAGAAGAGGGAGTCAAGCTATTCTCCAGAGCACCTGAAGGCAGGACAAGAAACAATGGGTGGAAACTAGTCAAGGAGAAAAGCAGCCTAGAACTAAGGAGAAACTTCCTGACAGTGAGAACAACTAATCAGTGGAATGACTTGCCTTCAGAAGTTGTGAATGCTACAACACTGGAATTTTTTAAGATGAGATTAGACAACCATTTGTCTGAAATTGTATAGAATTTCCTGTTTGGGCCGGGAGATTGAATTAGAAGGCCTTCAAGGGCGTTCCAACTCAGCTATTCTGTTATTCTGTATCTGTTCCTTCTGATGGTTGATATCAAAGCATCTCAGGGTACCAATTGCACAAATGAAATAAATAACTGAGAATAAAAGAAGTTAAGTGGGCCTTTGTTCATTCTCTTAAAGGGCTTTGTCCAGACCTGATAGAAATGTTGTCCATTTAAAGAAAGCCCACTAAGTCAAAATTTTGCTGTTGTTCCAAAATGCTGTCCTTCAAAAAAGTAACTCTTGTTGATTTTATTTTATTTTTATTTTGGCTTGAGTTTCAATATGCATGAATGCATAGGGTCAATGTTTTTGTCACTCTTCTTTAAAGATGAATAATATATAATGGCTCTCTTCTTTACAACATGGAATATTAATAAACTGAGATCTTCAACTTTCAATAAATGTCAAGAATGTCCCGCTTATTCAGCGGAATTTTGGAACATCAACCGATGTGTCTTACTTACTTTCATTTTTCTTTCCTGTTCTTCTTCCTGGCCCAAACTCTCTATTTCTTGGCTGCCTTTGCAGGCAAATCATATGCCAGTCTGTTAAATAATCTCTCCACTCCACTTTAGAAAGTAGAATACAGTGAAATTAGAACTATTAAAAGAGATTAAATATAATATAAATATAATATCCTTCAGATACAATGTGTTTATTCTTAACAAAACAACTTCAAAAATAAAGTGTAAAATCTGATCTAATTGCTAAAAATCCAAATTAAAATCTTAAAAGCTGTTTTAAATTTTGGAAACCCACGTTACATTTTTTTAAAAAAATATTTTTATCTGACTTTCTCTGTTCCCCAGTGAAAACACATGATGCAATATTGTGACCTTAGGACCTGATGACACGTATTAGAGGAGATCCTTAAGAAGATTGATTCACTGTCTTCTAAGGTCATTTCACTTTGAGCAGGTTCAGATTATTACAGGTAAATCCTCAATTGGCAAGAATTCATTTGGTGACCATTCAAAGTTACAACGCCACTGAACAAAGAGACTTATAACCTTTTTCACACTTACAACCATTGCAGTACCCCCATAGTCAATGATTAAATTTCATATGCTTTGCAACTGGTTTATATTTATGACGGTTGCAGTGTCCTGTGGTCATGTGATCAGCTTTTTCAACCTTCTGATCAGCAAAGGTCAATGGAGAAACCAGTGTGACTAATTTAACAATGGCAATTATTCACTTAACAATGGTGGCAAGGAAGGTCGTAAAATGGGGCAAAATCCACGACAAATGTCTCACTTAGCAACATAAATTTTGGGCTCAACTGTGGTCGTAACTCAAGGACTATCTGTACTTACATAGTGGCCGGTGTTTTAAACGGACCTTTGCTAATTGTGCCTCTGCCTGATGCCAAAAACAATTTCTTTTCCATGTGAACGGTTCTATGTTGCGATGCTCAAATATCCATCATTTGTGATTTTCTAACAGATAACAGATTATCAGAGTTGGAAGAGACCTTGTAGGTCATCTAGTCCAACCTCCCACTTTACACCATTTCTGACAGATGGGAGTCCAATCTCTTCTTGAAAGCCTCAACTGACGGTGCTCCCACAACTTCCGAGGGCAACTTCTGTTCCCTTGGTTGATTGTTCTCACTGTCAGAAAGCTTTCCACATAAAAGGTTGTCATTTGCCTTGAATTTTCTTAGTATTATGATGCATAAATATCAAAGTATGCAAAGAAATATGTACTTTTAGAGAAAAAGCCATTAAAATAAGCATTAAAGCTTTTTTTTAAAATGGCTTTTTAAAAGAAATTAAAAGAGGCCAAAGTTATATTTGCTAGTCACCAGTCTCACATTATTGGTTAAGCTTCTATATAGTGCAAACAACCTAATTCTGGATAAAGCTGGCAATGACTCTAGTTTGATGATGGCAGTGAGAAAATGTTACTGATTGCAGAATTGTTGCCAACCTATTTTCATAATTGGTCAATTCATACATTATGTTCAAGTGGATTATTTTATTGTTCCTTTTCTTCTTTTTTATAATTCCCTCTTTAGTTTCCAAAGAGATCAGTTTACTTCTCATGGCAAGAACTTTATCAAGTCTCACAAGCCTCAAGTTTCAACATAATGATGTATTAATGTGCGTCTATCTAATATTTAGGGATCATGAATGAAAATTGGGAATTTGTGTAAGCTTTATTGCATATTGTGCTGTTAGTCTCAAACACTCCAATGATGTTTGTGTTGTTGATGTTGTCGTCGGCATTTTCTTTTGTATAGAACAGAAGAAAAATACAAGAGAGAGATAATTTCAAAGTTGTCTTTACAAATAAAGCACAAAGCGATGCCAATCAAATACAAGAAGATTCCGGGCAATTATGGAAAGAATGGAGTTTAGAATCCATCACTTTGGGAGCTAAAGCAACAGACTAAAAGCAATAAATAAATAAAACAAAAGGAAAAGACAAAAGGAGAAGAAAAGAAAGAAACTGATTTAGGATTTCATATACCTTCAAAAGTGGCATTCATCCTGCTGTGATGAAATAAAGCAAAATATTGTCTAGATGGGAAAAGTATAGCACTCGTGAGAGCATACAACACAATGAAATTACAAAGATGTATGCTACTTGCCTTTTCATTTGAAATAGTTTCTAGAAAAGTACACTGCTCAAATAAATAAAGGGAACACTTAAACAACACAATGTAACTCTGAGTCAATCACACTTCTGTGAAATCAAACTGTCCACTTAGGTAGCAACACTGATTGACAATCAATTTCACATGCTGTTGTGCAATTGGAATAGGCAACAGGTGGAAAGCATAGGCAGTTAGCAAGACATCCCCAATAAAGGAGTGGTTCTGCAGGTGGTGACCACAGACCACTTCTCAGTTCCTATGCTTTCTGGTTGATGGTTTGGTCACTTTTGAATGCTGGAGGTGCTTTCACTCTAATGGTAGCATGAGACGGAATCTACAACCCACACAAGTGGCTCAAGTAGTGCAGCTCATCCAGGATGGCACATCAATGCGAGCTGTGGCAAGAAGGATTGCTGTATCTGTCAGCGTAGTGTCCAGAGCATGTTGGCACTACCAGGAGACAGGCCAGTACATCAGGAGATGTGGAGAAGGTCGTAGGAGGGAAACAACCCAGCATCAGGACCGCTACCTCCACCTTTGTGCAAGGAGGGACAGGAGGAGCACTGCCAGAGCCCTGCAAAATGACCTCCAGCTGGCCACAAATGTGCATGTGGCTGCTCAAACGGTCAGAAACAGACTCCATGAAGGTGGTATGAGGGCCTGACATCCACAGGTGGGGGTTGTGCTTACAGCCCAACACCGTGCAGGAGGTTTGGCATTTGCCAGAGAACACCAAGATTGGCAAATTCACCACTGGTGCCCTGTGCTCTTCACAGATGAAAGCAGGTTCACACTGAGCACATGTGACAGACGTGACAGAGTTTGGAGATGCCGTGGGGAATGTTCTGCTGCCTGCAACATCCTCCAGCATGACCAATTTGGCAGTGGGTCAGTAATGGTGTGGAGTGGCATTTCTTTAGGGGGCCGCACAGCCCTCCATGTGCTCGCCAGAGGTAGCCTGACTGCCATTAGGTACCGAGATGAGATCCTCAGACCCCTTGTGAGACCATATGCTGGTGCGGTTGGCCCTGGGTTCCCCCTAATGCACGACAATGCTAGACCTCATGTGGTTGGAGTGTGTCAGCAGTTCCTGCAAGACAAAGGCATTGATGCTGTGGACTGGCCCGCCCATTCCCCAGACCTGAATCCAATGAGCACATCTGGGATATCATGTCTCGCTCCATCCACCAACGCCACATTGCACCACAGACTGTTCAGGAGTTGGGGGATGCTTTAGTCCAGGTGTGAGAGGAGATCCCTCAGGAGACCATCCGCCACCTCATCAGGAGCATGCCCAGGCGTTGTGGGGAGGTCATATAGGCACGTGGAGGCCACACACACTACTGAGCCTCATTTTGACTTGTTTTAAGGACATTACATCAAAGTTGGATCAGCCTGTAGTGTTTTTTCCACTTTAATTTTGAGTGTAACTCCAAATCCAGACCTCCATGGGTTGCTAAATTTGATTTCCATTGATAATTTTTGTGTGATTTTGTTGTCAGCACATTCAACTATGTAATGAACAAAGTATTTAATAAGAATATTTCATTCATTCAGATCTAGGATGTCTTAGTTTTGTGTTCCCTTTATTTTTTTGAGCAGTGTAGATTTGTTCAATTGTTGCGACATAAACCCAGTACAGCTTTGTATCATTCAAAAGACTACCAATTTCATTATCTGCTTTGCAATTTGTTTTTAATTATTAAAAAGGGTTGAAGGCATCTTAATTGTTTGTCAGCATACAGAATGTACTTCCCATTTGATAGGATTCAGAATGCTAGCAAGGGAATCTCTGGAGATACTATTTTGCATAGAAGAGAAGAGAATTCTTTATTGGCCAAGTGTGATTGGACATACAAGAAATTTGTCTTTGATGTATATGCTCTCAGTGTACATAAGAAAAAGTAAATAAATAAAATACATTCATCAAGAATCATAAGATACAACACTTAGTGATAGTCATAAGTTACTAATAAGCAATCAAATCATACAATATAAATTGTAAAGATACAAGCAATATGGTTATGGTCATAAGTGGGAAGAGATAGGTAATAGGAAGGATGAGAAGAATAATAGCAAGTAGTTTGACAGTGTTGTGGGAATTGTTTAGCATTTGGGAAAAAACAGTCCTTGTGTCTAGTTGTTCTGGTGTGCAGTGCTCTATAGTGTCGTTTTGAGGGTTAGGGTTGAAATACTTTATGTCCAGGATGTGAGGAGTCTGTAGATATTTTCACAGCCCTCTTTTTGACTTGTGCTGTATACAGATCCTCAATGGAAGGCAGGTTGGTAGCAATTGCTTTTTCTACAGTTTTAATTATCCTCTGAAGTCTGTGTCTGTCTTGTTGAGTTGCAGAGCCAAACCAGACAGTTATAGAGGTGCAGATGACAGACTCAATAATAGCATAGTGCGAACATCCCTAAGTTAAAATGAGCTTTATTTTAACTTGAGCTAATGATAGCCACTCACGCCTTAATATTTCTAATGTTTATTTTTCTGGACTTGTGTGGTTACTATGTGAGACCAGGAGAAGATACAACTTCTTTAAGAAGTCACGAAGAGGTAAACAAGCGTGCTTCTTTAAAATCAATGTTTTTTCAAACTTGGCAGCTTTAAGATATGTGAAGTTCCAGATTTCCACAGCCAGCATGAAATCTTAAAGTTGCCAAATTGTAAAAAACATTCATCTAAATTAACTGTCAATCCCGCTAGGAAGACCAGCCTAGAAACTAGGCTGATAGGAATCCCCTGGTAATAGGTAGCCTGTGAGATGATAGCATAATTTGTAACATCTTGATGTGTTCTTCTCTTGTGATTTTGTTTTTGAGTTTCATCTAGTTTTCTAAATTGTTTTATGGTTGGTTTTATTATACATCCCCTAAAGTCACTTGGTGTGAGATGAGTAGCCATATAAATTTGATATATAAATAAACAAAAACTACTTTTGTTCAAATTGGCTATAATGATAGAATCTCTCATTTTTCCTGGCTAAAAAAAATGTTTTCCTGTTAACCTAGGGAATCAAAGTTTGTGAAAATCTAAGCCAGACTGACAAGGACATGTTCTGAAGATGTTACAAGGTTGTGAAAGCAGGTTGGCAACCCACAATAGTGGGTGTAAAAATCCTAAATTGTTTGGCTGCTAAATTGTGGGTTTATTCGCCAAACTTGAATTTATGGGGAGACTGAAACATTAACTTGGCAAATTGGCTAAAGTTAAAATTACTTTTGAGAGTTAATCATTTAATACTTTTTTCAGCTGACATTGGATTTGGAAAGGTAAGGACTTTGGCTTAGGTGATTTTTAATTTAGACAGATGAGAAAAATCTACAAGTCATTCTGAACTGGACGATGTTTGCTTATTTGTTTAAATTGCTACATAATCAGAGTCCAAAATAAAGGACATTAATTTAATTGTCTGCATTTCAAAGCAACCAATGTCATTGCAAACTGGTTTTTTAATGGCAATATGGATGGCTACACAGCTAAATATATAGTTTACTATTTTCATATTGGCCATGGGCTATATTGAAATGCAAGCAACCCCCACCCAACAAATAAACATAAAGAAAATAAATATATAAAAGTCAAGTATGCCACAACAATTTTGAAAGTAAAATGACTCTAATATTTGCATTCTAGTGAGAGAAAAGGAAAATATCCCATTTAAAAGCTATAGATAATAAGGTCAAGGTGTTGTTTGTATGCCTCAATGAACCAAAGTTTTAAACCAACATAATTGCAAAATGTATTAGAAATATTTTTAATGTGTTGACTTGAGTGCTATATTTTTGCAAGGTATGCACTTGTATGGATACATTTAGAACAGGAAGAATGAAACTGTGGGAAATAAGGAACTGAAAGCAGAGGTGGGCTGCTGTGGATTTGGACAGGTTTGCCCAAACCCCTTGTTCCGATTCTGTGTGGTTCAGAGAACCAGCAAATCAGACAACTGGCTGTCCTTGCCCCCACCTTTTTTTTGCCGTTTTCAGCTGCTTTTTGTGCAAAAAACAGCCTAAAAAGGCCCCAAAACTGGCCTGAAAACAGTCCCCCAAATAGGCCATTTTTCAGGCTGTTTTCAGGATGATTTTGACTATTCTGGGGCATTTTCAGGCTGGTTTTCAGGCTGTTTTCAGGATGATTTGGCTGAAAAAAAGGCCTGAAATGCCTGAAAACAGCCTGAAAAACAGCTTATTTGGGGCTGTTTTCAGGCCGTTTTTCAGGCTGGTTTCAGACTGTTTTTCCAGCCAAAATTGGCCTGAAAATGGCCCCAGAAACAGCCTGAAAATGCCACAAAATGGCCTGAAAATCCCCCCCAAACAGGCAAAAAAAGGCCAAAAAATGGCTGGGGCGGGGCCAGCCAGTGATGGGATTAGCCCCCAACTGGCTGAATCCTACTTGTTCCTTTGAGGTGAGTGTTCGGGAGGTGGGGCTCTGTGTGATGAGTGACATCACCCACCTAGTCACATGACCAACCAGCCACACCTACCCAGCCAGAGAACCAGTTGTTAAAAAATTTGCAGCCCACCACTGACTGAAAACAACAAATGGCTGAGAGCTTCAAATGTACACAGGTGTTTGTTGACATAATTCCCCATTAGGAGAATGAACGCATACAGGGAGACGTAGTGAGAGAAGTGAAGAATAACACACACACAGCACACAGATACATTCTACAGTAAATGTAGGTTTTTACTTCCAATAAACGTCCAAGATAAGCAGTCCAAGTCATTCACAGGTAAAGCAGTCAGTGTTCAGTTCAGGGATAATCCAAATATCAAAGTCCAGTATCAAAAAACAGTTCAGTAACAAACTTACATCAATTATCAGTAACAATCATTTAAGAGGAACAGCAACACTCTCCAACAGAAGGAACAGATACTCACTAAGACTAAACAACCCAGGTTTTTGGCTCCATCTTATGGCCATTTGCGGAACCACACCCAATTACAGTTTTAGCATTTTCTTAAAGAGATAGTATTAAAATGTCTATCCTGGTTTATATATTTCCCAAATAACTGTTAGGTGACTTACATTCCTAACAGTATTTACTGAAAGTGATGGTTAGTGAAGTTGTGAAGCATGTATGTCAGTAAGAAGAAAAAGTATAAAAAGTGTAGCTCAAGATGAGATCAGGGCCCTTTGATTTATAGCAATCCTTGTAGGACCTGCTATATGTCATTGGACCTCATTGCAATGGCTTATTAATGTAAGTGTATTATCGCTATTATATTTTTTATATATTTTATTCACTTTTATGTTCCAAATTAATAGATGCAATAAACCTCTGATCTTAAAGTAATAATTATTGTTTGTCTTGCCTTTATTTCCTATTTTCTTATGATACTAGTAAATCAAATATACAAGCATTGTTATCGTGTAACAAATAGACACTGGTATATTTTTAAAAAAAGAAATTATCAATGTTACTATTTTCTAATAAATTTTGGGATTAAGTTTGTCTTAAAACACTTGCCAAAATTCAAAGAAGTCATTAGAGCTGGAAATATTTGGTAGATAGAGTGACTTGCCTAAATATTGTTCTATACTGAACCACTCTGAGATGCTGAAAAGAGGACAAAATGTTAAAAGAAGGGAGTCATAGGCATATCTCAAACCTCCAAACCTACTCTGAGATTCAAATCTGTAAAAAAACAAAACAAAGACGGCAAAACTGACAACAAAATATTGTACATACTCAGAATTTTGCAGAAATACTTCAGTTCAGGGCTGCTATCAACTAGCCTCCAGTTTTCTAGTTATCCTTTATGATTCTGCAAACTTCAGAATTTACTGGTACTTTAAACACAGCAAGTTCTCAGGAGTCCCAAAGATCTTAGCTGGAACTATCCAGAAAGCCACTAGATGGTGCCAATTATTTTTCTCTGCCTCTCTGTTGCCTTCTACAGAGTGCAAAGCGTTTTCCAATCCAAACAGCATAGCTCTATGAAAAAGAAAATATTATATATGCTTAAAATACAAACGAGCTGCCACAGCTCCTTTCTCTGAAGTACTCCTTCCTCTTCTGCATTATGTTTTTGCAGGGAATTGTGTTATTTCAACTTTCAATCAGGGATCACATTCCCTCAAGGTTATCAGTTATAAGAAAAGTACATTTCTCAAGCAAGTAATGAAGTGAGCCACTCAGTCTCTCTTCTAAATTTCCCCTCTATCTCCTTTTGTGGAGCCATTGTTCCTCCCACTCTCTTATTCTTTGCAGCACTCGCTTTATCCCTTGTAAGCAGCAGGATGTTGACAGAAAGATAGAGCTGCAAAATATACTCAGACCACTAGATGGCAGCAAAGAAAGACAGAAAATTCTAACCCTTTGCTACCATGTCATGATGACCCAGATTTTTGCAGCATACAGAAATTGGGGAAAGGCAGAAAGACATCAGAAATCACCCATGGCGGATTTCTGAAAAGTGGCCAAAGGCTTCAGAGCTGTCTGGCTGCCTATTTTTCCCAAAAATGAGATTATTCAGCCAATCCAAACTCATATCGCTCTGTTTCAGCTGTTAATCCACATTCAGTCCATCCATCCATCCATCCATCCATCCATAAAGCCTTGAGGTGGCCTTGCCTGCACTATGTGATTAAAAAAGGACCGTCCTTCAGTGAAAATAATTCCCAATCTTAATTAACAAGAACATAAAGAAATATATATTATATGAACGACAGGCCAAATGACTATTGGCCAACACAGCAAATACTGTGTAAAAGCTGTAATTTAACATCCCTCTCAGAAATTATTTCTGGGAGAATAGAAATTAAATCTAAGATAATAGAAAACATTCCATATGCATCTGAAAAGATGACAAAGTCGAGGTGGTAAGTGAACTTCTCTGGAAACAAGGTTTCAATACTGTGATGTTGAAATTGTCCACCAAGGCTATGCGACATGCTTAATTTAATCATTGAAATAAACATTTTGGGTTTCACTCATATATTGAACCGTTAAAAAAAATCTTGATGGCTTATATTTTAGCAATATCTGAAGAATCATAATTCTTCATTCCTGTTCTTAAAACGGGAGGATATTAAAGCAAGCTTGGACAGTTTGTACAATAATTTTTATTGCTCTTTTTCACCTTTCACCTTATTGCTCTTTTTCACCTTTTACACATCTTAACCTAAATGTTAACAGTATTGTGCCATCATTATTATATAAACCAATATCATATAAATATTTACATTTATATACATTCATAAACATTCATATATGTTTATCTATAATTTTATTATCTCCGTTATCCTTGTTTCTATTGTTCAACCATTTATACCAATTGTCCCAAATTTTGTAATACTCCAACTTTTCTTTATCTTTTAATTTTAATGTCAGTTTATCCATTTCAGCACAATCTAAAGATTTTTGAATTACTAATTCCTCCGAGGGCATATTATTTTGTTTCCAACACTGTGCGAATACTAACTTGTTGCTGTCAATATATGTATATTTAATCTTTTTCCTATATTTCCCTTTGATTATTCCCAACAAGATCAATTCTGGTTTAAAATCAAAACACAGTTTGATTGTATTTAAAAACTAACCAGAAGCAGAACTGGGCTCAGAGATTATTTGATTTTGTACCTAACATCATTTTATACTTACAACTGCATCTTTCTATTGATTGCCCAAACACAGTAAAACAAAACAAACTCAGGGTAAATTGCTTGTTGTCGAAAATGTTTTCCACTATCTACCAAGTGAGTTTCCACAGACAATTCATTTCAATTAAATCACTGAAACAGGTATTTCAGATTTGTCTCCCCCTCAACTATTATATCGTTGTGATTGAAAAAGATGACCCTTTAAATACTGAGGCACCTCTACCAACCCCCAGTGTTTTTTTCTATATTTTTCTATATATTGATTCAGCGATTTATCCTAGGGGTCCAATTAATATGTACTTGATAGCTAATTGAAAGCCAGCATTATAGAATGAAAAGGGATTTTTGATCCATGATATAAAAAGGAGCCTTTTCTCTTGCACATACAAGCTAGTTAATGGACATAAATTGGAGGAAAACAAACATACATTTTCTAAAACTATCTTGTCTAGGCCATTATATAGCGGATGATGTACAGAAAGTAATTGTATACTATAAATATTGGGTAATAGTTTAGTTCTGGTTAAAGTCATTTTAAAATGAACTCTAGGCCCTTTAGGATGTAGTTGTTGAAGATGGATTATTTATTTATTTATTTATTTACTATAGGTCAATATTGCATTATCCAGATGACTACAGTGCTATTACAAAGTGGTTGTTTGGTTGCCAATGATTGTCAATCTGTTCTGTTCACACTTGCATGCTATCCAGAGTGCACCACAGAGGGATGGACTAGCTCCATGCTTGTAAGACTTAACAGTGTTCTGCAGCTGCATCTGGGACTTTTCCCACCATCAATGTCACATCAGATTCAGGCATCACATTCAGGTCTGGCGCTGGTTGAATTAATATTGCTGCTCAAAGTGCTGTTTCCTCCCATCAAAGTGGTACCTATTTATCTACTTGCATGTAATGTCTTTGAAACTGCTAGATTGGCAGAAGCTGAGGCAAGTGACGGGAGCTTACCCTACCTCTTCTTGAACATGGGTGATTGTTCAATGTATAACATGTTGACTTATACAACTATCCCTCAGAACCAACTTCTGAATTTCATCAAAAGAAAGACCATAATACTGTAAAACAGTTCCCCAACTAGAGGAACAAGGAAGGTATTACATGTGTTGGTATTGAACACCATGAGAGGTCCAGAAGATTTAGCAAGACCATATTCCCTCTATCCAATTTAATATGTGAAACATAGGAAACAGCCACCCAGCCATGGAGAACTCTGGATTACTGTGACTGTTTCTCAACTCAGCCTACCTTACAGGGATACCATAAGAAGAAAAAGAAAATCAGATGCAGTATGTTGATCTGGAGAAAAAAAATATATATCAATGAAATATAAAATAAAGAGTTGAAAGGTAAAACCCTATTATTATTATGGTCTTAATTTAATTTAGATTCAGCTAACTGTATAATATAACCACTGAAATTTATGTAGAGAGCATATATCTATGGCAGGCAACTGTGTGACTCTCTTAATGCTGTGTTTCCTTGATAATATGTATTTATTTTTTAAAAAAATCCCATACTAGAGAAGATGGCCTGATCACTCTTTCTATAGATGATAAGGTTTCATGATGTTGATGTCGGCACTTTGATATAGTCCAGATGCACAAACTTGGAGTCCTAGCATCATCTGTTAAAATTACAGTAGCAGAATCTTGCAGTTTTGACTGAGGGAGGTGTATAAATATTGTAATAAATAAAATGTAGAGCACCTCCCAAAGGTGCTTTTCGAAAAGCAGTTCTGAAGAATGTCTGTGGAGACTGTCAATCATCCAGGTCATGGCAGTGTCAAAAGTGCTTTTTCAAAAAATAATAGGACTGTTTTTTGAGGAAGAAGCTTTCGTTTCTCATCAAACAAACTTCATCAGTTGGGACTGGATGATGTGGGAGGGATAGGTACTAAAGAAGGTGATAGTTCTGAAGAAGCTTTTTGGATGAGAAGTGAAACATCTTCAAGGAAAAAAACTAAGAAAGTCCAGTTGCCTTTTGAAAATCATCTTTGGGACAATTATGATTGGATGACTGAAAATCTCCATAGACATTTTGAGCTTGGCATTCCCTTACAGATATTTTATTTCCCAATTAGTTAATATCAGACAACAAGGACTCCACAACTGAATCCTGAGTTACATATATATTTTTATCAGAGAGCACCAAGGATTCCACAGTTCAATCCTGAACTACAGATATTCTCTTCTATTGAAATAAATTGTAATAAATTACAACCGTGAGGAACAGCCCCATCTCTGGTCTTTTGTGACTAAATCTAGATCCATCTCACTGTTTTAATTTATATGGCAAATTGTTCTGAAGGCTGAGTTATAGAAAGACATGTTTCAAATTAAAAACAATATTAAAAAATAACATTTTATCCATTTCACTCACAAAGCCAGCATAATAATTTGCTCAGGATGCAAGTCCCTAAACTGCGAAGGCCATTTCAGAATAGTCTCTTTTCAGAAATTGAGCTTAGCATCCTCCAGATCTACATAAGCCTGGGAAAGGAAAAGAATCAACCTAAAGGCTTTAAAACCTAATAAAATGGTATTAATTTTTAAAATCCTATAATTTTGGAGTGCTTGGCTCACAAGTGTTGAATGCTTGTGGGTAGCAGAAATGTTAATCCCTTCCTTTCCTACTTCATTCAAGTATTGCTTAAGAGTTAATGAAATGGAATCAGTTTAATTCCTCTGTATACTAGGGGAAGGGGAGGAAAATATTAATGAACTAATGGATCTTCTTAGCAACTCAACAGTACAGCTGTGATAATATGCCTTTTGTATTTCATGAGACAAAACTTCCTTTCTTTTGCTACAGTTCAGATTAAAGATAAACAAATCTACAGTCTAATTACTTACAGTCTAGATCATGGGCCTTCAAACCTGACAGCTTTAAGACTTGTGGATTTCAACTCCCAGAATTTCTCCTCTAGTCACATTAGCTCAGGAATTCTGGGAGTTGAAATCCACAAGTCTTAAAGCTGTTAAGTTTGAAGACCCTTGGTCTAGATTTTAGATGACTTGATTCCATTGATAATATAAAAATCAACTCAGTTGATGCAGATCAGTATAAATCCTGCAAGTCAGTGTTGCACATTTCAAAGGATTATTTCAACAACGGGTTACCAGTACTTGTGATCTTTTTAGACCAGATGTTTAAAATTGTACAAGACTTTACATGGGAATGAAATTAATAGAAATATTTTCTTGCTCCAACACTGGAAGTTTTTTAGAAGAGATTGGACAACCATTTTTCTGAAATGATATAGGACTTCCTGCCAGAGCAAGGTCCTTTATAACTCTATCATTCTGTTATTCTTTCTCTCCCTCTCTCTCTTTCTCTCTCTCTAAGAAAGAAAAAGAGATGCTTTAAAAATGTAATCAATATTTAGTTTTTGACTAAGAAGGACTTCAAAACCACTAATTAATTTGCAATTGGCTCCTTGCTCTATTAATCATTACGTGATGAATTTGTAATTTTTATGCAGAATTCTGGAGCTCTACTGGCAAATGTCCAGCAAACCACATTAGGTAGTTGCCAGCAATATTTCAAAAAAAAAAAAAAAAGGCTTTTACTTGATCTCACCCCTTGTATGCTTTATAGATAAATATAAAATTTGAACACATTCAATCAGTAGAAATAAAATTTCATATGTTGGTTTTATGATCCCTCTCTTGCTAGAAAATTTTCTACCCTTCGACAACAAAACCAGGAAAGCATACATCTGGTCTTACTTAGAACTTACAAAAGAAGTAGAGTCAGTATAGGAAGTCCTTGACTTATGACTGCAATTGGGACTGGAATTGCCATTGCTAAATGATGCAGTTGTAAAGCACAACATTATGTGACTGTGCAATCCAGGGAGTCCTGGTTGTTCTAAACCCAGATGAATATTCTTTATTGGGCAAGTTTGATTAGACACAGGGAATTTGTTTTCAGTGCATAAGTGATTGGTCTCATTCGAGACAATGATGAATCCTCATCCAGACAGGAGATTGTACAACTTGCCTCAGGTGTAATCAGACAATCTGGACCTGAACACACTCAAAACCATAGAAATGGTGGTAGACTTTAGAAGAAACCCTCTCATACTTCCACCTCTTACAACCAGGGGTGGAGTTCAAAATTTTTAACAACTGGTTCTGTGAGTGTGGCTTAGGTGGTGGGTGTGCCTTGGTGGTCATGTGACTGGGTGGACATGGCTTGGTGGTCATGTTATTGGCTGGGTGTGGCCAACTCAATATCATTCACATTGAGGCACGCATCTTCTCACCTGGCCTGTCATGACTGTGGGGATGCTGCAACAGTCATAAGTGTGAAAAAGGGTCATAAGTCACTTTTTTCAGTGCCATTGTAACTTTAAATGGTCACTCCACACAAGCAAAGTACCAGCAAAGGAGGGGAAAAAACTCCAGAGAAGTTCGTGAGACAGGAAGTCTAATCCTGCCAAGAATGTAATAAAGGTAACGGAGAGGCAGTTTCTGTAAGCAACACCAGAATGTTTCCTTCCTGCCTTCCTTACAGGATTAGGCCAGTAATTTCTTCTAACAACCGGTTCTCCGAACTGCTTAGAATGTTAACAACCGGTTCTAGCAAATAGGTGTGAACTGGTAGAATCCCACCCCTGCTTACAATACTAGACAACACAATATCAACAGTAGAGACCTTCAAATTTCTAGGTTCTATCATATCACATGACCTAAAATGGACACCTAGCATCAAAAATGTCATCAAAAAAGCACAACAAAGAATGTTCTTTCTGCACCAACTCAGAAAGCTCAAACTTCCCAAGGAGCTGCTGATACAGTTATACAGAGGAATTATTGAGTCTGTCATCTGCAACTGTAACTGTCTGGTTTGGTTCTGCAACCCAACAGGACAGACACAGATTTCAGAGGATAATTAGGACTGCAGAAAAAACAATTATTACCAACCTGCCTTCCATCGAGGACCTGTGTACTGCATGAGTCCAAAAGAGGGCTGTGAAAATATTTACAGACCCCTCACATTCCTGACATAAACTGTTTCAACTCCTTCCCTCAAAATGACGCTATAGAGTACTACACAACAGAACAACTAGACACAAGGACAGCTTTTCCCCGAATGCCAGCACTCTGCTAAACAAATAATTCCCTTAACACTGTCCAACTATTTACAAAGTCTGTACTACTATTATTATTAATCTTCTCATCACTCCTTATCACCCATCCCCTCCCACTTGTGACTGTATGACTGTAACTTTGTTGCTTGTATCCTTACAATCTATATTTACTGTTTCCTAGTATGACTTGATTGCTTATTGCACATCCATCCCAGATTCATATATGCATAGGGAGGAAAGGAGAGGAGAGCAAAGGAAAACAATAAGCCAGCTCTTGGGAAGAGGCAGTCATAGATGATAGCTAACCCCTCCCTGGCTGGGAAATAAATAGGAGGGGTTTGGCAGTGGCCGGTTGTTGCAGACAACTATTTGTTTCCAGTATATAGCAAGTAATTTGGATTCCTTGGCTAAACCCAGGTTTGTTGGGACTAATTATGTTTGATTTTTTGTTTATCCACATGAATAAAAGGCCGTTATTGCCCTGCTATAAAAAGGGATTTGTTTTACTCATGAGTAAATGGCTTATCATTTATTGCAAAGGCTGGGTCAGAACAATGAGCGAGGAAAGACTATGGGGGAGAGACATACCTAAGCGATTTGCAATTTTCCCTGACAAATTTTGACTTTGCTTGCAGGCAGCTGGCAGCAAAGATTGCAAAAGGCAATCGCGATTGCCAGTTGCCCAGCATTTAAATTTTGTTCATCTGACTGTGAGGACATTGCAATGGCTGGAATTTTGAGAACCAGTTGTAAGTCCCTTCATTCAACGCTGTCATAATTTCAAGCGCTGTTGGATAAAGTGGTCATACACAACCACACATGCACACACATACACACACAGCCACATACTTTCTTACCTATTGCAAGTCCAATGAAAATTCTTTTCTGCTGTTAACATTTTTGTTTTCCTGATTTTCCCTCTTTTTTTCCTTAAACCAATACCACATTTTTTTTAAAAAAAGATATATGTAATGATAGCGTCACATGAAACAAGTCAGTTCATTCAGAACTCATAACTAACTTTGACCTCTACTCAATGAATTCAATTTCCAATATTTTATGTATCATATTCTAATCCATATCGGCTATGATGCATATCAGATTCACATGAACATGCCAAAGAACAAAAGCAAGTTAGTTTTCTTAATGTTACATAGAAAATAAAGGCATGGAATGGAATGGAAAGGAATGGAATAGAATAGAATAGAATAGAATAGAATAGAATAGAATAGGCAATTTTCTTATTGTTTATGAAGCCTGCTATCATGGAACAACTGAGCTACCTTTATAAGATGAGAAAAGCCCATAAAAACAAGGATAATTAAGTTAAGGATCAGAACAGAATTTCATTCCATTCTTCTTCTTCTTCTTCTGAGAATTTCAGATAACTGCTTTATCACTTAAGACACTGCAATTTCAACTACACTCAAAAATGAAATTTTTTTGGAGTTTTTTTCTATCCTGTTAATTTGGTTATCAAGTTTGCTCTAAAAGTCAATTCTCTCATAATAAGATTGTAGCAGAATTACAGTTTCCTAGTTTTTCTCCATATGACATGTAAATGAGAAAGGCCAAGTAATCCTGTCCCCCCCCCCCACCCCTTTTTGGCAGTTCAATTATTATGGGAAGCGTATTTTTCTTTTCATTATTGTGGTTTAATCAGAATGCATACTGCCATTTACAAGTGATGTTTGATGCTCTCATGAATATGCATATCACCCTATGACTATCATTAAGTATCGTACCTTATGATTCTTGACGAATGTATCTTTTATTTTATGTATACTGAGAGCATTTGCACCAAGACAAGTTCCTTGTGTGTCCAATCACACTTGGCCAATAAAGAATTCTATTCTATTCATGCACACTTGGATTCAAAATATCCATTATATGAATTCTATTTATTTTTATCTCCATGATTTTACCCATTCAAGATCCTCACAATCAGGAGACAGAAGAAAGGAACACTCAGAGAAGCTGCTTCAATCATTCTTCTTCTGTTCTTTTCCAAAATACTTCTCTCTACTTCAAGCAGGTAAAAAATACAAAAATCTTATAACTTCTCCTCATCTGGCCCCAAAAGTGAAAGGGAGAACAGAACTTGTGAAAAGCAATTTGGAATTAAATAATTATGTAAAAAAGAAAGAATCAGGCAGCTGATTTGTTGTTGTTGGTCTTGTTGTTCTGCTTTGTGTATGTTGCATACAAATATTGCCAACCTGGGAGGTTGGCAATATTTGTATACAGCAAGGGACAGAAGTGAATACCATGGGACAAGAATGACGAAACACTACAGAATATATTCTTTGAACTTTTAATAAAGAGAAAGAATGTGATCAGGACAGAAAGATGAATGTTCAGTTGTGATATACTGTGGCATTAGGGAATGTTATTACAGATGAAGGATAACAAGAAATTGCTTTTAAAAGAGTGCTGCAAGATGACGGACCACAGAATTCACTCTCTTTCCTTTCACTTATATTGACAAGAGTGAGAAGAAATATGGCACTCCATTTTGGGCAGACTTCAGTTGGTGGGATTCAAATATTTTTACTTCCGGTTTTGTGAGCGTGGCTTGGTGGGCATGGCAGGCATGGCTTGGTGGGTGTGGCATGGGAAGGATACTGTAAAATCTCCCAACCCCACTAACCTGCTTTCCAGCTCCGTTCTCCTGTGCAGGGCAACAGAAGAAGACCCAGCTGATATGCCGGGACTCGGGAGGCAGAGAATAGATGGGGGCGGGGCCAGTCAGAGGTGATATTTGCCAGTTCTCCAAACTACTCAAAATTTCCGCTACCAGATCTCCAGAATTGATCAGACTCAGAACCTGCTGAATACCACCTCTGGCTAAATGGTGAGGAAGGCAGAAAAGATTATTGGTGAAGTATGTGGATGATACAACAGTGTTGGCACATATTCATGATGATAATGAGGTTGATTGCTGGAGGAGGTAGAGAGCTTGATGAACTGGTGTAATAAAAACAGCCTGGTTTTAAATGTAGGAAAAACAAAAGAGATCACTGTCAGCTTCAGAAAAGATAGGCACAGTCACACACCTCTGTGTATTAATGATTCAACTGCAGAAGTGGTTAGTAGCGTCAAGTTTCTGGGTGTGCAGCTGACAAGCAGGTTACTTCATTGCTCAACATTGAGATACCGGTGAAGAGGGCATAGCAGCACCTTTATTTTCTGCGTCATATGAGAAGAGCACATATTCCTTTCCCTGTCCTTACCACTTTCTATAGAGGGATTATTGAAAGCATCCTGTCATATTGCATTACTGTGTGGTTTGGGAGTATTACTATTCTGGACAGGTTGACTGTGCAGAGATTGGTGAGGACAGCAGAAAAGATTATTGGAAGTTCACTTCCTTGTATCTAAGACATAGCATATAAGTGGTGCTTGACCAGGGACGTAGTATTATCTGGGATGCTACACATCCTTTTCATGACTGGTTTCCTTTGTTACTTTCGGGAAGGAGGCTTTGTAGTATCCGAAGCAGAACAACTAGCTTCTGTAATAGCTTTATGCCATATAGTATCAACCCTGTTAACTCTCATGAGTTAACTCTTGTGAACTCTTTTTTCCATGATGTATTCAAAATGCCCTCTGATTAATATATATATGTGTGTGTGTGTGTGTAATATGTATATGTATGTGCATGTACGGGTGTGGATATGTGTGTGTATCTAAAAGAGGAAAATCTAAAAATCTAAAAGAGGAAAATACTAGGAATTCTAGCAAGGCTAAAAATCAGGAAGTCTAAAGTTCATTATGAACGTGACGCTGGCAGAAGTTGGCAAGGTCAACAAGATAGGCCTTTAAGGTTTATTCTTTACGGGTGTATGTGTTCCTCTAATTACACTTAGTCTTATATTCTATTCCACATTGCTTTACAGCACTCTCTGAGCAATTTAGAGTGTCAGCAAATTACCCCCCAACAATCTGGGTTCTCCTTTTACCCACTTCGGAAGGATGCAAGAGAGAGTCACCTATCAGCCGGTCAGAATTGAACTCCTGGCAGTAGAATGCAGAGTTAGCTCGCAGTACTTCATTCTATCCACTGTGCCACCATGGCTTCTATAAGTCAGTGTTGACTCCTGGTAGGTTCCTGGATTAGTTGCTGCAGTTTTCTTAACAAGATTTTCAAAGTGCTTTTCAAAGCTGCCTGCTTCCTAGGTCTGAGACAGAGTGACTGGTCCAAGATCACCCAGCTGGCTTTGTGCCTAAGGCAGGACTAGATGACATAGTTTCCTGGTTTCTGGTTTGATCCCTTAACCATTACTACCAAGCTGGCTCTCTTTTCAGATATTCTTAAAACAAAAGAAAAGAGAAACAGAATAGCAGCTGCTTGGTAAAATTGGCAAAATGCTAACATACTGAAAAATTCAATCTAATCTTACTGTGCTTCCTTTGCTCATTTGTGAGATTTAGCACTGCTAACTGACTAGTTTCCCCTCTGGTCCGAGTTTTGAGCAGGAGCAAAGATTTGCTCCCATTGGCTGGCCCATCTGACAGCCAGCTGACTATAAAAGGAGAACTGCCAAATGGAGTCAGCTGTTGCCTGTCAGCTCTGTTAGCCACCTCCAGCTGTTGGTTAACCTTTGTTACAAATAAACATGTTAGCAAATGTTTGACACTGGTTGCCTCCATTTCTCACCCACTGAACTTAATATGCAGGATTCCTGAATTGTAGGGATTTGAGACTGAAGGAAAAGGATTTGCACTTTGAGATTGATTGAAAACCAGTCAGGTTTCTTGAATGAATTCTGTTTCTATGACCAGATTAACTGAATTCTAGAATGTTAAATTTAAGAGGTTTGCTAAGAGATTACCTGAAGGTCTGTTATCTTGAAGAACACAAGGAAAATGCATGAATTATCAGCTAAAGAGAGAACAATAATTTCAGTCTTCAAAATGGAAGAAAGGACAATTCAGACCATTTGAACCATTTACTCTGATTTTACTCTGACACCTGTAAATATTTAGAACAGAAAATAAAGCGACTAATTCACGAGGACCTTAAAAACAATGCAGTGATTACTAGAGGTCCGAATGGCTATGTAAAGAATTAATTCTATCAGATTAAGATCTCAAAAGTTGGTAGGGAACATTCCATAATAAATTTTGGAAATGCTGTGAATTTAGTACCTTGATCTCAGCAAAGAAAGCATTTGTGGAAGTACCTAAGCTAATAAAATAGGGTTTGGATCACTTGCCCATTAAGCGGCACCACAACTGATTTGAAAACCATATTTGAAGAGCGCCAGCAATGATCTTGTTTAGCTTGGTGGAATTATTAAATGAGAGCTATACTCTGATATTTTCTTTAATTACCTGATTTACAGATGGCACAAAACTGGATACTGGATTTAGATCCTTAGAATAAAATTCAAAATGATCTTGATCAGCTGAAGATAAAAGTGAATATGAACAGAATTAAAAAATATTTCTAATTAGGGAAAAAGAAAACAATGACAAATATATAAGATGACAGACACTTTTTTGGCAATAATAAATATAAAAAGATCTTGAATTAATGATAAGGGGTTGAATATGAAATAGTGCTAATCGTCATCTAATTGCTCTTGAATACTTTGTCTCAGTACTTTATGATTCTTAATTTCTGAAAAACCCATTTCAACCTTTGGTAGATCACACTAAGAGGATTTAGGGTAAAGAAGAGGAAAATATGTAAGAATTCAGGAGGGCTTTTTTTCTTGTACAGGACTAGGCATGTTATGGAATTATTTCAACTGGAATAATTTTGGAGATTGCAAAAATGCACCCTGAGGATTTTAACCATTAAATCATTTGGCATGTCGATGGATAAAGCAGAAGGATGGGATGGGATGGGAGATGGAATGGAATGGAATGGAATGGAATGGAATGGAATGGAATGGAATAGAATAGAATAGAATAGAATAGAATAGAATAGAATAGAATAGAATAGAATAG
>NW_020769356.1:7715693-7749731 GCF_900518735.1 Pseudonaja textilis
AGAATAGAATAGAATAGAATAGAATAGAATAGAATAGAATAGAATAGGTCAAGTGTATTTGGACACACAAGAAATTTGTCTTTGGTGCATAAACTCTGGGTGTACATATAAACAACACATTAATATAATCAGTGTACATACAAACATGTACATACAAACAACAAGTGTACATGCAAACAACAAAGTAATATAATCATATGATACCAATAGGAGCAGGTAGTAGCAAAGACAAAAGGGATAATCTGCACAATTCTAAACGATTTGAATTCTATCTCCCATGTAAATTTCAAACTTGAGTTAGGCAACTTCCAAGCCCTATTTTCAGACTACTCTCTGGACTGTGATATAAACATTCAAAGTAGCAAAACCACACATTTTGATTACCCAGGTTGTGAGCTAAATTATATATATATGTAGATTTTCACCGGTACAGGTATGCAGGTATGCACCACCACCACCATTCTTCCTCACCAGACTCAAAACCAAACCCATCCCATAGATGAAAGACAACCACCGTCCATAAACCAGACCATGGCTGCATCACCAGCTGCCACACCCCACAACCCCCAAACCAAGCAAACGGACACATGCCATAAACACATATCCAGGCCTCAACTCAAGCCAAACCAAAACCTGGAATGCCACATCACAGCCACCCGCTCAGGATGTCACATCACGGAACTCAGGAGGTTATACCACAAAACCTCAGGATGTTGCAACACAGCCAACGACCCAGGAGATTACAGCACAAGACCCAGGATGTCACAACAATAGAACTCAGAAGGTCATCACACAGCCAATGACCCAGGTCATTACGACCCAGGAGATTACAGCACAAGACCCAAGCGGGAGATCCTACACCATTTCTGACAAATGGCAGTCCAATCTCTTCTTGAAGGTCTCAAGTGATGAGGCTCCCACAACTTCCAAGGGCAAGGCTTCCTTGCATAGCTGAGTGGCTGGCTTGGGAGCAGGCCTCGGCCTGCCCAAATCCAGTTGGATAAGGGGAAGATGGGAGGGGGAGTAATAGCATCCCCGTGGCTTATAATGGTGAACACCAGCTGGGAAAGTGCTGTGGCTGCAACTCTGAAACCAGGTCATAAGTACCTTTTTGGAGGTCTGTTGTAACTTTGAATGGTCACTAAAATGACCAGTTCATTTCGATAATCATTGCCAATGGATCCATTTCATATTGCCAAATTCAGTTTTAAAAGGGACTGTTTAAAAGAGAGGCTTCTAAAATTCCCAGTCTCACCTTTAGATTATTACCACAACAGTGGTGGTATTATTACCTGGGGAGTGGATTGTGAACTATCGACTTTTAAAATAGTCTTTACTGTTTATTCTTTCTGTAATCAGAAGGCTATGAATTTGATCCTAGGTAAAGGCTAATATTTGGAATAGACTCTCCTGTTCGAGCTGGGGGTTGGACTAGATGACCTCCAACTTTGTTGTTCTATGTTCTATGTGTTATCTTCAAACAACACCTTAGTAGGTAGAGAAACCTTACTTGCTTGATTTCTATGTATGGACTTAGTTGCTGTGTACCATTAAAGAAATAGAAGTGTTAAAAGGCCACTAAAAATATCAATCTTGAAATAATGCTGGAGCAACCCACTCGCTTAAAAATGATGGTTTCAGTTATTTCTGAAGAAAATTACTGGGAGACTAGCCCCACAGTTACCCAAAGTTTTTTTTTCCTGATTATTATATACTTGTTTGAACCTGTGACCTGGAAATAGAACACAAATGTCTCTTTTAGACTTTTCACCCTATTTCCTATCACACATACTGGTGATTACCCCACTACAGGCTTCAGACGAGCCACAATTTTCTTTAGTTGCTTACAAAAGACAATTAGATCTCTGGTGACCAATAAGGACAGCAGAAAGCAATAGCATATCTGCCTTTTAAAAAAAAGATCAGATGTAGACAGAATTGAAAGCACATCCTGAAAAAGGATACGGGGTGTTTTGTACATCAGCTACTTTTGTAGATAAGTGGAAATTGGAGATGGTCTTAACCCTAGAACAGGATGTGCCTTTCATGTAATAAAATATGATGGCTCAATTGCCTTTCATCATAAAACTTCTGAAATGAATTTACCACTGCAAATTTTTATTCGAAATATTCTCAGACAGTAATGCCTCGTCTTTGGATTGATATTCTACTTACATTAGCCCTAATATGTCTAATTTTCAGTCCTTTCTAATGTATGAAAGTATGGAAGTGTTTTTTAGCCTCTTTTCTATTTAAAAGGAAAACAAACACAAACATAAGGCATTCTAGAGAGCAAATGCTTCCAAAATAGATAATAATGTATTCTATTTTTTAAAAAGAATATTTTTTGTTGAAAGGCTTTTACAAACATATTACATAAATAATAAGCATTAAAATGAGGAATAGGTTAAATGACCCGAGGTACAATCCTGCAATGAATTAGAAGTTATTTTTTAAAAAATTTTATTGGTTTTTAAAACAAACATAAACAAATAAAACATAAAAACATCAAATCATCTTCCATATATGTACATACATTGTGCCGGTTGGCTTACAAATTGTTTTGTGCTTCCATTTCATAGTCTTCAATTATAATTACATTATAATCTCGTATTTTCAATCAATATATTAAATACATTAATATCATTATTAATCAATCATTTGACTATACTTTTATTCATTCATGTTTTCCAAAATGATCATTTTACTTAATTTGTTTTATAACAATTCGTATCATCGTCTGTGATCTATCCTAGAATCATTTTGTAGATATAATTAGAAAAGAATACAACTTTATATATTTATTATTTTCTAAAAGTCTACATATTTCATTACTATATTTTATTGTATAACCATTGATAGAATAGATCTCCAATTTTATAAATTGTTTATCCTCTTGTTCTCTAATTTCAAATGTCAATCTACTCATTTCAGCACAATCCAATATTTTCTTAATGATTTCCTCCTGTGATGGTATTTTCTCATTTTTCCAGTTTTTCGCAAATACAATCCTAGCCGCTGTTAATACATTTACAATCAGGTATTTCAAGTCTTTACTATATATTTCAGGTAAAATTCCCAATAAAAATATTTCTGGTTTCAAATCTATATGCTTTTTTGTCATTTTTTCCAACCACATGTGGATTTTAGTCCAGTATTTTTTAGCATCCGCACAAGTCCACCAGATATGGTAGTATGAGCCAGGTATCTGATGACATTTCCAACATTTTTCAGATTTATTTTTGAACATTCTTGCTATTCCTGTCCGGGGAAAGTGCCACCTGTTAGACATCTTATGCAAATTTTCTTTATATGCTGTTGACATTGTCATTTTATAATTTTGAGACCACAATTTTTGCCATTTCTCAAGATCAATCCCATATCCAAAATTCTTCCCCCAAGCAATCATCATAGATCTATACAAAAACTAGAGGAACAAGGTATAAAGATGAATTGGTTTTCATATGTGCAAATACATTCAAGGTATGATAAAGATTCTAAAACAGAAGGTTTCTATGATAAACTGACTGACTTAGATAAGATTTTCACAGGTATTGATGAAAAGGTGATTAAAAAATTATATGGATATTTATTAGAAATTAAACTAGAAGAAGAACAAGTTAAAGAAACTATGATTGAATTAAAAGTTTTGTTGATATTAACTTCTTAATAAATTTGCATGGATTCTGCTACAGGTAAATTTACTCTCTAGAGTTTGTGCAGCTTTCTACATCTATATATATAAAAGCGAAATACCACTCATGCATCATCACAAAATCTCCAGAACCGTAAAGCCTACAAACTTGAAATTTGGCACATATGTTTCTCTTGGCTTTTAGATGCTTGCTAAGAAAGGGTTTTTCGAAATGACCATCAGAGCATTAGTATTTCCTACATTATTATTAACATACTCTGATGTTAAGGAGTTCTACTCCTCTTCCCCACCTGAAAAGAAATCTGTTCCAAATGCAAAACACAAGCAGAGGAGAGGAGTTTCAGTTTCACAACAGCAAGCAGCTTTAGTACAGTTGACCTAAGCCAGGCCCAGGCTCCTTGCTGTCTCCTTCTTACTCACACAGCAAATACTGCTTCAGTTTCCAAACAGCCCTCAACTCTCTGACACAGACAAGATGCTAGCCAGATGAATACCGATGGATGCTGGTAGGAAGAGGCACAAATCCCGCCCCCCCCTTATTTTCCTCCCCCAAAACTAAGCCCAATCACATAGTTTCGTAGCGAAGCACCGGTACAGAGCTAATTTTTAAATAAAGCTGGGGGCATAGCCAGGTTCTAGCTCGTGTGAATTTCTACCAATAGCCAAAATGTAGGGTATTGTTGGTTGTGCTTCATTGTTTCTAAAACTAATGGGTTTCTGCCTATGTGTTTTCCATTTTTTGTAGCAACTCACAGTGGCCTATTTTAGGATTATATTGTGGTATTCATTTCCAATTGCTACCCACCCAGCTGTGAGGGATGCTAAGGTTTCAATTTCTCTAAAAAAAGATGATCCAGGGATTAAAGAAACAAGAAGAAAAATTAATGCCCCCAGTGGTATGGCGCATCTGCAGAACCAACAACATCTGTACAAAAGAACAATATTTGAAGAAGTCTCCATCCATCTCAAAATAACTCCATTAAGGGGAAAACTAAGTATTCAGCATATGATTCATAATGAAAATGGCTTCTATTTTTCTCAAGCTCAGTTGTCATGGTTGGTTTTGTATTTATTAGATTGTATCAAATTTATGGGTCAAGCAAGGACATCCATCAAATGCAGAGATTTATATTTGGCTCTTGCTGCTAGTCCTGATAGTTGGATATAATAACAATTTGCTTGGTATTAAACATAAATATTTGAAAGAATATTTCAAAAAGAAACATACATTTGGACAGAATGACATTGTATAAAATATTACTTTTTTGAAATCTTTCGTTTTGCTTATTTCAGGCCAAGTTCCTCTTTGCTTTAAAGCTGCAATTACATATATTGCCGTTGATATACGGCAATATATGTAATTGCAGCTTTCATCTGTTTTTTTTCTTCTAAATGAACATTCTGTTCTCAATATGAAAGAAGATTCTATAATGCAGTATTTTCAATAATTAGAAGTTCAGATATGCAGGATAATTTTACCTTGAAATCCATCTTTCTGGAAGTTTTAAAAATGATTACTTAAGACAGATTATTTTTGTTGTTAAAGCTGGAGTGAATCTAAGATCCATTTAGTTGGGTGGAAGCCAGAGGTGGTATTCAGCCAGTTCTGACAGGTTCTGAAGAACCGGTAGTGGAAATTTTGAGTAGTTCAGAGAACCTGTAAAATACCTGTAAATACCACCCATATATTTGCTGCCTCCCGAGTCCCAGCTGATCAGCTGGGTCTTCTTTTGTTGCCCTGCACAGAAGAACGGAGCTGGAAATCAGGTTAGTAGGATAGGGAGGGAATGGGGATTTTACAGTATCCTTCCCCTGCCACGCCCAACAAGCCACACCCACCAAGCTACACCACACCCACCAAGCCACACCCACAGAACTGGTAGTAAAAAAAAATTGAATACCACCACTGGTATAAGAATCTGCAGGACTTTCACCTTATACCGCAGTGTAGAACTACAGTGTAGAACTAACAACTCCTTTGATGCAATAATTTAACTTATATTTTGCAGGACTTATCACAGACAAGGGGCCATTAGTGAAGGATGAGAATCTGCATCTAACTCACTATATCACAGAAATCTTTGGATATCCAATGGTGATTAAATTATTATTAAACTGGTAGAAGTTAACAGGGATATATTTTCATTTTACTGGAAAGAATGTATACATTGGTACAAAGATTAAATAAGGTTGTTTGGTTTTTTTAAAAAATGTGAACATGAACATTCTTATAAATGAAAAAAATGAGCTTCTTCATTTGTGATGTAATGCCAGAATGTTTTGGTAAATGACAAATATATTTGAGGTAGGCTTTTGTGTGTTGATAGCTTACCACAATTTATTGTGCATTACATGCTGCACATTTCAGAGTACTTCGTGAATTCTGCTGCCCAGAATTTTGTCTTGCCTCATCACTCAGGAAATGTCAGCATTAGTCTTTCTTGTCAAATAGGTAACTAGAAGCTAAAGGTCTACACAGACTGATACGTATTGATTTATTTCAGCTTTTGTGCATTAGATGAGTTCGTTCGAGTTCTGCAAAGAATAAAGCAAGGGAAAAAAAGTGCACTCTGTGTGTGTGTATGTGTGTGTATTTGTGTGTGTATAAGTGTTTACATGTATATACCCAAATACACACACACACACACAAACATGTAAAAGATCTAGAATGATCACCTTGTAAAACTGAAAACCAAATAAGTATATCTCCTATATTTGAATGACCAATTTTACTTGGCCAATTAATTGTAAAGGTTTACCTGGTCAAACAAAAAAAAAGCAGACACTACAGTTGTTATTGTTAGTTGTGAAGTCGTGTCTGACCCATTGTGATCTCATGGACAATGTTCCTCCAGGCCTTCGTGTCCTCTACCATTTAAGTCCACTTAAGCTCACACCATGAGCTCAATGCACCAAGTGAGAAATCAAATGTTCCTAACCAACCTAGCTGACAACTTTGTTGTCCAAAAGGTAGAGGGTGAAACTAGAGGGACAGCCACACTGGACTTAATTCTTACAAACAGAGAAGAAGTGATAGAGGGAGTTGAAACTGCAGGAACCTTGGGTGAGAGTGACCATGTCATACTAGAATTCAACATAACACAAACACAAGCAACAGAACATAATGACACCAGAATCTTGGATTTTAAAAGAGCTGATTTCAATAAACTCGGAGAGAACTTGGGAAAGATTCCATGGATGAAAATCCTAAAGGGGAAAACAACTCAAGAATCTTGGGAAACTCCAAAAAGTATGATCATAGAAGCCCAGACCAGCACAATACCACTGAGAAAGAAAAACAAGAAATCCAAGAAGAAACCAGCATGGCTGCACAAAGATCTTTCTGGCAAATTGAAAGAAAAAAAGGACAAGTACAAAAAATGGAAAGAAGGACGTACAACTAAGGCAGAATATCAGCAGATAACCAGAATCTGCAAAGATGAAGTCAGGATAGCAAAGGCTTAGAACGAACGAAGACTTTCAACAAAAGTCAAAGATAATAATAAAAAAAGTTTCTTCCAACATATAAATAACAAGAAAAAAAATCAAGGAAACAGTCAGTCCACTAAAGAGAGAAGATGGCAAGGAAGTATCAGGCAACAGAGAGAAAACAGAACTGCTTAACTCATTCTTTGCATCCGTCTTCACGCAAAAAGAAACTATAGCTCAACCCAACAAAAACATAACTGTAAAAGACAGACCAGAAATAAAAGTTAAAATAAGCAAAAAAATAGTAAGAGAACACCTGTCTGATCTTGATGAAAACATATCACCGGGGCCTGATGGATTACATCCCAGAGTTTTAAAGGAACTGGCAGAGGTCATCTCAGAACCACTGCACCATATCTTTCAAAAATTCCAGAGCACCGGGGAACTACGAGAGGACTGGAAAAGAGCTGATGTGGTTCCCATCTTCAAAAAAGGAAAAAAAAACAGACCCAGGAAACTATAGACCAATCAGCCTAACATCAATACCTGGGAAGATACTGGAAAAGATAATAAAAAAACAGATCTGCCAACATCTACAAACAAGTTAAGAAATAACTAGTAGTCAGCATGGGTTTGTTAAGAACAGATCATACCAAACCAATCTTATTTCATTCTTCAACACAGTGACTAAATTAGTAGACCAGCAAATTACCGTGGACATAATATATTTAGATTTCAGCAAGGCATTTGACAAAGTAGACCACAACCTACTTCTTAGTAAGCTAGAAAAAAGTGGAATAGATAACACCACCACTAGATGGACTCGCAACTGGCTGGCAAACCATACTCAATGAGTAGTCCTTCATGGGTCTAAGTCTACATGGAGGGAAGTAAGCAGTGGGGTGCCACAAGGTTCCATCTTAGGCCCAGTACTCTTCAATATCTTCATTAACGACTTAGATGAGGGAATAACCAAATGAAATTCAATGTAGAGAAAAGTAAAGTCCTACACTTAGGCAAGAAAAACCAAAAGTACACATATAGACCGGGTGAAACCAGGCTCAATAGCAGTAACTGTGAGAGGGATCTTGGAGTCTTAGTGGACAACCAGCTAAATATGAGCCAGCAGTGTGCAGCAGCAGAGAGAGAGAGACAGAGAGAGAGAGAGAGAGAGAGAGAGACAGAGAGAGAGAGAGAGAGACTTTTGGCTTCATGCAAGGAAAGCAGCAGAAGCAGCAGAAGTCTTTCTTTCTCTCCCCCAAACTCCAGCAGAAATGAGTCTTTGCTGGCGCAGCCTCTTGGGGCAGCATGCTTTGCAGGGTCCCAAAGACTCGTTTCTGGTGGAGTTTGGGGAAGAGAAAGAAAGACTTTTGCTGCTTTCCTTGCGTGCAGCCAAAAGCAGAAGGAGAAAGAAGCAGAAAGAAGCAGCCCGGTGGCCAGGCAAGGCATGTGGGGCAAATTCTCCCCCTCCGTCCTTTCCCCCCTCCCCTCACTACCTCATGTTGTTCACAATGCAAGCAACTCAAGCCTTGTGTTCCCACAGGCATGTGAGTGACGCAGCCTTGTGTTCCTTGCTTTGGGGGGTGCTTTGGGGTGACATTTCTCTGCGGACCACCAAAATTTTATCGCCAACCCACTGGTTGGCAACCACTGGACTAGATGATCTCCAAAGTCCCTTCAAACTCTCTTATTCTATGCCTATGGTCCAACTTTCACAGCCATACATTGCAACTGGGAAAACTATGTAATGTAATGTAATGTAATGTAATGTAATGTAATGTAATGTAATGTAATGTAATGTAATGTAACAATACAATACAATACAATACAATACAATACAATACAATACAATACAATACAATACAATTCTATCTCACTGGAGAACTGTTTATGCTATTACTAGTAGAAAATAGTAGGAAGAAAATGTATTGGATATACGTATTGGACGTCACTATAGTAAAGGTGGACAATTCAGGCTGGTTTGTTGATTGCTGAATATTTCCCTTAAATCCATAGTTTCCATGCTACAAATTGTGCCCTGTCACAGCATACCATGTTCTCTCCATGGTTAACCATGATTCTGCTTTAAGGAGAAGACAGTATTAGTACAGATTTTAAAAACCTGACATGGTTCTAGGATTTTTGTTTATTTGTTGGCTGAGGGATGTGTTTATTGTGTGAATTTCCAGCTTTTTGCTAGCATTGGTTATACAATACATGCATGAGACACGGAACCATATTATGGTTGCCTGAAAGTTACATGGGAATTCAGGTATCAATCTACAAGCACTAACAATTTCAAGTTTAGAGACTACTGCCAGGAGGCAGAGACAACCCTGACTCAATAGGGAAACAATCTTTAGTTAAGCTAAGCTCAGTTATTACTGCTAAACTGAGGCCATTGATAAGCATGGGGCTCACCACTGGAAAAACATTCTGCATACATATTAAGTTCAAAATTAAACCAGCCATTTATTGAGCCCCCTGCATTTGTATAAAAAGGGAATAAGTAAATCACAGGAGATGCAAAACAAGAAAAATGCTGCATTTAAAGCATGTCTTTAGGACTATTCTAGTTAATACATTTATTAATTTGACTTTGAAATAATTTTAATATTTTTAGATGCCCACATTCTTTTTAACTATTGTAGAAAGTTAGCACCCACCCTTTTCCTAGAAGAATGAAATATTCTAGGAAATATTAAAAAGGCAGAATATTACATTTTCCCTAAAGGAGAAACATGTTTCTAAAGACATAAATTCAGAGCCTCAGCTCTCTACTTCCCCAGCAGATATTTTGGTGCCAACCTATCTATAAGACAAAAGGCTGGGTCAGCTTATCTACCAAACAAAAGACCATCACCCTGAGGACATAATAGGATTAGCCCTCTACCCATCTCACCACATGGCACCTGGGAAGATTGCATCACCCAGCAAGGTTCAACCAAGCCTGGGACTCAAGACAGCCTACAAAGTTACCCCTGCATGGCCCCATGGGAGTCTGACAACCAATCAGAACACTTCTTTCACAGGAACAGGAAGCAAGTTCAAAGCCCAACAGAGGGTATAAATCTCCCTCTCACACATACCCACCCACCCATATGCTCAACTGCCCAGGACCTCAACCCATGTGGTCCTGTCCACCATTAAACCATCTTTCCAAACAGCCTCCATGTTTCTAGTGTCTTTCTCCCCACTTGGAACTGAACCCAGATGGACATTCTTCCAACAATATATACCTATTACAAGGAAACTGGACAATAGAAATGATTTCTCTGTGCCTTTGTGATTAGAAAGACCCAATTCATGGTTGTTTTATGGGGTTAAGATCTATTCTAAGATAGAATCCACCAATTAAAGGCCTGTCCTTAGTTGCTTGAAAATGGGGCTTTTAATGACTTGCAGCAAAACAAGACAGAAATGCACTGAATGTGTGCTTGTGTGTGCATATGTTTTAAACACTGAATGAAAATCCTGTCCAAATCAAATTGGTATTGATTGCTGCTGTGCTGTTTAGGTTGTTGCTAAGAACAATCTATTTGGAATTGTTGCTGAGATCAGTCAATTGTAGACATTTTAAAGGCTATTTTGTCTGGTTTCTAATCTGAAAGATTACCTGTAATAACAAGAATGTGCCTTTAGATTAGTATTACCGAAAGAAACTGGTAGATTAATGTGTGTGTTTAAATACTGAATCATCACAATGCTTCCTGATTAAATATCCATAATATTCTACTCCTACCTAAATAAGTGAGCTGTGTATTAATGCAATCAAGAACGTCTAGCAATTAAACCTGAAGATAGCAATTTTTATACAAAATGCAAACCATATTGGTCTCAATCAGATATTCTTTCAGTAGGAATTAATGTGATAGACATTGCATCAGTTCCTTTAAAAACCACCTTGCTTTTATGTGCTTAAGTGACAATCAAAATCTGTGAAAGTGTTTGAGGGTTTTATAATCCTAACCTTGGAAAATTTAAAGAGGCCTGAAGAGTTATTTTCTGCACTTCCATTACAAATATAGTTGGAGTCACAATCAGTTCCTGTCTTTCAAAACTTTGCTGATTTTATCCTCAGACTTCCTTTGAGGAAATGCAATATTTTTTATCTTTCTCTCACCATCTACATTATATTCATTGACAATTATGCCGTTTTTCTTTTTTATCTAGTTAAAATCACTCTTGGTCCTGCAGACTCCAGACATCCACTTTCACGAGTGTTTCTCATGTCTTGTGTTTGTTTGCAACCTTGCTGTATTTGGAAGAGGGCTATCCAACGTTTTCAGGTCTGGGTTGAGTGAGATCTGCCCAGTTAAAAATGAGTGGCATTAGAGCAAAATGTAAATGTTAAGTTTTTAAGTTAATTACAATTCGATTAATCCATTAAATACAATTAAAGTTGTTATATATTGTTTGGCTGATATTAATTGTTATGTCCTGAGGACTCTAGGAGTTCTCACTCAGGTCCATTCACTTCGCGGGGGCGTTCTCCCCTTTACTCATTGGTTGGTTCTCCCCAGCAGCCAGCTATAAAAGCAGGCTGCGGGGTCCAACCAGTCACTAGCCGCCGATCCGCAGCCAGAGAGAGCGATCGGCTGGCGATAAGAGCAACGCTGATCCGCAGCCAGATAGAGCGGTCAGCAAGCAAAAAGAGCAAACAAAAAGAGCAAACGCTGGTCCGCTGACAGAGAAAGCGGCCAGCAAGCAATAGAAGCGAACACTGATCCACAGCCAGAGAGAGCGGTCAGATCGAAAGTTAGAAGCGTCTGTAGCCGCTTGTTAGCCCAGCTACAGGGAAAGTGAAGCGCTGCGAGCCGCAGCCGCTCATTGTTTAGGCGCGAAATTCAAACGGCTGTCATTTGAATTTCAAACCTAAACGTACAGCACGGTGCTGTAGTCAAGGCACTGACGCCCACACAGGCGCGAATTCAAATGCCGCCAACGGCTGACGGCCAAACGTGGCTAACCCAGAGAGAGAGAGAGGATTGCGAAAAGCCTCTCCAGAGCTGAAATCACTTGCCTGCCACAGGCACTAGAACATTTTTCTGCTGCCCCAGAGAGATTTTGTCCACAGGTTGTTCTACCGGCCCCAGCACCATGAATTCCAATCCAGTCTTCCCAGCGTTCAAACCGGATGAGGAGAAGTGGGAATCATACAAGAACCGTTTTAACCATTATATCGATGCAATTGGGCTGGCTGATGCTGGAGAGCATCGGAAAAAATCGTATTTCCTGATCTACTGTGGAGCCATCGTCTTCGATACGGCCACAGCCCTCGTGGCTCCACGTGAGTTGAAAAACGTTCCTTGGTCAGAGCTACTTGAAATCCTCACTAACCACTATTCTCCCAGGCCCTCACAGATTGCCAGGAGATTCACCTTCCGTATGAGGAAGCAAGCGGACAAGGAGACCATCAATCAGTATATGGCCGCCCTCAGAACAACAGCACTGCATTGTGGGTTTGGAACCTACCTAGAGGACATGCTCCTCGATCAACTAGTCTGCGGGGTCAAGGACCTACACCTTCAAAGGCGCCTTCTCGCGAAAAAAGACCTCAATCTCGCACAAGCAGTCGAGGAGGCCTTGGCAGCAGAACTGGCAGCGCACTCAGCCACCGAAATCCATGGCCCGACTGCCAAGCTGACGACAATTCCAGTCCACTCCGAGGAGGTGGCAGCAGAGGAATCCCTTAGTGACGAAAACGACGTCCACCGCCTCTCCAACGACAGACGGCCGCAGGTAGGAGCCAAACAAGAAAACATCGGTCCACCCAAGCACATCACCCTGTGCCTAGCCTGTGGTGGATCTCATCTGAGGGCCACCTGCAAGTTCAAAGGAGCCACCTGCAATAACTGCCATAAAAGGGGGCACATCACGAGAGTCTGCCAAGCCCCTCAAAGCTCAACACAAAGGCACCCCCCCTTCTCACACTCGGGGCCGCAGAGGCAAGTATTGAACTGTCGCATGCACCACCATGCCAAGCACACTTGCCACACTGTTAGTAAAATCTCTCTCTCCGTTTCCCTAGAAGGTAAACTGTGCCGCATGGAGGTTGACACAGGGTCAGCGCTCTCAATTATCTCGTGGAACACCCTCAAGAGGCTCCAGCCCAGCCTGTCCACTAGCCGGCTCCAGAAGTGCCAGTTTAGCCTGAAGGACTACCAGGGGAAGACCATTCCTGTAATCGGCAGAGGCAAGTTCCTTGTCAATTTTAGAGCTTTTAAAGGTCACCTACCTCTAGTGGTAGTTAACGGCAATCTCCCTACCTTATTGGGGCTCGATTGGTTTCCCCATCTCGGCCTAGGGCTGACAGGAGTCCATGCTGTCTCAACCTTTGACACTGACTCCTTATTCACTGATTACTCAGATGTATTCAGCGATGAGCTGGGGTGTTATAACGGTACCCCTATATCATTCTCAGTCGACCCCCAGGCAGTCCCAATCAGGCTAAAACCGCGTAGGGTCCCCTTCGCTATTCGGCCAAAACTAGATGCTGAATTGGATAAACTATTAAAACAAGGGGTCATTGAGCCAACAGATTTCGCCAAATGGGAGACGCCCATTGTCACACCCCTCAAAAAAGACGGTAGCCTGAGAATTTGCTCGGACTACAAGACCACAATCAATAAGTTTCTACAAGTTAGCGCTTACCCGGTGCCCGTCATTCAGCATTTATTACACACTTTTGAACCTAGCAGTATTTTTGCCAAATTGGACATGTCTCAAGCGTATCAACAGTTCCCTGTTGACAACCAAACAGCGGAACTCCAGACCATTGTCACTCACAGGGGTGCTTTCCGATGCAAGCGTCTCCAATTTGGCGTAAGTGTTGCCCCAGGTATCTTTCAATCCCTCATGGAGCGGATTTTACAGGGCCTCCCTGGAGTAGTACCCTACTTCGACGACATCTTAGTCTCGGCCAGGGACAGACCCCAACTCTTCCAGAGAGTTCGAGCAGTGTTAGAGAGGTTCAGACAGCATGGCCTCAAATTGAAAAAAGAAAAATGCGCCATTGCCACTAGACAGGTGGACTTTCTGGGTTATAAAATTGACGCCTCAGGCATTCACCCCCTGGAGTCCAAGGTTAAGGCAATTCACGAGGCACCCACTCCAACCTCCAAAACTGAACTACAGGCTTTCTTGGGGCTATTGAACTTTTACGCGTCCTTCTTGCCCCATAAAGCATCAGTAGCTGAACCCCTACACAGATTACTGGATAAAAAGTCACCTTGGCACTGGGGGCACAAAGAAGACCATGCTTTTCACGCCGTCAAATCACTACTCACGTCAGGAGCGGTACTTATTCAATTCGACCCCAACCTTCCTTTAGTGCTGGCAGCAGACGCATCCCCCTTTGGAATTGGGGCGGTATTAAGCCACAGGCTTCCCAATGGCGCCGAGGCTCCCATTGCCTTTTTCTCCAGGACGCTCTCTGCAACGGAGCGTAATTACAGCCAGATCGATAAGGAAGCTCTAGCAGCTGTTGCAGCAGTGAAAAAATTTCACGAATTTCTCTTTGGCCATTTTTTCGAGCTGGTCACAGACCACAAGCCCCTCCTGGGTCTACTAGCTGGGGACAAACAGACCCCTCAAGTCCTTTCTCCTAGGATGACGAGATGGACCCTCTTCCTAGCAGCCTACTCCTACAGACTCATACACCGCCCAGGTAAAACATTGTCCCACGCTGACGCTCTCAGCCGCTGTCCCTTGCCGGCTCCGGCTGAAGACCCTGCTCCTGTGCACGCTATTTTCGAGGTCACCCAATTGGACCTCCCCATCACTGCCCTTGACATTGCTGCTAAAACCAAGGCAGACAAAACGCTCGCCCAGGTGCTCGACTGGGTGAGGAGGGGGTGGCCGGGTGGCAATGTTGAAAACAAATTCTCACCTTTCAAGACCCGCATGCAGGAATTGTCCAGTTTGCAGGGCTGTCTACTGTGGGGCACTCGAGTGGTCATCCCGACCTTACTGCGTACCCGAGTTCTGGAGGCGTTGCACGAGGGACACCCTGGCATCGTGAGAATGAAGGCATTAGCACGCAGCTATGTATGGTGGCCGGGCCTCGACGAGGACGTCGTCAGATGGGTAAGTTCCTGCAACATTTGCCAGGAATCCCGTCCTGCTCCTCCTATTGCCACCCCTACTAAATGGGAGAGCGCCAGCGCTCCGTGGTCCAGAATTCACATCGACCTGGCCGGCCCTTTGCATGGGAAGATGTTCCTAGTGGTCGTGGACGCCTATTCTAAATGGATTGACGTAGCACAGCTATCCACGACCACCACACAAGCAATCACCAACGTATTAACACGCCTGTTTGTTACACACGGGCTACCCGACTCCATTGTCTCCGACAATGGCCCACAGTTCGCATCAACCGAGTTCAGCCGTTTCGCTGCCAACCTGGGTATCCGCCACATTTTCACAGCCCCATTTCATCCTGCCAGTAACGGATTGGCTGAAAGGGCCGTCAGGACCACTAAAGAAGCCCTGGCTAGGTTCAGCAAGGATGACTGGCACCACAAACTCTCGCGTTTCCTGATGAGCCAGCATTCAACTCCATGTTCAGTCACCAACAAGTCCCCAGCTGAGCTCCTGATGGGCAGGCGTCTGAGGACTGTATTGGACAGACTTCACCCACAATACTGCCCTGACTCTCCCCTCGCTTCTACATCGGGGGTTAGACATTTTATCTTACAGGAGCCAGTATTCGCGAGGAACTTCTCTGGAGACCCCCTGTGGATCCCGGGCGAGATCGTGGCCATCACCGGACCAAGGTCGTATCGGGTCAGACTGGAGGACGGCCGGGTCTGGAGAAGGCACCTGGACCAGCTGCGTAGGCGTCTCCACACCCACACTAGCAGGGACCCAGATTCACAAAGCGATGGGAGGTCTCAGCATCAACCCCACATCCACATCCTTCCCGGCGACCAGTGCACACCAACAGTCATTCCAGAAAGCCCGAACACGGACAGCGGCGCCCAGACGGCAGACCAGCCCGATCCAGTCTACGGGAGCACGTCCCCAGTGACCAACCCTACAAGTCCCGGGCCTGCCCGAACCGAGGGGCACGTTGGTGACACTTACCCGGCTCTGCCTTCCCAGACAGACTCTGAACGGACAGTCAGCGTTCCAGAGCTGCGCCGTTCCGGGCGCCAACATAAACCTCCTGCCTACCTCAAAGACTATGCGTGTTCGCATCTGGGGGGAAGGGGTGTTATGTCCTGAGGACTCTAGGAGTTCTCACTCAGGTCCATTCACTTTGCGGGGGCGTTCTCCCCTTTACTCATTGGTTGGTTCTCCCCAGCAGCCAGCTATAAAAGCAGGCTGCGGGGTCCAACCAGTTGCTGATCGCTGCGAGCCAGTTCCAGGCGTGGCAAGCACGGTCAGCCCTTTATTGTTATAATAAAGTATTGTTGCACTCATGCTCTGGTTCAGCCTCTCTTTTCCCAAACCTAACATTAATCTTTAAATACTATGACAACTTGGAGGAAAACCATAAACTGCAGGTAAACCTTGGTGGCTGCATGGTTTAATCTTTGTGATCTAGGAAGCTAAGCAGAGTCAGGGTTGGCTTGAATTTGGGTGAGAGAATACTTGGGAATATGAAGTATTGCAAGCTTTAGAGCCAGCGTTGGATAGTAATTAAGGTATGGTACTTGGAACAGGGATATCAAGTTGAGATCTGGAATTTGATCATGGAAACGTACTGCAAAAGTTTAGGCCGAGGTGTCAAATTTGATTTCATTGAGGGCCGCAAAAAAAGTTGTGTTTGACTTCGGAGGGGTGGGATGGGTGGGATGGGTGTGGCCAGGGTGGGTGTGGCCAGCTTGACACCACTTTGTTGGAGCTGCCGGTGGTGGCCTGAGCGCTCTGCCAATGAAAATGGGCTCCCAATCTCCGTTTTCAGCTGGGATGGCCTCTTGCAACCCTCTGCCAGACAAAATGGAGCTTGTGAGGGCTGTGAACTCCATTTTCTGTGGCAGAGGCACAGCAGGCCGGTCCTTTGCTGTTTCCAGAACAGCCCTGTGGGCCAGATCTAAGCACCCCGTGGGCCGGATCCAGCCCCCAGGCCTTGAGTTTGACACCCTGGTTAATAATATCTAATAATATCTAATAAGGTTAGTAATATTTCAGAGAAATATTGGAGAAGGGAGCTGAAAGAAAAACAGGCTAGAAATCTAAAGATAAAATAACCATTTTTTTTCTTATTGTCTTCTATAAAAAACATACTCGCAGATCATAATATGCATTTCCAATTTCTAAACCAGTAAGAACACCAAACATCCATGGCTGTGAAGTGCTGCTTACTTCAATACACAATGTGAAAGTTGTTGACCCCACCTCTTCCATCTTAGTTGCTGAATCTTGCACTTCATTGTTTGGTTGAGGCTGCAAACCCCTAGTGCTATGTTGAAAATGGGTAGCAGGGAGAAAGGGTTAGAATGGATTAGAGTCATGCCAGTCATATGAAACAATGGCTGGTAAGGGATATTCCCTTTGCTCGCCTGTCCTGGTTATAACTTCCCATCCTGTTGGGTATAACATTGATACACCAACTAAGTTTGGGTGAATAAATATATAAAACCAAGGTTTGGGTGTTTGTAACTTGTAGCTTTAAGCACCAAACTGCTTGTAATTAACTAATTAAGGGTGCGGTTACAAACGGCAATAAAAGGCAGTAAGAGAAACGTAACCTCTCTCTGCTTGTTTCGTCTGCTTGCTACTGTTTGTTTGCTACTGTTTGCTACAACTGTTTGAATACCTGAACGAAAGGACTATTTCATTGATGTGCTGATATCCTGTGAATACTCAGCGTTGTCTTCAAAAGGAAAGGTATCAGAGGAGAAGATATCTTTACAAGCAGATAAGGATATAGAACTGACTAGTGAATGGACTAAGTTACTGAATGGATATATTTGTGAATGACATATGGACTGATTGACAATGTTTAAACTCTAATTGGATTAAACAACTATTTAAACTACAAAAACAGTGTTTGTCATCAGTGTGTGTAAACTCTAGGGCCCTTCCTCTCTCATTTGGCTGCCTGGCTTGACTGCTGCTGCACATTCTGTTTGGGGGTTTGCCCCCAATCACTAACACATCCTATGTGAGAAAATAGAGACAAGATCAAGCAGGTCTTTGATCTATAACTTATGGTAGGTAAGATTTAAAAAGGTGTTTTTTTTAAAAAAAGAACTTCAGTGTTTCCCCTGAGTCTCTTCTCTCTCATTAAATCAAATTTCATTCCCTTCTTCCCTTTTCCTGAGGTCTTATTCCATAATTTAATAAGATCAGAAGACACAGATTAACACTCATCTCAGAATCTGGTGAATCTGACTTATTTATCATTTACGAAAGATCTACCATTGTCTAGACCAGGGGTCTCCAACCTTGGCAACTTTAATATTTGTGGACTTCAACTCCCAGAATTCTTCAACCGGCTTTGCCGACTGAGGGATTCTGGGAATTGAAGTCCACAAGTCTTAAAGTTGCCAAGATTGGAGACCCCGGTCTAGATCACGGGTGTTAACCTCGATTTCATTGAGGGCCACATCAGGGTTGTGTTTGATCTCGGGGGGGGCAGTGGTGGCAGCTGTGGCCAGGGTGAGCATAGCCAGGGTGGGGGTGGCCAGCTCAAAGTCACTCATTGAGACTCCATTTTTGGTCGCGATAGCCTCCTGCCAGTGAAAACGGAGCCTGGGCAGGCCGCACGCAGCCTCCACAGGCCAATCCTTCACTGTTTCCAAGGCAGTCCTGTGGGCCAGATCAAAGCAAATCCGGCCCACAGGCCTTGAGTTTGACACCCCTGGTCCAGATACTCTACACAGCCACAAGTTTTGCTCCTGCCCACTCAGCAAAAATATAATAGACCAGGATACCACTCCAAATTGCTTTTGTGCAGCTCCAGAGCCAACATTTGATTGTCTTATTTAAATTCAATATTACCATTTTAATGTGCTTTGGAATAGGAGGGAAGTTCATGGACTTGACATTGATATATTGTCCCTCTGAGGTTCTTCTCCCCAATCCATCTACATCCTTAAAAGATGCCCATTTCTTAGTAAGAGATTGGCTTGCTTTTTTTTCTTTCTTGCTCTCTTTGTTCTTTCTCCTCCACTGGTCTCATGTAGGCAATATTTTCTCCAGCTGGGTTGGCATCCTACCCTCTTTCACTCCCCCACATGTTTTTGATCAGTTTCTTCAGAAGACTAAAACCTTTGACCAAGGAAACATTGTCATTTTGTCTCCTAATATTCCTGTCATTTCTGCAGTCCTCAATCTGATCCACGTGATTGCTGATCCTAGAGAACCGGTGTGGCTTTAATTCCAGTCCAACCTGTACTGATTTTCTCAAGCAGGAAGATTGGGTTTTAAAAAAGTAAAATACGCTCTCTGTGTTTTAGAATTTTCTCTGACTTCCTGCAATCTATGATGTCACTGTTTGCCAATTTATGTGAAAGGTTTTCTGTTTGAAATATGTACAGAAAAGGTAACCAGCACCGATCAGAATTAGATTAGGCATTTGACTGACTATGCCCTAGCATTGTTAGAAAATACGACAGCACATCTTTGGATTTATTGTTATGCTTCTTTTGTACCCTTGAGATGAGAATTGAAAAGGTCTGGAGTCAGTTTCCATTCCAACTTGGAAATCATATTTTATGGGCCTGAGACTGATAATAACTTTCCTATCAATGCTGGAACTATCTAGATAGTCATATTTCAGAGTAGAAATAAATTCTTAGAACACAAAACAAAATAGAATTGTGGCTTATTGGATGTTGTTGATTCAAAGCAGTTCTATTTATAAGAACTGAATGAAAAAGTAAATTGATCTTTTCTGGGCATGAATTTAAGGTCTACCTTGACCAAATCTAATACTAATGAAAATCTGAGATGTTGGAGACTGAAGAGTTTTCTTCTTCTTCTTTTTTCTTTTCTAAAACTCAGTGATAAGGGTATATACAGCATCCTTTTTTTTTCTTCTTCAGATGAGCGCTTCAGTAGCATATTGACCATTCTCTAAAAACTGGACAGGACTGAATAAAAAGGGAGAACCAAACCAGAACACCGATTTTTTAGGTAAATTAAACTGAATCAGAATTTTGATCTGTTAATATACTGAATAGTATACTACTGCTCTCTGTATTTCAAAAAATTCTCTCTATGTTACATTAATAATAATCCAGAGGATTATTGGAAGAAGTTTGGGGACCGAATGTAAGACCTGGGTTCTTTGCATGACAATGTGCAATATTTGTGCTCTATATATAAAAGTTTAAGTTAGGTGGGTGATTATATTACTTTTTCTCAGGATAATAGACCTGATGGCCCATTGTCATAACAATAATATATTATTACCAAGAATAGGTCAAATTATTTCATCTGCCTCGGAGATCCATTATTGTTAAATATGACTTTTAAAGGTTCGTTATTTTGTAGAAAAGACCGTGGGAAGTAGAGATATCACTGCAATCTTTCCTCACTTGTCATTCTGACAAAGGGTATTGCTCCAACACTGATTCAAAGCACACATTATGGTCACCATAGGGACACCTTTCCTTTTGTAATGATTAATACCTGTGTTACAGGTATCATTTGCAACTGATCTCTCATATGATCCTTCATTCGTTTTATCGTACTGAGATTTTTCCACAAGGTTCAACATTTCTGGGGTTATGGAAAGGGACACAATATAGAATACGAGTGAGTTGTTACTTTATTCAATAGGTTTCTCTTACATCCTCTTGAATTTTGAATCAAGCAACTGAGAAATAGGAACTGAAACAGAATGGAAAATGATAACTTCATTGGAGTTTGGGAAACATTACGGATGCTTACAATAAAAATATCTAGCAATCTTCCAACACCATTTTCTTGAAGTAAAAAAGGAAGATAAGGACCTTAGCTGAGAAATCCTATCCAAAAATATACTGAGGGGACAAAGAGACCCAGAAGAAATACAAAATACAAAATAACAGAGCTGGAAGGGACCTTGGAGGTCACCTAGTCCAACCCCCCTGCTCAAGCAGGAGACCCTATACCATTCCAGACAAGTGGCTGTCCAGGCTCTTGTTAAAAGTCTCCAGTGTTGGAGCACCTACATCTTCTGAAGGCAAACTGTTCCACTGTTTAATTGTTCTCACTGTCAGAAAGTTTCTGCTTAGTTCAAGGTTGTTTCTCTCTTTGATTAGTTTCCATCAATTTCTTTTTTTTTTTCTTATTTTTTTTTCTTATTTTATTTTCTTATTTTATTTTAAATTTTTATTGGTTTTTAAAACAAAGATAAACAAATAAAACATAAAAACATCAAGCCATCTTCCATATATATACATACAATGTGCCGGTTGGTTTACAAATCGTTTTGTGCTTCCATTTCGTAGTCTTCAATTTTTGTATAGATTTAAGTTCACCCTTTTCATTGACTATTTCACCATATCTAACTGTTTGTTCCTTTTTATATATTATAGGACAAGAAAATGCTTCAATAGTCGATAGCCAGGCTGGAATTTTCAAATAACATTGTCTTTTAATCTTCTCCCAGTTTAACCACAGAGACTCCCGTATATAATGTTTTCTCCATCAATTTCTTCTTGAACTACCTTCAGGTGCTTAGAAAAATGGGTTGACCCTTCTTTGTGGCGGCTCTTCAAAAATTGGAACACTGCTATCGTGTTTGCCCTAGTCCTTCTTTTTCTATAGACTAACCATACTCAATTCCTGCAACCATTCTTCATCCGTTTTAGTTTCCAGGAAACTAATCATCTTAGTTGCTCTTCTCTGCACTCTTTCTAAAGTAACATCTTTTTTTTATAATGAGGTGACCAGAAGTGGATGCAGTATTCCAGTGGTGGTATTCAAATTTTTTTTACTACCACTTCTGTTGGTATGGCTTGGTGGGCGTGGCTTAGCTTGGTGGGCTTGGCAGGGAAAGGATACTGTAAAATCCCCATTACCTCCACACCCCACTAACCTGCTTTCCAGCTCTGTTCTCCTGACCAGGACAACCAAAGAAGACCCAGCTAATCAGCTGGGACTTGGGAGGCAGAGAATAGATGGGAGCAGGGCCAGTCAGGGGTGAGATTTGCCAGTTCTCTGAACTACTCAAAATTTCTACTACCAGTTCTCCAGAACTGGTCAGAACCTGCTGGATACCACCTCCGAAGTATTCCAGATGTGGTCTTACTAAGGTTTTATAAATAGTAATGTTTAATTCATTCATTTTTTTGTTTGTTCATTCATTCATTCATTTCCTGCCTTTTTATTATTTTTATAAATAACTCAAGGTGGTGAACACACACCATGTTCCTTCTTCCTCCTATTTTCCCCACAACAACCATCAAGCCAGATGAGTAAGGTTGGGAGAGCGTGACTTGATCCAGGAGTATCAAACTGGTGGCCCGCGGGCCGGAGGCATTACAACCAGGTCACATCCACCCCAGCTCCACAAAGGCAAAAAAATCTCGTGACGTGATCAAGTTTGACACCCGTGCCCTAACCTTGGATTACGGTTCGGTAGGTCATCCATCGAAATTGAAATAAGTGAAGGCAAGTTGGAACCCAGATTAAACTGGAGCCACACAATCAGTCTTAGGGCTTTTCCACACTGTTGCTTTCAATTGGTTGACACGTCTATGTAAACCAGCTGGAAAAGAGATTTCAACCCCCTTGCTTTGCTTTGTCCACAGCGATGGCCTGGGGTTCTGCACTTACTATGATCCTTGTTGGTTCAGTTTATTTTTGTTTTCACCTTTCCCAACCAGGGAAAGCAAGCACCATAATTATTTTTTTCTTTAAGATGAGTCTCCTTCTGCTAACACTCCATATACTTTCCCCTTAGTAAAATAAAACCCTTCTATGTTACCTTTCTTTCTGTAACTTGAAACAGAATTGTTAACAGAATTTGACAGAATTGATTAAATTTATCTGATTTAAATAAACAAATATGTTTCATCATTCCATTAGTGAATTTATTGATTTATTTAGTATATGGCATCTACAGAGGTCATACAATCACTGATATACCAATTAGTTTAAATAAAGCATCATCACTGAATTTATAAACAGGAAGAATATAACCTAGATCAGGGGTCCCCAAACTTGGCAACTTTAAGACTTGAAGACTTCAACTCCCAAAATTCCTCCTCCAGTCATGTTAGCTCAGGATTTCTGGGAGTTGAAGTCCATAAGTCTTAAACTTGCCAAGTTTGAAGACCCTTGGCCTAGATCTTCGCCATACCATGAAAAACAAAGATCCAGCATTTCACTGATTCACTAATGAAACAAAAGGAAAGAACACCCCAGAAATTCACTGGTTGATGTCTTTCAAAAGGGGACAGGCAGCTCATCAACCCAGACCAAACAGCTATAGAGGGGCAAGGGGCCAGTGGCCAGGGCTGTCAACTGGAGTGGAAAAAATTACTCACAATGAAATAAAGAGCAACAGGCAAAGCAGGTAGCACTCAATAGGTGAAAAGATGGAGCACAGTTGGCCTTCCAGGTGAGTTGATAAAGGATGGCATCATGTCTTCTGGCCCTCCCAAAAACACTAACGTGGAGCAAATTGCTTGTGTCAATCAGGCCGCAGTCAAAAGAACTGGGAGTTGACCATCTTGCTCAAATAAGCGTGAAGTTCCAATTGTGTAACCCTCATAGGCTAGGAAAGGTTCTCCTTCTACAGTTACCATTCAAATTCTTGCATAATTGTGAGTATACATCAGTTCCATCAACTACCGAGAATGAGAGAATTATTATGGAAAGACACATGCCAAAGTAAATGTCTCATTCCTGACCTACTGGTGTGGATTATTCTCCTCATTAGCAAGTATTACAAGGAGAAACATAATGTGTAATTTGACTCCTGCACTGGGTGCAAAATATACCCGGGAAGGTTTATTCTCATACATTAACATAAACATAGAGAGACGTGTCTGTATTGCTAATGAATGCTTAGTGTGCTTGCTGAAATATAATTGCTTTAAAACATAAAAGGCAGGAATATGCTTTTACGCCTTTTTCAAATAAGGACATGAAGATAATAAAAACTATCTGATATTCCTGGGTTATTATTGTCTCATCCTTTGATCTGAAATATAATTTTACTCGTTTCCAGTTGTAGCTGATGGGTCCATACTGTAGATAGAAGGAATGTATACCTCAGCTTAGTTACATCTGATCATTTTAGCCACAAGCAATTAAGAAACCATGACTATTGTTATAACTGTAATGTGATGGAAATGAAAGCCTTTCAAAATTACATACAGGTAGTCCTTGACTTACAACCACAATTGAACCCAAAATTGGCACATGACCCTAGGACACTGCAACCACCACAAGTATGAATAAGTTGCCAAGTGTCTGGATTTTGATCACATGACCACGAGGTCACTGCAAAGGTCGTTAAGTGTGAAAATGGCCATAAGTCACTTTGTTCAGTGCCGTTGTAATTTGGAATGGTCACTAAATGGATTGTCGAGGATTACCTGTAATTATCATGCAGGAAGAATTTGAGAAGCAGTACTAATGGTTGGCTTTCATGTTTTTTCTCCAACGGTGTTGCCTTTATTGCTAAATGTTACTGTTGCTTCTCTAAAACAAAATAAAACAGGATAAGAATGTCTTCCAAAGGTTGACTGCTAGCTGTCAACCCTTAAGCTGGCCTGGCTGAAGCCATCTTGGAGATTCATTGCTGCCCCACTGGCGCTGAGGGATAGGGAGGAAGGGTTAGAGATATCTGGGGTTGTATAGTCAAAATAAAATACTTTATCTTGGGAACCAAGGACGTTCTCACACCTGGCTGGAGGAAGGTGGAGTGATGTCACCAGACCAATGGAAAGTTCCTTGATTTGGCCATGTGACTGATTGTTTGGGATTGGGGGAAAAGCTTTCACTTTTAATTAGGTGACCCTTCAGAGTCCGTTTTCACCAGATCTGTGCCAATATCATATTTCCAATAAAGCTATTCTTTGAGGATTCCATCTACCATGGTATGATATGGAACTCTTCCTTGATATGGCACCCTGACACTAGCATCTGTGCCTCTGAAACAATATTTTTGTTCTGCCAGGACCTCTTGATTTGAATGGAGCCATCATAATTGCTCAGGAAATTTGGAAAAAGCTGGCCTCTAACTGTTGGATGGCTGTGCCATCTGGGAAATTTTGACACTTTTTTTTAGCATATGTGAAGGCATGAACATTGGAATCTGCCCAAAAGTGCACACTGGGGGGGACGGGAAATAACAAATATGCACCATGACACTGGCATTTATATACTTGCATGGTCATTGCCATGTGTGCATGAAAGGCTGGGCACTGTCATGACAGCACAGCGGATGCTTCATTATCTTAACATCATCATAGTCAGTAATATATGTTTATAGACCTCAAACTGTGGAAAGCTGTCAGGGAATGCTTTTAGCTGCAAGGTTTGTGACCAAGAGCAGGAATGGAATTCTATCTGGTCGGTCTGGTTCTATAGAACTGGTTGTTACGATTCTGTGTTCGGAGAACCGGCAAATCGCTCCATCGGCAGGCCCCACCTCGCCCACTCACTCCTTACCGAGCATGCGCACCATCCAAGTTGCGTGCCTTTGGTAAGTTGCTATTTTTCCTTCCCCTGCCCTTACCATCAGCTGTTCTGCTGTGCCGGGAGATTTAGATTAGCTAGAAAGCAGGAAATCATTGGATTTCTTGCTTTCTAGCTAATCTAAAAGCAGAACCTTTCTTAGGACTGAAGCTTTTATTTTTCAGTGCAGACTCAGGCAATAGATTGCAGAAAGGTAGATCTCTGAATGAATCCGTGATTCTGTGAGTAACTCAATCTGCCTGCCTGCCTGCCTGCTTTGCCTGATTTTGGATAAAAGTTGCTCTTTTTTAAAATAAAAACATCATTATTTACATACACGGTGTGTTGCGAGTTAATTATGTGAGTTTGCTTGCCAGCAAATTTTATATTACAGACTCAGGCAATAGATTGCAGAAAGATAGATCTCTGAGTGAATCTGTGATTCTGTGAGCTTTGCCTGGTTTAGGTTAAAAGTTGCACTTTTTAAAAATAAAACATTCAATATTTATATAAATATTTACAATATTTATATACAAGCCACACCCAGCCAGTCACGTGACCACCAAGCCACGCCAGTCAGCAAGCTGTGCCCACCCAGTCACATGCCCACCAAGCCACGCCCACAAATTAGGCCATGCCCACAGAATCGGTTCTTAAGAAATTTGAATCCTACCCCTGGCCAAGAGACACTGTAGTCCAACTATGCAGAATGTGGAACAATACATTTAAGAAAACAGGAAGGCAGAATCTACTGGTGGGAGGAACTGTTTGAGATTGTAGAGAATATTTGTAGCTCGGGTTGTAGATTTAGGCTTGTTCTCTGAGCTTGTTGCTTGTCTACCATATGTTTCATTACCAAACTAGGTAACATCTTCAGCGGGTGTTTTTGGGGTGAAGTGTCTTGTTCATTTATATAGATTCCTGGGTGGTTGGTTGGATTTGTGACTGATTAAGACTGGTTGAGAGTGGAACCAATTTGATAGAAAAGTAATGAATTTCCTGGAATTGTTCAAATATAATTACCAATTGATTAATTGTTCCCTCCAATTTCATCATCAAATGTAAAAAAAACAACCCCCATTTTTGTTATGTGGTAGTTATCCCACAGAGTCGTTAACAATGAATGCATGTGTTAAACATTTATAAGTTTTTTTTTAAAAAAACCCATGATACATACAATAGGTACAAATAATATGGCCTAGGAAGTATGTTGAACGAACATGTCATGTAGCTAATGAGTTGTCATTCTTTCCATGTCACAGCTTCCTAGCTATACACTCAGTAAAAGCTCCAGGCTCTCTTGAATATACCCAAAAGCTCCAAAAATAATTCTGAACAATAGATGTAATTTTAAAAACCAATTCATCGTATTTTAGGAGACACTTGAAGATCACAAAGACTGAGAATGTGTATGCTAATTCTCTACCTGCCATTCAAAACTCTGATTCGACTTAAGTGGCATTTATATATGCCAACAACTATATTTGAATGTGGTAATGAAATAAAGTTGCTCTCTCTTCACACACACACACACACACACACACAATCCTCACCATTTAACACTTACATGGTGTCTTGCTCAACATACCCTTGGGCCTACTGAGAATATTCATACTTATTGAATGTGTGATTGTTTTTACTGTTTCTATAAAGCCACTGAGTTTCTACTGGAGTGGGTTGCCATAACAAATTTAAATGAATCATATCTTCATTATCATATTTTAAAAACACAGAGGGAAGAGAAGGAACTTGACAGCACTTGAAATTGTTTCCATTAGTAGAATGGAAGGGACTTATTCCATGAAGCACATAGCCAAATATTTAATCAAAATAGCAGTTTTGTTAGTTAGTAGTTCGTATCAACTGGGAATGTAAGAAAAAAAAATCTGGATTTAATACTTGATCTACAAATGACTTGTATAGTGACTTTTGAACCAAGAACTTCTAAAAAGCAAGGGATGGACAATTTTAATCCATTGATCCCCAAATTGTCCCCTTTTTAATGGCACTCGGAAAATCCTGTGAACTTATACTATTGAATTTTTTCTGGTCACTACTGAAATTATTATTAACTAGATCATCACTCTGTAAAATGTTATTATTTTTAATAAAATTAGGCTGCAATTTATTTTTTAAAAAATCTAATATAATTTCCTTTGTTTCTTCAGGAGTTGCCTATATGTAGTACATCTGTATTATTTTTATTTAATTATTTTCCTTGAAAGTACTTGCAAACTACTTCAGAGAATCTATGTCCTGAAGGATACCGTGTTTCTCCAACAATACGGCCTCCCCCAACAGGAAGTCCCAGCATATTTTATCGGCATAAAATCAAATTAAACCTCTCCCCCCAAATTAAAGCCTATATTAAACATGCAAAAGGGGGTGAATGGTGGTGGGGGCTTGATGTTAGGAAGTACTTTTGTTGCATACCCGGATATGGTGCTGCCTGCATAGACTTTGGCATTGGTGGGGCACTTTGTATCAGGAGACCTTCCACCACCATTGCTCTCCCTTCTCCCTGTGCTGCTGTGGCATTTAGAACAATGCCATGGCGTTTGGCGCAGCCATGCGCGGCCAGACAGGGCTCCTCCCTGCAACCAGAGCCCAGCGGAGACACTCAGCTTCAGGTGCTCCTGTCGCCGCCTTCCCTTCGCCTTCGAAGGCAAAGCCAATTCTTTTAAAAGTGACGCCATACTACCAGTACAACAAAGCCTCCCCTGCCTGAGAAAACTGAAAAACCCCAAAGCCTTATAACATGTTGCATCATTGTCCTAATCACTAGAATGTCAGTGCCACATAATACAAAATGAATGGAGCTCTGTTCTAGAAAAGTGGTTTGTTCTATCTTAACTAAGAGGGTGAATTTTCAATACAACTGTATAGAATGTGAAGGGATGTGTGTTTGTGTTTTATTTTTATAGTTCTAATGTACATTGACGATGGCATTTAATTTTGTTTTACGAGGTGCAATGACAATAAAGTAAACTAACTAACTAATTAAGTAACTAACTAGTACAACGTGTCCCAGACAGACGTATACAAGGCAATTCTCAAACAGCCTGAGAAGCATTTATTGGATACCTCAGTATGTTTCAGTCCCAGGTCCTTTTCCAAGGGCACTGAAGACTTCACTTCTGGTTCGGTGGATTGCGGAATAGGGATGAATCTGAGACAATGAAATATATTTCTGCATTGAAGCAAAATACACTGAACATTGTGTAACTGTAAAAGTTAGGTAATGCAAGTGAAAACATTTGAACAAAAAAAAAGAGCCCCCCAAAAGCCAAAAAGGGCAATGTAATCCTAGGCTGCAATAATGGAAAGATAGAATCAAGATCACATGAAGTATTAGCACCACTTTATATAGCCTTAGACCGGCCACATTTGGAATAGTGCATCCAGTTCTAGTCACCACAATATAGAAAAGATGTTGAGACTCTGGAAAGAGTACAGAGAAGAGCAACAAGAATGATTAGGAGGCTAAAACATAGGAACAACGGTTACAGGAATTGGGTACATCTTAGTTTAATGAAAAGAAGGACTAGGGGAGACATGGTGGCAGTGTTCCAATATTTGAGGGGCTCCTACAAAGATGAGAGGGACAAACTATTTTCCAAAGCACTAAAAGTCAAAACAAGAAACAATGGATGGAAACTAACAAGGGAGAAAAGCAGCCTAGAACTAAGGAGAAATTTCCTAGTGACTTGTTTCTTGTTTTGCCTTTTAGTGCTTTGGAAAATAGTTTGACCCTCTCATCTTTGTAGGAGCCCCTCTATTGTTCTATGTTCTATGAAAATGCTATTGATCACAAGCCATCACAAAAGGGTTCAATGTAACAGAAACCTGCATTAATCAATGACAATTCACAAGTCAAGGGAAATAAACATTCAGCTGTATTCTTCAGGAGTCACACTGGAGTCATCCAGAGCAGATAATGGTGCTCCATATCTGGCACTATATTCATTGAGTGACACAGATCAGCTAAAATAAGTTGAAGGAGGGGCAGTAGAAATGATCAGGATTGGAAAGAGATGGTCAAAGAGTTAAAAAAAAAATGGAAGGAACACTATATTTAGTTTGCAGAAGGCGGTCAGGTAATTTATCACACCAATCCTTGTTACTACCGCCTTGTGGGCTCTCCTCTGATGGATTCTTCAGGCAGAAGATGAACATCTAATGGGAATATTCTCTCTCTGGATTTCTTCCGGAGAATAGAAATTGGAACTAATGTTCTACCATGCCACATCTGATTTCATGATAACAATCAATGTGAAGATGAAGAATATTAGTATCTTAAAGCGGACATGCTGGGGAACAATTCCTATAATTTCCAGCTGGCTCAGGCAAGAAATTGTGGGAGATGTGATCAACACCCTAAGTTGGGAAGGCTTCTCTGTGCGGTCTGATCTACTGTACTGTTGAATTTAACCATGTGATTAAACTTACCTTGATGACTTCTGGTGTAATTATAGTGCTGCGTTTTCCAATTCGAGCATGTGCAAACTGAGGATGCATCTCTAATAGTGATCAAACAATCTCCGTCTTTTCAAATGATGGTCAAATGGGAATATGTCTTTAACAAAAATTCCCCAAATGAATAATTGTTGAACACAACATTCTCCAAACTACTAGCCATTATCTGCTGAACTGCACATTGGAATTCTCCAGCTAGAGAGATAATTGGGCATACAGTCCCTTAGAATTCTAGGGATTGTATGCCCAATATTTCTAGAAAATTCCAGATTGGAGAAGGTTGATTTACCACATCAAATTATCTCCTCACAAGGTCAATAGAACAAAGTCTGTATTGCTATCCTTTTCTATCACCAAACATTCATCATTGCACTCATTAGAGGACTATATTAAATTGCTACTTTTTGCCACAAAGAAGTAAAAAGACACATTAAATACTACTTATCATGCAACTGACAATGATAAAATCAATGTTTGGCTGGTGAGAAGAGAAGATGAGAAGTTGGATAGGATAAGTGGACACATCATCATCTCTGAAAGTGTTCCTAAAAAGATTTTTTTTTCACGGTATGTAGTCATTACCAATGTTATCTGTGCAACTCACAGATTCAGTATTGCCACGCTAATTTTACTACCACCCATAAATATTGCTCAATCTTCCCTTTTGTTGATAATATGGAGGGATAATGAGAGCAATGCATACGGTTTCATCTATTATTAATCATTGTTGGTTCCTGCTTTTCAGTACAATTCTTATTCTATTTTCTTACTCCAATCAATACTATTATTAGGGTGGAGGGAGTAAACAATAATTGATAGACAACTGAACAATGGCGTGATTCATCCCACATTTAGTTTGCATGAGGGAGGAAGAAAGAGGAAAAGGGGAGGAACAGGTCGAAGTAAAAGGAAGGAGGAAGGAGGAAGAAGGAGGAGGAACAAGGAAGAAGAAATTAAATGTTCTGACATTAAAAACTTCAAATCAAACTCCTGTTATTTTAAATGTAACATGCAGAAAGTTCATCTGAAAATGTGTACTTTGGAAGCAATATTCAAATTCAGATAAGCTATAGAATTTTACTTGAAACTGTTCTGCTCTTACAAAGAGTCAGTTTGGTCTAATGGTTAAGGCGCAAGCCTTAGAAACCAGGAGACCATGGGTTCAAGTCCTGTCTTGGGCATGAAAGCCAACGGCTACGTTGGGCCAATCAATCTCTCAGGCCAATCTATTTTACAAGGGTTGTTGTTGTGAGGAAAACAGATAAGGAAGTTGTATTGGATATGTTCACCTGCTTAGGTTATTTGTAGAAATAATAAAGGTAGGAAAGAAAAAAATAAAGAAAGAAAAACAAACAAACAAATAAATAAATGCTCTCAAACAAATTTATGTTTTAGAAAAATGCATAGCAGACTCCATAATCACAATGACTTAGATCAGCATGTAAAGATCATGAAAGTGTGTAGGGTTTATCCCTCTCTTACCTCAATTTCAATGTATTTTGAAAGTGATCTGCATTTCCTTTTTGTTTCATATAGTGACGTACCATTGCATATTCCTGGGCTCTAACAAATTGCAACACATTCAAAAAACAGGCAGAGCTTGGATGATACTCGTGTACTGTAACCAGTGTCTTGTCTTCTTTTTCTTAATGATACTTTCCAAAAACCTTGACCTTCAGCTAAAACATAGAACTCAGAGAAATAGAAAACTGGGTGGCATGCAAAGCCTGACTTCTCTTTCATGCTTTCCACATCTTCTGCTGAAAGCCCAAGCAGGAAAACTTAAAATGTTTTTTTGGGGGAAAAAGAACAACCAAATTAAAACCTACAGATTACAAATGATTAAACACTCAATCATTCAAAAATATTTGTACTGACATTTAACACTCTAGCAGAGATGGATCTATTGGAGGAAATTGTACATATATATATATATTCTTAAGTTTTTGCTGGTATTTATATGTATGGTATTCAGCTTTGTTTGGGTATTTTCCCACATCATTATAGTTGTGCTTTTAAAGGTGTAGCAACGTTTCGGCAGAATCTCATCTGCCATCATCAGGCTTTTGTATTGTGTTCATCTGTGAGTCAGACTTTCACAGCCGTTTCTGTTTTAAATTTGGTGCTAGCCTACTGCTGTGCCAGAATCAGTTTTTCTTCATCCTGATTGGTTGGGAGTCTTGGTCTGTGTTTATTGGTCTTGGAGTTTGCTGTGTTCTGCTTGATTGGTGTTTCTAATATCTTCTGTCTGTTTTGTAGCTTTTTTTGTCTTGATTGGCTGGCAACATTGTGTTTCCTGAATTGGAGGCTTTTAGTGCGGCTTGGCTCCGAGTAAATGGATGGCTATCATTTATTAGGAAACTAGGTTTCATCTGGGTGCCTGGTTGGGGTGTGTTTGAGCTGGAGATATCAGGGGGGTCTGTTTGTGCCCAGGTGTTTGCCTGGCTTGTGTGGAGATTTTTTTGTTTCAGAGTGCAGGCTTCCAGATAATTGACAGTCTGGTGGAGTCATCTCTTCTATTCATGCTTTCAGGTTTTTTTTCAATCTCTATGGCTTCTCTGATAATTCTGTAGCTGGGGTTTTCTATAGTGGCTAGGGTTTTGGTGTCATTGAAGTCAATGCTATGACCTGTTGCTTTCATGTGTTGGACTAATGAGGAAGTGTGTTCCAGCTTTTTTACTGCATTTTTGTGTTCATCTAGGCGGGTACTTATTCTTCTATTGGTCTGTCCAATGTATGTGGCCAGGCATGATGCACAGGGGACTTCATATATGCCTTGGTTTTCCAGGTCAATTTTATCTTTGGGGTTTCTTAGGATGGCTGCTATTTTTCTGTCTGTTTTGAAGGCAGTCTTGATGTGATGCCTGTGTAATATCTTACTGATTTTGTCTGTAGTACCTCTTATGTAGCGCAGGACAGCTGTTCATCTTCTAGGTCTCCATTATGTCGCAGTGTGTTTTTGTGGATCAAGCCAGTAATTTTGCTTTTGTGGAAGCCGTTGGCTGTCAGTACTTTAGTCAGGGTGCATAGTTCAGTCTTTATGTGTGTCTTGTCTGCCAGGCATTTGGTTCTGGCAATTAGTGTTTTAGCCACGGAGTTTATCTGTGCTGGGTGATGGTGGGATTGGGCATTGAGGTAGTGGTTGGTGTGTGTTTTCTTCTGGTATATGGTGTGTCCTAGTGTGCCATCTGTTTTTTTTGTAGATTAGTACATCTAGGAATGGTAGAAGCCTGATGATGGCAGATGAGATTCTGCCGAAACGTTGCTACAACTTTAAAAGCACAACTATAATGATGTGGGAAAATACCCGAACAAAGCTGAATACCATACATGTAAGTACCTGCAAAAACTTAAGAAATCTCTCTCTCTCTCTCTCTCACATACACACACACACACACACACACATATGGTATTTTGTATTGTACATTTTGTGTTGTATTGTATATGTACATGTATATCAGTGGTGGGATTCAAATTTTTTTATTACTGGTTCTGTGGGGGTGGCTTGGTGGGGGTGGCATGGCTTGGTGGGCGTAGCAGGGGAAGGATACTGTAAAGTCCCCATTCCCTCCTCACTCCTGGCAGAAGGTTACTGCAAAATCCACATTCCCTCCCCACCCCACTAACCTGCTTTCCAGCTCCATTTCCCCTGGGCAGGGCAACAAAAGAAGACCCAACCAATCAGCTGGGACTTGGGAGGCAGAGAATAGATGGGGGCGGAGCCAATCAGAGGTGGTATTTGCTGGTTCTCTGAACTACTCAAAATTTCCGCTCCCGGTTCTTCAGAACTGGTCAGAACCTGCTGAATACCACCTCTGATATATATATATATATATTATGTATATATGTATATGTATATGTATGTGTATGTGTATGTGTATGTGTATGTGTATGTGTATGTGTAT